>BGPR01000001.1:2204427-2228255 GCA_013235015.1 Araneus ventricosus
GCGTCTGGAATCCTCTGCCAAAAGATTTTTTGCATACAAAAATGGTATTTGTGCAAGCAATTGACATTTGTCGGGTTTTCTGTTTCGGCTTTCATTTTCATTCTATCTAAGGACGCGTTAACTGCAACCAGCCTTCTAAATCCACTGATCAGAGCTTAATGAACATTTGTGGGTAATGCCATAGGAACTATGACCTCCATTTTCTTTTACATGCGCAAACGGAGCTTAATATACGAGCTACGCCTCGTATCAAATCAATTAATTTTCTTCTCCAGAACAGAATTTGCTTTCATATGCGTTAGAGTTTCTTTTGTGTAGAGTGCAACCTCTCCGTGAATTATTCTTTTATCTTATCGCGCCTTGAGTAAAAACTTTTTCATTAAATTTATTATTACATGATATAATACAATTTTTCAGCCTTGGATAAATTTTAACGAGAACTGTTTGGTTAAATCAAATAAAGATTGTATTTTAAAATAAAGAATTTTAGAACTTACATAAAGTAACTTTCCCATCTGTCGTTTTCCCTGGTTAAGGTATCCGAACACGTTCGGAGCAATTTTTTTAAAAATTGTTATATAGAAACACCATAATTCGTTTTTTAGATTTGAACTTTATAAAGATTAATAATAGAGTATTAGTTTTGAGTATAAATTATTATGAATTTTCAAAAAACCTAAATTTATGCTATTTTTAAGCGAAAATTTTTAAAAAATTCAAACATGCTAGAGGTCAAACTTTTGTAATAATTCAAATAAAACTATCACTAAAATAAACTACATACTATGGACTAGTGCTTGTACTAGAATCTTAACATTCTTTGGATAAATAAAAATTTTAGAGATAATCGAACAATCATTATAAGATTTTCAACAATTTCTTATGTCATTTTTCAAATAAAAGACCATAATTTAAAAAAATATTATTACAATATACATTATCCTAGTACATTGACTAGAGAAACATTTGAAGTAAGTGTTCACAAAATTTCAGAACAATCGAATGATAATATCTTGAGTTATCATGTTTGAAGTGTAAAAATTATGCCTAAAATCTAGTTTTGCGAAAAATCAAATTTTAGTTTTGTCACACGCTTAAATTAAGTATCTAAACTTTTAAAAAATCCTAAAAATATACTAACATCATATTAACTTGAAAAAATGCAGTTTAAAAGAATTTTTGGCAGGTTTCTGTCCCTTAAATGATAACTTACGGTTAATTAAGCGCCCACTTCCGGTTTTCGGTTTGTTATAAAACAATTAATATCTCATCTTCTAATTAACGCACCGACAAAAGTAAATATGTTTTAGAAAGGTAAATGAATGAACTACCCAAAACATCAAAAATAAATAAAAATGGGAATTTTGGCCAAAAATCGACTTTTCAACGTGTTCGGATACCTTAAGTTAATTAATGCAGTGTGCATCCAAACCAGTGGAAGAACAAAACAACTGTTTAGGATCCACATAAAATCAAGCACTGGCTTATTCCTATTAAAGTGAACGTTTTAAGCTATTAAAATTTTTTCATGAACACATGCGAATATATACACGAGAATGCATTTTGCTTTTTACATTTCATAACTTGATAAAACTTAATTTTAATGTAAAAAGTGGAGTAAAGAAAAGGTTTCTGAAACGAGAAAATTATACGAACGTCAATGTTGATATGGGTATGTAAGTAGTACAATACTGAAAATATTTATTCATGAATTACAATTTTATGAGAAAACAAATTTTATAAGTAACTTATTTTTGTATACAGACATAAATCTCGGTTGTTAACTCGGTTCTCAGCCTAATTCACTCAGATATCTTATCGCCAGTTTAATACTATATTTAACATAGTATTTTAAGCTATAAAATATATATCTGTTCAATAATAATTTTTCTTCCTTACATTCTACATTAATCAGGCATTATCGTAAGGAACTTTTTACTTATCGCATTGTATTTTTGAGTTCAGCGGAACTATCATCACAGAAATACAATTTTCTGACATAAACGGAAATTGAATTAGCCAATAGGCACATGTCAACTTCTAGACGGTTTATTAATTTAAGACCACATGGGACGAATTGCTAATTAAATTGTTTGGAAGCTTCCTATTAATTTTGAGACTGGATGTAATACTTCTCCCAATGTGCTTTTTGATGACATGCAAATGATACTAATGAAATTGCATTTTCTGATTTTTGTTATATTTTGACCCACATATTTCGTGTCAAATTTGCCTCATGTATATTTAAATTTGGTTTTATTTGTAAGTGAGGCTGGTATTATCGTTCTCTTTAATATTTTCTAAATGACAAATTTTGCAAAATTTGAATGTATTTCGGTTAATGCGTAGTATATTCAAATAACAACATAAAAGCAGTCAATTATATTTTAAGCCATTGGAAAAACTGAATGAGCATAAGCTAATGGCATATGCAGTATCAGGTAACGATACTTGTTGTGTAAAATGAATTTTTATCCATCTTAAGTTCCTGTTAGTTTCCTCATTATCTGTGTCGCAAAAAGTGTCTTCATACAATACGGACATCATTTCAATATATTTTTTGAGACTCTTGAGAAAATACTGCTTGTATGCCAACAAGTATAATAAAAAGTTTACTGAAGTAAACAAATTGATAAGAAACAATGAAAGGAAGTTCCAACGGAAAAAACATAAAATCACATAGAAATAAAAGAAGAAAATGCATTAATTGGTGACATGTATATGGACTCATTAAGTAGATGGATTTCTGCATAATGTTCAAGGGGAAAAATGCGCGCAAAAAGTTAAATTTTTCAAAACTCAAACACACAAATTTTACAAAAGAAACAAAGTAAAAGGGATAAACAAAGCAATTATATACAAAACAATTAATGTGGCATTAAATGACAAATACAAATTTCAATTTCTTTCAGTTAATGTATTAATTTCTAGTTAAATATTATGTTTAATTTAAATAACGCATTAAGCACATGGATAAACAGCATTATCAAAATTTTTGTCAGTAGCAAACTAAATGCACTGTAAATACAAAACCCTTTTATTGCTCATGTATTACTATATAATTGCGTTTTAAGTTTTAAAATTTATTGAGTAACTGGCTTATATTTCACACTGTTAAGAAAATATGAAATATAACCTTTTACATATTTAAATGTGTGCAAAGAGAAAATGTAACGAATAGTTTGTGTAATGCCTTAAAGAAAAAATAGAAAGAAAACTATTTAAAAACTCTTAGAAAGTCTCTAAAATAACTTAATGATTGAAATATAATCAGCAAAGTATACTTCAGAAGAAGAACCAATTATAAAACCGTATTTTAAAGGTAGCTGATTTTGACAGTAACACAGAGCCTCGAGGGTCTTTTGTGGCTTGAATGAATTATTATATCACTTATTAAGTTTTTTCATTGCATTAGTTTGGCAAACGCCACTCCTTTTGAATCTCTCCAGAAATTCGGCGCCCAAGAAAAATCAGGAAACTTTCCCTACACTTATTTCTCCATCCAGCTTTTGTTCCTAAATGAAGAAATAGCAACTAATGAGATAGCATTAAGAAACTCGTCTTTGCTCTTTTATCAGCAATCGAAGCTATTGTTTGAGATTATTAATCTATTGCTCAGAGCCTTCCTTTCCTTATTCATGCAGCCTTTCACAATTTTCCGAGCTCAAGAAATATTTCTTTTAGTATAAATTCAATGGAATTTCTTCAGATTAAGAAGGCTCTTATAGACTCCGCTCTTAGGACAAGATCTTCAAATGTTTATCGCCTTTGATGATTCAACTCTTTTTATTAATTATTATGATATTTAAAGGAGCGGAGTATCAGATATCATTAAAAGCTGTGAATGGAGTTTTCTTTCAGATTGTTCCTTTTAAGTGAAATAATAAGGTTACGTCCAACGTGCTAATAAGGATTTTTTCGCTAAAAACGCGAACTTTCAGACTAAGTAAAGATGAAACTTCCAGATTGTATTACAATTCATTATGTAGCACCTCTCGTTAGCTCTTGGAATATTTTCTCATTGTCAAGGAATACAGCTAGCACTTAGAAATAAGACTGCCAATGGAGATGCAAACTTTTGTCTGGACTTTTCAATGAGAATATTTAATTTAAGATAAACGAAATGAACTTTTATAATCCTTGTCACACTTTGGGATGCTCTAATTATTTGGATTTAACGCATAAAAGTTTTAAAATGGAAATTTCCATATCTTCTAATTGTCTCTTGAAGCATTTGTGCTAAATATTTCAATAAGTTGCTTTTACTCCTGGATATTAAACTGGTTTCAAATTAAATCCTATGTTGTTTGGTTACAGCGTCTCATGTGATTTATTATAATTTAGGAAATTAAGAAGCAGAGTTAGTAAAGAAGCTGAAATTTAGCAGAAAAATTATATTCAAGAATCTCTCCTTGCTTCTTAAAGAAATAAATATTCAAGAAGGGACCAATTAATTAATTGACTAAATAAAACAGCGTTGGGCAAATTTAAGCGCTGACATTACACAAAAACTTTAATAAATGTACATAATTTATTTTATATAAACTGAATTTTACTATAATATTTTTCTAGAGTTGAATGTTGAATCCGGTTTATTATAAACTATCCTAAGATATCGGAAGTTGGTATGCATTCTGGTATTATTTTTTTCTAATATAATTTTTTCAATCTGTTCTTATATTGTTAGTGTAATTACTGTTACTAATTAATCATTAAAGCTCTTTAGAATAAATATTTTTGATAAGGTGTTTCAGTTTAAATGCAATCAAAATCTGGGCATGCAATTTTTTTATCTCTACAAATGCTTATCATGCTATTAATATTTTTACTATAAACATGAACAAAAAATGCATGTTCTCTCTTTGACACTTACTTAAAACTTATCTAACAATTTAAAAAGTAACTGAAAATTCAATATGTATGATTTCTCTCATGAGATCTTTAAATTCTTTAAGTTTCAATTTTTTATGCTTTACACAGAAACATTAGATTTGTAAACATAGTTATATAGGTTATATAGTTATTAGATTCGATATTTTCTGTATTTCCTTATAAGTAATTTTTTTCTTTTAACAAAAAAAGAGTTTCTTATTCTGAGGAAATAGTCATTTAATATTTTATTATTACGTAAAAGAAATCGTTAACTTTCAAAGAGTTGGATCATTTTTATAATCTTTACCTCCATTCCGACTATTTTTTTAAGGAAAACCTTTCATTAATCTTGGACCTAAATTCAGGATAATATTGAGCATACGTATTTAACAGATTTATGTGGAAAGCCCAGCTTCATCACTAAAAGCACATCGGATGCATTTCAAATCGAAATGGAAATCAATTAAAGAGAGCTTCATTCATACATGTTAAGCATTCCCGAAATCTAAATGTTCTCTATCCAACCGCTAACAATTAATGCTTCATTTACTACTTTCCCCAGAGCTGCCACATTCCATTACGTTATTTGCATAAAAGCAGAGGCACATTAGTAGTTTCGCTCATTGATGAAACAGGTGGAACATGAGTCACTCAGGAAAACATGTGGAGTAAACAGAACAGACAGTTGTACTCTACCCCATTCCAAGTACCTCTGCAATTGGATTGTCGAAAAGGAGCTACTCTTTAACCACCAGCAGTAATTTATATGCTGTGCCACATTGAATTTAATCCCCAAAAGTGTTGAAAACGATGACAAATTGTACATTCATTTGGTCTTTTTAATATCCGATTGGGAAGTACAGAGAAATGAGTGAAAATAATTTTCTAATGCTTGCGGAAAAGTATTGGATTGGTTCTTTTATACGTATACTTTTTCTGTGTGTGTGATCTACTGAAGTAGCTAATGGATCCAGCAGTCACTTGACTTGAATAGTAATTTCTAGAGTTGGCGTTGGGAGAAAAGTGTTCTTGATGGCGGGCCATTTATATTTGAAAAGAATTGTCACTGCTGAGAGCTCATTGGTCACACTAGGAAATATATAGAGACAATAAAAGGTGTTAGACCATTCTTTTTAAGTGTTCTAAAAACATTTTATGAAAACAACATGAGAAATGTATGTAAATAAATTACACATTTTCAAGTTATGTTCTGGGATATTAAAAATGTCGTGAAAAAAAATTTCCGAATTGTATTTAAAAGAAATTTCTACCTTTTCAGATTTAAGCAATTAGTCTCCTATTGATCAAGAAGAAATGATAATAAGAAATATTTAAGAGGATAAATGAATCTTAATGTCTTTTGAAATTTCTAAATAAATATATTTACATTTAGGTGAATTATATTTTAAAGCAATTAGAAACACTTTAATCCTCTATAATTGCTGAAAGCGTTTTAAATCTGAAAACTACAACGTTTGAAAATCGTTTCTGATACTGGTAGCTATGATGTTTAAGTGTATATATATATATATATATATATATATATATATATAATACAGAAACCAAGACAAAAGAAACCTCTGTGCAAAAAGAGAAATAACCAAACAAGAAATTAATATTTTAATCGAAGAAATACTATTTAAAATGAAGTAAACAGTAGGAAACGGATACTTTATGGTTAACATAAATTCTAAAAAAGATTTAAATATGAAAAAACTTCAATAGCACGGTGAATGCGCCATGCAGCAGTACAACCGAAAAGTGAGAAATATAAACAAAAGAAAACATTAAAACCATTTCTGGAAAGAAAAAACCAAACGGAACATAACGCTAACGTTCGGAACGCGTCATCAGTAGGGAAATCCCGAACGAGCGCATACTTATTATCTGTGTTTTCAAAGCACAAACTCTAGTAATATTGCTAAAAAGAGTTTGTTCCCCCGGAATTATGTTCCGTTTTTTTTCTGAAATGGTTTTAATGTTTTCTTTTGTTAATATATATATATATATATATATATATATATATATATATATATATATAAACATATATATATATATATATATATATATATATATATATATATATATATATATATATATCTCAAAACATACATGAAACAAAAGACAAAAATCAAACAAATACAACAAACAAAATCGTCAGGAAGAGAAGCCCATATATGATATTACTAAGGGCTTTTTTCTGCTAACGGCATGCGAAAAAACGCAAATATTTGGTCGTTATGCCCTTATATATATATATATATATATATATATATATATTAGACAATAAGTTAAATCGTATGAGTAACCTATAATCAGAAACATTAGGAGTGAATTTAATTTTAAGTTAACTTCTAATAACTCCAATTAATTAGCAGAGACAACTTATTTGCAAGAACTCTTGAACTCTAAAATTCAATTCAATGTTTATTTAATACTTAAGTTGTAAAGAAATTCAAGTCAGATTAAATATTTGTAAAATTATCCAAAAAATGCGCCGAATGCTTTAAACCGAAATACACTTCACAGGAATTGAGAAAAGACATTTGTATGTTTAAGTACAATAAACTTTGCAGTTAATCTAAAAAACTCAGCATCCTTTCTTTTCTTTGAAAGGGTAAATACCAAATTGCGTGTGAAAGAACCGCAACATTTATGATTGAGTCTTTACCCAATCTTTCCCTCTAAGACATTCGATGCTGATGAAACAACTCCAAACAAACAGACAAATAACATAGTTGTATAATATTTAGCAAAAATTCAAACTTAGAAAACTTGTGAAATATTGTTATCTCGCTAGAATGGTATTTATACGATAATTTTTAATTCGGATCGACCGATGTATATAATATTTATTCGACCGGTGCTAAAATACCCCGAATTGAGACGATGTTGAACTTTTTCACATTGTAATGGTTTCATATCAAGAAAAAGAAGAAGGCTAAGGAAATTCCAGATTTTGTTTTTTTTGTTTTGATATATTTCTAAATAAAAATCACAACACTAGAAAATATTTTGCTCAGTTTAAATCCGAAAATAACTTTTATAAAAATGCTGTGAACGAAAATTTACTTTAAAAAATCAGTAAAATGTTTTTAGGAACGTTTTGTTTCAAATAAAAGCTTTCTGAATTACTTCTACTGCTCCTAGTTTACATTACAAGTTTTCATACGGGCAACCATTTTAAAGGCTAGTTTTGCTTATATATTTGATAATGATACTTTCAAGAAATCAGTACAAACTAAAGGTAAATTTACCAATTTGTTAAGATAACTCTGTATAGAAGTTAAAGCCTGATGGATTAACGTCCATTTTTTCTATCACTCTTTTAGAAGAAATTACTCCCTTAATAGGTTTCGATATTTATTAATACTTCAATTCAGCAATTTTATTTTTCGAATCATCTTGCATGTAAATAAAATTTAAATATCACTATATAATTTTAGAAATTATATATCTACGAAAGTGAAAGAAGGATTCGACTGGTTGGCCATCTTATTTGATTTTGCCCTCATCCCATGCTAAATGGAGGTTTATAATACAGTGTGTCCGTAAAGTCATGGTGCACTTTTGACCGGTCACAGGAAAGCAACGAAACAAGTTAGATAGGTGACATCTTCACTAAATAAAAGGAAAACTCTCCAGGTTTGCATACCTGGTCAGCGCAGTTCGATGTGGGCTCCATTTGTTGCCCTACAAATATCTAAACGATAGTCCAGTTCTTCCCACACGCGGGTAAGGACGTCTGGTGTAACAGAGTGAATAATGTCCGTGATTCTCTGTTTTAAATGATTAATGTCATTGATACGTGCACTGTACGTATGTTGCTTCACATAACCCCACAAGTAAAAGTCTAATGGCGTTATATATGGGGATCATGGTGGCCATGCCATGACATCACCCCTGCCTATCCACCGCTGGGGGAATTTTGTATCCAGAAACTCACGAACAATGTTGCCGTAGTGTGGAGGAGCGCCGTCCTGTTGAAAGATGACACCTTCTGGAAATTGTGTAACTGCATACAATTGCAACATGTCAAGGTAGATGTTTGACATCACAGTCGGCTCCGCACGGTGCGTGGTGTTGCGTCATCACCTGCGCGCGCACACCGTTGCACTACAGACACTCTTTGGGATACTGCCCAATGTAGCGCAAGTTTCAACCATTCGTTTCGTTTCTGTTCACCACAACAAGCGTTCATAACTGCACCATGACTTTACGGACACACTGTATGTTAAAAGTTAGGTGAAGAAAATTATAAAAAAAATGTTGATCTTATTTTCTGTTTGGGAAGAAATGAGACTTCTGTGGATATATGCAAAAAAAGTAAACGTTTAATATTTCAAACTTCGTACGGCTTCTACCAGTGAAGTCTTAATTTTCCTTCTCATTTACTAAAAATTTAAATAATCACTCATTATCTAATCGAATTTCTAGCAATATTTTGTAAAACAAGTTAAGTTTCGAAGGAAAAAAGTGCTTTATAAAACGCTGTAAATATTTGGATATTGGACCTAATCTAGAATTTTATCTTGATCGCTGCGCGCTAATTACTTTCCGATATGCATTCTACTGTAAGTGACCCCAAATCCACTTCAAATATGAGGATAAAAAATTGCGTGTCATTTTTAATCTATGTATGTCACAAAGAAGACCCGTATGAGAAATTAAACGATTTTTGCTTTTTTTCTCCTTCTGAAAAATAATTCTTTTAAAAATACTCGGACCCTTACCTGAAAAATCTCAAAATGATTATACGACGTTAATAATACTATAATTACAAAGAAAGTACACTATTATATTAATCATTTTCGCATTAAAACTTAATTAAAGCTCGAAATAAAAGCTTACATTCCTTATTCACTAGTTTTATGAATACGAATTACTAATAACATAACGCATTTGGACATTTAATTGCACTTTATGGAATATATTCCCGATGACAAATTATCCAATTTACTAGCAATTATGCTTTCGTTTCTTTCCCTCATTTTTTAAAAAATATATATACAGCATTTAAAATTATTTCGATTTGAACTTAGAATTAACGTTAATACCTAAATTAACTTTAAAACATATGTGAGTAAGTATATAAAGCTTCCATTCTAGAGGAAATTAACTATTCAGAGTTTTTATTCTGATAACTTTTACTAACGTTGTTTTCTCAAATGTAATTTGAACTTGACATTTAATACGATGATAGAAAATTATGGGATCTGCTTTAGTAAAATGTAGAGTAATTATCTGCTAATGGAAACATATTTTAAATTCTAAATCTAGGACTCAAGAGAAATATTTAAATGCTATCTGGTAATGTGAATTGGTTTGAAAGTACTTTTTAAGGAAATATTTATTTAATATATAGTAAATTATTTATTATTTGTGTTTCAATTTATAGTAAATTATTTATTATTTGTGTTTCAATTTATAGTAAATTATTTATTATTTGTGTTTCAATTTACTTTAAGTAAGGAAAATATTTAAAGATATCTTGCTGAAATTGGACAGATTCTTATTTAGAAGCAATGCATTTTGAATATTTTCAAATATATTTCATATATTTTTTTATTTCTGGAGAAAATATATAATATATTTTAAAAATAATAAACCTTGAAGGCATTAGCAAGTTTTTTTTACTTTCAATTTCAAGAATTTAACTAAAACCGCTCAATCACGAAATGGGAATAATGGTAAGGAAACAATTTGCAGCTTGTTTCTTTAGGAGAACATAACGCATTTTACAACTGCGAATTATAAAAACTGTAGGCAATATAATTTTAAAAGCTAAAAGAAGGAAAATATTTTTTTTATTTTCCTTTATTATTTTTAATCCTATTTTAAAGTTTCCTTATATAATCAAAATAAACAAACGTAAACACTCGCAAATATAATGTTTCTGATACAACAGGCTGTCCTTGAAATATTTAGCAAAATTTCAAGATCTTATATTAATTGCATGTTTTAATAGTAGTCACTTCTCATATGTTATAATGGAGAAATCAGAGAAGATTTTGAAATGTTTTTGCTTCGCCAAAGTTCTGTAAATTAAGAATTGATACATCTACAAAATATCTAAAGTTGAGGTTCTTTCTTTGGCAAAATTGCATTAATATTAATAGAATTTTTATTAAACACATTCAATAAAGTCTTTTTTCATAAATCATTGAATCTGAATTTTAAAACTCTCTATACTGAGAGACAAGCCCAATTAGAATTTGCGAGGAATCTTCGTAATATTGAAGTGTTTAAGACCAGCAAAATAACATTCAGTCATCTTGGCATAATTAGATTGTTAACATGACAAAACAAATCTTTTATGCTGTTTTCTTTGATAAATAAACGCATGTAAAAGAAATCAGCCCAAGAAAGAGTCAATAATAAGGCTGATATCCGTGTAGCCTTGATTCCATCTCATAAATATTCAGAACGTCAAACGGAAGAAGTGCCTGTAAATGAACGTTGATGATTTCTTTCAAGATAACGGTCTTCATTGTTTCATTTATTCGAGAAATCTTCACATTTGTCAAAGAATACTAGACTAGAATTTAAAGTAATTTTTTACTCTAAAAGTATTATATATGAAACTTTTATTAGAGGCAAATAGTTTTAAATATTCTGATTCTATATTTAAGTCCAAATTAGTTTTAGGTTGCTTCCCTTTTATTCCCTACCTGTGCGTTTGTTGATATAGTGTTCTTTTTAATCTTACTAAGGAATTTACTACAATATTTTAAGTGCATTAAATCAAGGACAGCTTAAAATCTGAGGAAAATATTCAGGCGCACATAATAAACTACAGCGAATTGCTTGTGCTGCATTTTCTTCTTTTGTTGGCAACAGTATGTGAGAATAACGCGAAATAATGATGAATGATCACAAAACACCATATTTTAGTACGGCTTAGTTGAGTTCTTTCGAGCTTTAAGTTACTTATGCATAAAATAACTAAAATTACAGTGCTTAAAGCCTAAAACAAGACAAAAACTTTATTCTTACAGATTATCTCATGCAGCTACTCTGTATAGACTTCCGGAGGGATTTATGTTATCTAAACTAAAAATTTTCTTATAGGAAGTCATATACATTTCCAAAATAGAATCTTAAATTTAGATGGCATGTCTTTAACATAATAACTAAATGTATTTATTTCAGAATAGTAACCCTAGGGCTGTCTTTTCATCAGCAGAAATATTATTCTTGGGAAACTTGCGAAAAGGAACCTTTTTCTATGATTGCTTATATTTGGTTTTGCTCGCAACTTAGTTAGAAATATTTTAACTCCTCCAAGCTGGGGATCAAAACCATATTACGTTATACTTCGGGGTTAATCATGCGGTCATTAATAATATAGTGTGTAATCAAGGGTTGCCTTGATAGGTAAATGATTGCTGTTATCGTGGAAGTAAAAACAATTTAGGTCTAAATTATAGCGAACAATAATTTAAAATAAATAACTGCAAAATTTTAAGAAAACAGCATGTAAAATGAAACGAACCGTGGTTTATGATTATTAACAAAATGTATCCTCATTATTGACCTATCGTGTTGGAATGATGAATTATTTTCAAAAGAGAGAAAGAGACTACATCAAAAGATATAAAGCAATTTTATTCAACTAGACAATGTCTTTTCTCATTTATTGGTGTTTTGAGAATTCTTTATTACTCTCTCAGGTATTGCAGCATTTAAGTGGTCCAACATTTCGAACGTGATTTAAGAAAGATGAAGTTGATGCATTTTTTTAAAAAACAAACTTTCTATATATGGAGCATTAAAATATTTCATTATTCACAGTTGTCTTCAAGTTTAAATCTTGCACATTTTCGAAACTCGAAAAAATATATTTTTTATAAAAAATACTTTTCTACAAATGGAAAAATATGTTTCACAAGACCGAATAATAGTTGGTTAAGTTGTGTCTATAACTGGCATAAACCTGAGTTCATTGAAACAAAACTCGTTCCCAAATCGTATTCCAAGAAATTAATTATACATACTATTGGACATTTAAGAAATCTTGAGTTGGGCTCATCAATAATATTCTGATATCTAATTGAAATCTTCACTCTACAGTGTTGTTAATTAGATGCACTTTCCACTTTGAAGGATGAACTACGTAGTTTTGAGCCGTGGTTAAAATTATGTGTCTCAGCCTATTCTTATTGTAGCGTTCACTCTTTGATAGATTTCATCTCCAACATGCACTGTAGATCTTTTGGGCAGTCTGAGTGCTGGTGTGGTGAAAAATAATATATATTTCTTGATAAATGTTAATTGTGGGAAGGCTTTTTCGTATTGTACGAGTGTATGGTTGCCACTCAGTGTTTTTGGATAGCTTTGGTTTGAAATCGAGCTTAAAGTACAGACATAAAAGTTTCTCTGTTTTATTAGAAAAGTTATTTATTAGAAAAGTTATAGATAACTTTTATTTCTTCTTTGTATCAAATAGGTTAAGCTATTTTTATCAAATATGTCATAAACTTAAACATGCATTGCAGCTTGTGCTATTACCATTCAATTCTGGAAGTTTACTTGTTCCGGATTTTATAAACTGTTTCGAGAAACAAGCATATCATTTTGGTAAGTAATAAATAATGCTTCATTATATCCTTGTAATTGTCTTCAATTCCAATAATCCCTAAGGATATCAAACTTAATTTATCTATTAGCATTAAGATGTTGAAAATAGCGGTTGTAACAGTTCACATATCTAGGATATGCATTTAAAAATAAATTATTTCTATAAGGGAAATAGTTTGCATTTTTTTCCATTTTAAAAGTATTCATTCACATCCCACATCCGTAATATATTTCATGTTCTTTAGTTGCTTAACATACACGGTATGATGACATTGATAATTTAATTCCTTTGCTTCAGTTTTCAAAGACCAGTGGCTTCAGTTATTTCGATGAACTCCGATTTTATGGTAATATATTGTGATATGTGTGATAGCAGCTACATGTTGGAAATTCATAGTATGAGCTGAAGACGAGCTTTCCCTAAAGATAGAGTTCTATGCTATAGTCGGATGAAAAATAATATTCGATAATTATTAAGAATTACTGAAATGCAACAAAAATGTAATATCTCACTTTATATTTAAATTTTTTTAGAGTTAAAAATAATAAAGTTAAATGTGCAGCAAATTAGGGGCGTTTCTAAGTACTTTCACAGATGAAAGGGAAAAAATATCGACCGATCTTCATTTATTATATAAAGAATGAGATAAATTTAAATATTCTTTTAATGGAATAATTAAAGAAAAAGTAGAGTAAAAGGATAAAATTATAATGTTCTTTTTAAAAAATCTAATATAATAAACAATTCTTATCTATTATAATACGCATTTTTGTTTTGTTTTAGTTATTTTGACACACTACTGAAATTTCGACGAAGTGTTTCTGAAAGGGATTTCGTGTATTTATAAAGTGAGTAAAAAATTTATGAAAAAAAATTATTTTATAATAAATATAAAATCAGAAGATAGGCATTGCATTTTAATCGTTATCATAAAATAGAAATAACTTTAAGAAAAGTCTTCAAAATGCATTTGTGAGCATTTAATTGCGAAAATAAAACAAGTGTATAAAAAATATTATTTGAGTTCTTGTAAAAATTTTAAAGCCAGCCGTATAAATGAAAAACAATTTTACTTATAAGGATCATTAATTAATGACGTTAAAACCAATGAAGTATCGTAAATTTTTTAAATGTTTACTATCGAGATCTCTGTGACTTGTTTAATAATAGCAAAAGCAAATAAACTAACTGAATAGGAAAACGGAGGGTTTCTAACCAATGGAATCAATAGACAATATAGCTTTAGATCTACTTCTAGTAAAAACTAGAGGCAGACCTAAAGCTCTGATAAGAAGAAATGAAAGGAAAATCTTGAAATTAGCTTCAACCTTAAAATACCTGAGTAAAGAAATTGTGGGAAAAACTGGCTTAACTATTCGCAAGAAGAACATCTCTAATGCATTAATTCTATCTGGAAATTTCCAGTAAAAAGCGAAATTGTGTTGACCTCCTTGACAGACTTTACACAAAGCACGGTGTTTCTAATTTTAAAGGCCAGTTTTATCATAGGACGATGAATGACCGCCGATGAGGAAAAGAAATAGAATTTTAATAGTCTTGATGGCTGGAAGTTTGATTTAAGAAGAGGAAAAGAATTTTTTTAAAAGATCAATTAAATAATGGAATAAATAGACGTGGATTCTTTTGCATTTATTTCTAGAAGTAATTAAAAGATGCACAAGCAGTAGTACAAATGATGTGTTAAAACTTTTTCTGAAAAAGAAAAGATGGATCAACCAACAATATAATCCGTCTATTTATACAAGTCGTAGAACAAAACTCTGATTGCAGACTAATAATATTAAAATTCTATGATGGCCAGTCAGAATTCCTAATCGAAACCATATTCATTATCTGTGCTGTGATCCAGTAAGACGAGTTTATTAATATCGGAATCATTTTTCCACCGCTGCAAAACTGAGATTCACGATTGAAAAAAATTATAGAAAAGCAGTCCTGAACTGTGGAAAAAAATAATACTATTCTTGAGGCTGGGAAATCATTCAAAGCAATCTGGGATCTACAAAATATTAAATATTTGTTTCTGCATTTTTGTTACTTTTTCTTATGTTTTCATGACATCATCCTTCTGTATAGACTAAAATAATGTTTTTTGTATAGTTGTTTGATATTCATAATAAATTGTTCAAAGATAAATTTTGTTATCATTTTTAGCCCTTCGATTTATGATAATAAATGCACTTTCTGTCTTCTGATTTTAAATTCATGAACAATGTCAAAGTTTTTTTGCTGTCCTTAAAGTTTTGACACGTTCTACATATGTACTGTAAGAAGAAAATCATCTACACTATTAAAATTCGTCGTGCATGTATGTATGTATGTGAGACTATCTTCTCACAAGCCGCTGAACGGAGAAGAGAGACAAAAGTACGAAAAGATGGGAAATAATCAAAGCAATCCATTTTGGCCATTTAAATTCCGAAATTATGATTAGTAAAAAGATATTAATTAAAAATTAACTTACAACAATACTTTTCATTGTTGCAGCGCAATTCAAACCATTTCCATTGTTTAAACAAATATTTAATTGCGTGTTTATCTTTTATTATTAAAAGCTGCAACAATGCAATATGGACCCCTCAACAATGCAATATGGATGGCGTTATGTGGAGATTTTGGTAATTGATACAAAGAAACAGGAAAATTAAATCGCTCCTTATTTATTTAGGAGAGAATGTTGGGCATGTGTCACGTGACCTCACTTCTTCAGTCCGCCAGAGAATGACGCATTATTCGCGATAGCCTGTGAAACGCCAGGCCACGCAGCTAGTAAATTTATAAGATTAGAAATTATTTGGCTATGGTAGAAATATCCCAGAAACAAAAGCTGTTCTACAAATTTGTCTGTACATACAGCAATAAGTAGTTTTCTTGATATTTTATTATGCTACTGTAGCTTGAAATCGCCCTACTTGCGCCCATCTATTGCTCAATCAACTAAATGCAATTGTTTCTACAAAGCAAAAAGTATATATACAATACAAAAATAAATCCAGATACTAAATTTTAATACAAATAAAAAATTAATTCAGTTGTTCATGCATTAGACTTTTCGTTTCAAGTTCTTTAACTAATATTTTACTCCACATTTTCCTTACATATTACGTGGAGTTCTTGCATATATCTGCAATTTTGTTTCAAATTCCTCTGTTTCACTTTATGTAAATTTGTAGGTCATTGATTTCGACAACAGTCTTATTCGTTTCCTTGTTTTATTGCTGCATCATTATATGCATTTCCACAGATAAATCGCACACGGTCTAAGTATCCGTCTGTATCGGGCTGACGTATTTATATTCTTGGGATTTGGGAGAATGGATAATCGTAGCTACTCCATTTAAGAAATCCCCTAAAGAGGCTGGATGTTTTGAAAGATGTAAGAGTGCGGTTATTCTTCTACGTGATCCACCCTTTTAACTTTTATATGCAGCCTGCAATGTTATCCGGAAGAACTAATGGACGGTAACATTCGAAAAGTAATGGCTTTTACTAAGCCTGAGGGATGCATAGCTGTGCCTAAATATAAGCCAAAGGTTTGCATCTCATTCAGTAACTTAAAACAAAAACTACGTTTTATTCTGCTCAAAATGCGTAGGCAAAATCACATAACTTGTCTAAAACGTTTCCGTTTCTTTCGATTTATTGAATAAATTTAATTATTTCAAAGACATAGTTGATTTTTTTAAACTTTTGTTACCTTTGATTTATCTGGAGCTATAAAAAAGGTGACACTCATTTTGCGCTAGTATATGTTATCTTTCGAATTCATGTATTTAAGTACTACGATCGTAATTTTTTCATTTTTCCTCTATTTGTATTTAATTATTGAAATTATTTATTCTAAATTTCTCTTTACGTAAGCTCAAAAGATACTCTCAGTACAGTTTTAAGCATCGATTGTTGTACCTAAATGCAATAGATACTTTGTATCTTATACGAAAACGTCAAAAATTATCAGGAAATCTATCCACTTGAATTCTGAAAGAATTAATCTCTAGCGTTAAAAATAGAGATAAAAATAAATAACCAAAAATTAATTAATTGTCTAAAAGGTTTCCTTTTCCATTATTTATCTTATAGAACTAATACAATCATGCATGACTTTTTTCTTTGATTTTGGATTTATTTATATTTACGTATAAAAGAGAGTAGCAAAAACTATCTTAGCTAATATTATTTACCTGATTTAGTGTCTCATATTCTACAGTAAGGATAATATTTATTGTGATTTCATTTCTTTTTAATTGTCAAAGTTAATCGATCCCAATTTTTCCAAAAAGAAACTGATGCGTCTAAACCCTTTTTAAATAAAAGTTATTTCCATTTCATTTGCAAGATGTCAGATCAACATTTTTATGCAGTTTGAATTATATTGATATCGTCCGGTTTTCTGTAAATGCTTTAGCATTAAATGAAGCTTACTTTCGGTAAAACTTACTAGTGTATCAGAAAGAGAGTTTCTGTGTTCTTCACGCTTTCAGAAAAACTTTAAATGAATATGCGAGTTGTAAAAATATACTATTTTTAATATACAAATTAATCTCTTATGTTTCTTTGTCTTCAACCTATGCATGCATTTTGACTTGCTTCGCCTAGTTGTTTTCTCTTAGATCTTAGATCGCGTAATATTTTTTACAATGTCTGGGGATGCAAACCACTCTCGTGGTGATAAGAAGTTCAATATTTGCACAAAGTGCAACAGAATTGGGGGCCACTCCGCAACATCTACTTGACTGTGTTGCCTTGGTGTATGATGACCTGCTCAAGCGACCGGATTTCGTGTTGGAGGTGATGAAGGCGAACGATCTCATGGATCTGATCTGATTCAGATCAGAAGGATTAGTAAGAAGAAGAAGATGTCTGGGGATACAATATGCTCTCAGTAATTTGTTGTGGATAATAGAACTGGGTTTATTTCAGAAAATCATCATCTGATTATAATTCAAAATTACCGAATATGTAGTTTTACAGTAAGGAAAACAATTAAAAATACAAATACAATTTACAATTATACCATACTACTGAAGAATCTTTAAAAATTGTATATACACGTAAGTTTCATTAGGACTAGCATGGTTAGTAGATCATGCTTATGAATTACTCATATTATACGAAACAGGCAATTAGGATAGAAATTTTTTTTTAAAAGTGTATTTTTTAACCAATAAAACAATTTTATTTTTAAATATTAAGAAATCAAACCCATTGTGATGTCATATACAATTCATATTTTGGTTTGTCGAGTTGAATACATATTTACCGTTGTTTGAAATTGAACGAATACTATAAAATGTTATTCTGAACTAGAATAGGAGAAATAGAAATTCACAACAGTGCAAAGAAAATTGAACAAAAAATAAGAGACGAAGTCGCGGACAAGGGATTTTCTTCGTTCTTATTCTTTTCTCTTCAAATTGTTTCCCAAAGATTTAACTTCGGGGAAAAGAATAGAATTCGAAAAACAGTTCAAAAATATATTTTATATAAAATTTGCACGCTGAATCGAGCAAAAGATTCAAAATATGAAATCCTACGCAAAATTCAATTTATATCTTCAGTAGTACTTGCGCTTCAATATTGAAACAAATCTGGCGACTTTTATTCTCCCTTCTCTTGTCATTTTTATTGTATAATCTTAGCTCAAATAATAATCATAAAGAATGGAAGTAGTTGATCGGATTTGCGCACGCTGAGCTTAAAACCGTGGATATCATCTGCTTTATGTTTTTTAATAAAAAGAAACGAAGTTTAAAATCCTACATATATTATGTGCTCATTTTTGAAGCAATAATGCATTTGGAAACACTGCTTTCTGTCTGACTTATGTTGCGAAATTGAAACATTTTTAGTTGTTTTCGATAAAAGTATAACAGATATATCTAGGCTAGAAACTTTTATTAGCTTCAATCTATTTTCGCTTGTAAATTACTGTTTGAAAACAGGCATATAAAAATGAAATTGGAAAATGCAAGCTTTGAAAAATATTATTAACAAAGAAAAATGTATCTGGAAAAAAGTAATTTATTTATGAAAAAATGAAATACGAATTTCTAAAATCCTTTTAACTTAGCAACAATTCCTATGAAATGCAGATTACAAAAATATTTAATATATTAGAGGAGGAAAAGAAATAAATTTAATTCAAGTTGAATATCTTTCGAACAGATTATTTCTGCTAATATTGATAATTTTTCCTAGATTTGAATTTTAACTATCATGCCTAGAGTTGGTTTTTACATATTATTTCACCTTGCTTTCTAGTGACAATTTAACTACACAAGAATTACGTATCCTGTCTAGTATACCACACTCGCTTATGGACAATTAAAAAGAACTAGAAAATTTTCGGCAAACCTTATATCAGAACTGATTGCGACAGATTTACTCACGAAAGATGTCATACAAAATGCATATTTTTTGGCATAATTTACAACAATACTTTTCATTGTTGAAACGCAATTCAATCCGTTTTCGTTGTTTAAACAAATATTTAATTGCGTGTTTCTCTTTAATTGTTGACAGCTGAGGTAATATTCTTATACAATCATATGATTTGCTCGTTCAATAATGACGCAGACAAAATGGGCGGGGTTATTTTAAGCTCCGCCCAGTGTTATATATAAAAGTATTTTTTCGCGTAATTTGCAACAAAACTTTTCATTGTTGAAACGCAACTCAATCCGTTTCCGTTGTTTAAACAAATATTTAATTGCGTGTTTCTCTTTAATTGTTGAAAGATGTGGTAATATTCTTATACAATCATCCGATTCCCTTTTTCAATAATGACGCTGACAAAAAGGGCGGGGTTATTTTTAACTATTTGCAACACTTCTTTTCAGTGTTGCATTTAAATTACTACCGTTTTTATTGTTAAAACAAATTTTAATTGTGTATTTCTCTTCCATTGTTGAATGTGTTACAGACATTTCTGAACGTTTATTATTTTTAATGTTTCTAAGAAGCGTCCCATACAAGATTCCTTCTTATGTTACCACACTATGAAAATATAAAATGATCCTTAGCATTAAATAACACATTGGGTAAAATTGAAATTATTAACAATAGGCTAAATTAACCGAATTTATTTAATGGAACAGTCTCTAAACTCCACAGGTTGAGATAATTTTAAAGTTTTTTTGAGTCGCTTGATTTCGAGAGTTCAGTCTTAGCTTACGACGTTACTCATACAGTGACCCAAGAAATTAGCCTCGAAGTATAATAAGCCTCGAAGTAGCTGTATAAGGAACGATACATGCAATGTACAAAGAACGTAGATCTTTAAACGTTGGAAAGAGGAATGATGTTTTTAATATATAAATTATCGTCATAATAATTAAATAATGTTTTAAATATATAAATTAGTGTCATAATAATTAAATAATGTTTTAAATATATAAATTAGTGTCATAATAATTAAATGATGTTTTCAATATATAAATTAGTGTCATAATAATTAAATGATGTTTTCAATATATAAATTAGTGTCATAATAATTAAATGATGTTTTCAATATATAAATTAGTGTCATAATAATTAAATAATGTTTTTAATATAAAAATTAGTGTCATAATAATTAAATGATGTTTTAGAATATAAATTAATGTCATAATAATTAAATGATGTTTTAGAATATAAATTAGTGTCATAATAATTAAATGATGTTTTTAATATATAAATTAGTGTCATAATAATTAAATAATTTTTTAATATAGTGTCATAATAATTAAATGATGTTTTAGTATATAAATTAGTGTCCTAATAATTAAATGATGTTTTAGTATATAAATTAGTGTCCTAATAATTAAATGATGTTTTCAATATATAAATTAAAAAGATCCAGATTATGATTCATAAGCTATGGTACAATTCACAAAATTTACATAGTCATTCAATGGTATTTAGTTGATATATCTTTTAAGACACGTTCCAAATGAACCCGGTCACTCTGCTGTTAGATTAGTCTGTGGCGGAGTCTCTTGATTAGTGCCGTTGATTTGGAATTAGGTCTTAATGCCCAGAACTGAAATTGATAGTTATCCACATGAGTGGGATATCATTTTGATTAGGATCCAATTAATAAGAATAATGTGGTTAGTTTATAGAAATATGAGAATGCGAAATGATGAAACCAATGAAATTTAATGTGTTTACAAGTTATCGATTAATGTCAAGAATTAAGTTTGTTAAGCAAAGCTTGATTGGTTTGTTGGTTAATCGTATTTTTAGATGTAAGGGTCAAGTACATGATGTATAAATATAACCCCGAATATATTGTTAAGTGAAAAGAAAACAGCAACAGATATGAATCAGTTAAAAGGTTTTAAAGTTTCATTATGGGAATTTATTCATAATGTAGCTAAACTTTGTTGGCATGGTTCAATGAAGATATTTTTAATAGTTAAGCTGGCAATACGGTGTAACAAGTGCTTGGTGATAAACCTCTCGAATTTATTAAGATATGAAGAAGTTGATGTATTATACAACATTTTCATAAAGATTGTATTTACAGTTCAACTATGACACACATTCTTAATAATATACTAATATCTTTCTAAGATGTCATAAATTTCATAAGACCATGAATTCTAAAATGCACTGAAATTCAAATCAGTATTTTAACGAGAGAAAAGAAAAAGTAATTAATATCTGAATATATTATGCATATACAAGCTAACGAGCGCTAGTTATTTAGGCAATAAATAAATTTTTAACTATTCAGCAAGTTGCATGTTTCCTCATGCAGCTTCTTCTACCAAATAACATGACACAATATATTATTTTACAACATTTTAGGCCACAAGATTTTAGTTTTCGGTAAAGTCATATTTTATGTTTCTCGACTTTGATAATATGTAAAAGTCTTACAAAATACATTCCATATGAGACTTATTCATATATACAGAGTGGTCATAAATCATTGGACCTATTTCAAAAATAATTAAAGAAAACTAATAATGTTACAGCTACGGTTTTTTTTATAAAATCAGAGCGCATTTTAAAAAGTTTTTCAAATATGCAAAGCGCCGTTATGGTGGTCTAGGTGGTCGTAAATTATTGGATATCACCCATTTTTGAAAGCCATTATCTGCGGAACTAATAAAACTAAAAGAAAAATAAAAGTATGTATTTGTAGGGAATTGTACGCTCTTTATTTTGTTATATTAATTGTGATTTGAAAACTGAATAGTTTTCGAGATATACAAAAAAGCTTGAAAAGGAAACCAGAAAACGCGCATCGGCTGATCGGTAACCATTGTGTCTGAAAATCTCTCGCTGTAGAAAATTTAGAACGCCGCAATGGTACGCCACCTATCTGAAAAAACTTTTTATTTGATCTCTCATTTAAAAAAACGCAGTTGTAACATTATTGGTTTTTTATATTAACTCTATCGGTACGGGACCGTCTCGTACGTCCCGTCAAGCAAATTGCCGTCCGAAACGTCCGAATGTCACTCTGAAATTTCCTCCCCCTTTCGTTAAGTGTGATTGATTTCACACCCGCGGTGCGCGCTTTCTTCGTTAGAGTGGCTCGCCCAGATGTGTTTGGGTCAGAGAGGAGTTTTCTTACAATTCAGACAATGCCAGCTCTCATTGTGGTTTCTGAGGGGGAAAGTGAATTTCCTTTATCTTTGATAGAGGAACTCGGATGTTCCCGTATTTTTAGGTCCCTTTATTTCAATGGCCTTAGGAATCATAGGGTTACTTTTTGAAATTGGACCAATAATTTAAGACCACCCTCAATTGCAAGCGATCACTTCTTTATTTTAGATTCCGATTTAGATTGAAAGATGTGTGACGAAGGTCTGTTTGCTCGTCATTTAACCTCAGCATTTTCAATTAGATGCTGCTCCAAATGTGGCATTTCAATTACACGCAAACATTTTAAAGTTCTTCTTTTCAATGCCCAGAATAGTGCAAGATAACGCTTGCAACCCCCCAAAAAATCCCTTCTTACTGTCGTATTAAACTATTGCTTCTACCAGTGAGAAACTTGCCAAACGTTACACAAAACCGTGATGCATTCAATGATATATTTTCACTCACAGAAAAATCTAAATGCAAATGTGACGCAAAACACTCTTCTCTCCCATTTAAGGAATCAATACGCAGTTTTCTTCCGTAAACGAATTCTGCTTCCGGAACGAATTTATTTTTTCTGAAGAGTCTAGATGCACTGCAAACGCTTTCAATGCATACGCGAGGACTTGTGTATTTTGCGGTAGAGAAAAAAATTAAAATTCCTAAAATTTGGGACACTTTAACAGAAAATTACTCTACACTTAATGGCAGATTATTTCATTATTATAGATTATTATTTCATTATTATGGAACTTATTTTTTCTGAAGTGTCTAG
>BGPR01000001.1:2228265-2245960 GCA_013235015.1 Araneus ventricosus
GATTATTATTTCATTATTATGGAACTTATTTTTTCTGAAGTGTCTAGATGCACTGCAACGTTGAAAAGGTTTTTAATATGGTAGTTTAAATTTAACTATCAGCAAATACCGCACATAATACATGTGGCAGTACTTTATAGAAGATCTAGAATTGATACAGTTTATTAGTTTAGTTATATTAACGTTCCGTTTTGACGCAACACGAAGACTATTTTGGAACGGACCTCGTAATTTTGAGCCTCTGTCATATGACAAAGACGACACCTGAGCTGACACTCCCTCTAGAAAAGCTCCTTTAAATCTAGAAATTAATATATCTCTGCCAATTTTGTAGGGAGAATCATGAAACTTAGTTTATACATAAATGTGAGCGAAAGAAACATTTTATTCACTGACACTTTTACTCTACGGGGACAATATAAAAATCTCACTTTTTAAACTTTTTATTAACAGCCTCCACTGAAGCCAAAGTGTTTTGATACTAAGTCCCACCTTATTTGATAAAACTTTGTAATTGGAAGTCTAGATGCAATATTTAAGGAAATAAATGCCTGTTTCTCCAAACTTCCGCACCACACCAACTGGAAGACGGTTGGCCTTTTACGTATGATTTAGCGTGCAACAGGCCTAATACACGCTGGATCTTCAGTGGAATCGGGTTTAGAGCCCGGAGCCCTCCGGCCCCAAATTCGACATCTTAACCACTAGGCCACCGCGAATTGTTGTATATTCATTATTATGTATATGATATCTATGAAAACACATCTATAGAATAACTTTTCAAACATATCTTCCTACATATTTTATGAAACAGAAATTAAAGAATCGAAATTATAAACCTATTACTGGATCATTTTGTTATAAAAGAATAATGCAATAAATAGTAGTTTATGCCATTTACTATTTCCTCCTAGTGTCAAAGTATTTATTTTTCTGTCACCCAATAAAATTCAAGTACATATTATTTTTTAGATCATTATTCGTCAAATTGTCTTAAAATTTTATCAGACAGACGTATGCTGATGAAAGCAATTTCTTTCATGAGAATCGCGCCAGCAATGAGTGGCTTGTCACATCGAAGTTGGTTTCTCCTTCTCCTCTTCTCTTTGTGTGGCTCTTCAGACGGTATTCTTAGAATGCCTTCTGGCCAATAAAATTCACAGCTAGATTTCCAAGACTTTCTTTTCTTCTTGAACTTTTTCCTTTAATAATTTCACAATCTCTGAAAAGCTAGAATACATTTGCTGCAAAGTAGAACTGGAGGTTTCAGGTTATGCAGAAATGATTTTTAATAAAAATGCCAGACCTTAAATTGTATCTCTGGCTTCGATATGCGACCTCGAAGGAAATGCTTTTACAGTTGATTATATTCTGTTCATTAAGGAATACATCTATTAAAAATAGTAAAGAGTATTTCAAAAAGAAATTAAAAAATCATTGAAATTGAAAAAAGCTGAGAAGGTTTGAGTTAATATAAACTTGTCTAACAAGCTAGAATTTGTCCCGTTTTGAATCTGTCTCTAAGTTATTGGGAGGGACGTGGTGGCCTAATGGTAAGGTCTCGTCTTTGGGGACGGAGGGCTCTAGGTTCGAAAACCGATTCCACTGAAGATCCGCCGTGTATGGGGCCTGTTGCACGCTAAATCATACGTAGTGGACAAACGTCCTCCCGTTGGTGTGGCGTGGAAGTTTGGAGAGAGGGTGCCAGCTGATGTGTCGTCCTCGTCATCTGACCGTGGTTCAAAATTACGAGGTGCGTCACAAAATAGCCCTCGTGTTGCTTCAAAACGGGACGTTAATGTAACTAAACTAAACAAAGTTATTGGGTCTATACCAAAATATTTTGATTATTCGTGAAGATGAAGACTGAGCTGACAAATAATTCCTCGGGCCTCCTCACACTGGGGTGTGATACATTTGGCTTCCATAGGTATTTTTAAAATTAAATGAACTCACATGTAGGGGCGCATACACTTTAATTGGTACTAAGTCCTAGAATTATCATCTATCGATCCGAGTCATTGCCTCCTGCTAGATACGAGTTTGAAAGGATGTACTTATAATTTCCAGAATCTAATGCTCCACATCTTTCTAAAATGTTCTGATTAAATTTACTTTGTATGTCATTTTTCTGAAATTAAAAAAATCATTGAAATTGCAAAAAAGCTCAGAAGGTTTGAGTTAGTATAAACATGTCTTACAAACTAGAATTTGTCCTCTAAGTTATTGGGGCTATACAAAAATATTTCGATTAATCGTGAAGATGAAGACTGAGTTGACAAATAATTTCTCAGGCCTCCTCACACTGGAGTTTGATACATTTGGCTTCCATAGGTATTTTTAAAATTAAATGAACTCACATATAGGGGCGCATACACTTTAATTGGTACTAAGTCCTAGAATTATCATCTATCGATCCGAGTCATTGCTGCCTGCGAGATACGAGTTTGAAAGGACGTATTTATAATTTCCAGAATCTAATGCTCCATATCTTTCTAAAATATTCTGATTAAATTTACTTTGTAAGACATTTTTCTCTAAAGAAGAAACATTCGCTAAAGAACGTGCTTCTTATTTCATCTTCATACGAACAAACACTTGCTTTTCACCTGAAATAGGTAGACAGCAAACATTTAACTCCTTTCTGAATGATAAACTCCTTTTGATATGATATTTTACATTGAAAACAATTAGATTGCTGTTAAAATAAAAATCTACAATTCTATAGAAATCTGCCACGTTGCGCATTGACAATAATATGAAAAAGTTATATTGGCTCGCGTTCCATCAATATAATGAAGTGAATAATACGATTATTTTATTGATGAAATTAAATATCAAACGCTTAATGATTAGGTGAAACTTTCTGTTAATATTCAAATCTATTTGAAGATTTAGAAATACTAGTAATAAACATGTTTTTAATATTTATCTATTATGAATGAAATTATATTTTCTAATATACTTCAACGAGACTCAATAGATTTTATTAAAAACTAATCTAAGCTGTTTACATTTATATGAATACATAGTATTAAAATTCTTTAGAAATGAACTCTTTCCTTTGAAACAAATGAAGATTTGTGAATATAGGAAATATTTCTGAAAATATCCAACTGAATCATAAATCATCCAAAAATATAGCATTTATGTCTACATTGCATAAATCGCAATCATTAAATAAAAAAATATTCTGATGCTTTCAAACTCACTCTTTTTCTATTATTATTCTTTGACGTTTTCAAATAGTCCGAAAAGATGTGTTTGATATTACGACACGGAGGAAAAAATCTCTACAAATTCATTCTTAAGTCGTCAGACAACTCTCCTCCGGCCCAAACGCCAGCTCCTTCGAAATACAAAGGCAAATATGTGAACTTTTGGAATAGAAAAGAAAAAAAGGCAACATGGAAGGCAATTTGAGGTTTGGAAGGCCGCTCTGTCCACACGAAAGGGAAATTCAGTGATCTGTAATGTTATATGTAAAGAGAAACATACCGCCTTGTGATTTCAAAGTATCTAGTTCTTTATTGTTGGATTTTTACCTAGTCTCTGCAGGGGAAAGCCAGGAAGTCTCAATTTTAACAGCGTATATATGTATTAGATATTGAATAAGTTTTAGAATTTATTGCCGCGAGTTTCGTTTTCATATAAATTTTTGCATGAAGATGAAATTGATTCTGATATGTAAACGAAGTGTAATTCATTTTTAAATATTGAAACATTTTTGGAAATATCAATTGGTTCTTTTGCTTGTTTTCACATTTTAAACATAATGTTCGAAAAATATCAAAGAGATTTTTATAAAAGCTCTAAATTATTTGAAAATTGAAAATACAATTTTCCATGTATTGATTTTTATTTTTTTGAAAGCTTCGTTTTTAATTTCCAAGATTATAGTAATACAAAATGATAAAACACTCGCATTTTTATTTAGGTGACTAAAGTTATATGTGCGTGAAAAAATGTTTTATGGAAATATTGCCTTAGATGGAAATGAAACTGAGACATATTTTTTCCCAGCTAAGATTGTTTTCACAAGTTTTATGTTGGTAGTTTTGCGAGATTAAATTTCAAGAAATTGAAGTTTTTCTTGTTTATTTTAAAACAAATACACCTAGGTGTGTCCTTCACATTCAGAACATAAATGTATCTAATGAACAGATAACGTTAAGGCTCTATATTTTTAAAACTTTCGTTATTTTCAAATATTGAGCTAATTAAACAGTAATACGTTGAATTTAACAAAGATGAAATACAATATCTTCTTTTCGTAGAAACAGAGCAAGAAACAAAACTGTATCACTTTATCATTAATCTGAGTTTACACATGAATTTTATACACACTATTGTATTTCAATAATCATAAAAAAAGTTTTTATGCAAATCAATTTTTATAAACACAATTTCATTTCATTTTTTCCACTGAGTTCAATGAGTGGAAGTCAAACTTGAAAGCAGTTTTCTAAAAGAAAATTATTCTTTTTATTAATAAAACGTACCACAATTTCTTCACGTATTATGCACATGCAGCAGTTAGCAAACCTTTCCTGTCAGTGCAATTTCATTTAAACGCAGATTCACATGACTCTGCTATTTCCTTTTCCAAACAACAGAACTTTAATACAAAACATACTTCACTAACACTATGGAAATACATTTCCTTTCAGACTTGGCTGCACCGAAATGGACTTGTTAATTTTGCATGATATTAATATGACGAAATACGTCTCTTTTTCTTCCCATTCAACTACTTTTTCCAAGTCTTATACTTCTAAGCTGTTTTTATAACGAATAACCTTTTAGCTTTTATGCTTGTTCTTAAAAGTAACTCCGTCAAACTGCTGCCATCACTAAATATTACATAATTAATTTCCGTTCGAGTGCTACAAGGCTGTCATTGCATGAAAGCACAATGCATAATACATACAAAAATAAGACGAACCGTGTTTTAGGAAGATATTAAAATATGACGGCTTCCTCTCATCTCAAGTTTTTTACTATCGGCATAAAATGATGCGCACGAAGCGCTAGGTTACCATAAAATGAAAAGTCATTCTTTGAATTTTCTGGCTTTATAGCGAAGAGATTTTTATGCTTTTTAGCCACGTGTTTCTTCCATAAAAAGAGTTTTCAGAACGTTTTGTGCGAAGACCTCTGAGATGCATCACCAACAAATGAAGCGAGCAATGCTGTTCTTAATATATTGGAATACATATTTTATTCCCTTCGAGTGAAGGGCCAATATGAACTCCAGGGAGTAAATTAATTTTGTCAGCAGTCGATACACTGCACTGCACAAAATTATTTTACATAACTGAATTTACAACTTCTAGTTTAATTTTTATTAGGTCTGTAATTGCTGCTTCCTCAATAAGTTTCTCTATATATTTCTGTAGAACATTGATATGGAATTATTCCCATTTTTTCTCTGAATTTGAAAGAAATGATATACGAGTCGTGTCCGGAAAGTAAGTACCGTTTTGGAAAAACTCGCATAAAAAATGTTTTTTCAAAATAAAATTTATTTTTACATGAACGAGCATTTCGTAAACTATTTTTCTACATAGTTACTACCATTGTTCAGACATTTGTCATAGCGACAAACCAACTTGTCTATACCCTCTTCAAATAAAGATGCCGCCAGTGAAGACAGCCACTGCTGAACACCGTTTTTCGCGTCGTCATCGCTGTCTAAGCGCCTACCTCTAAAATCACGCTTCAAGTTCAAGATCAAACCCAAGTTTCATCACCGGTCACAATTTTTTTTAGGAATTCATTGCCCTCTTCACTGCATCGGGTACGAAATTTCAAAGCACTGCCAAGTCACTTCGTTTTGTGGACATCCATAAGCATTTTCGGAACCCAACGGGAACACAAATTGCGATAATTTAAGCGATTTGTGACAATCTCATGCAAAACAGTTTTTGAAATTTGTGGAAACTCATCAAAAAGCATTCTTTTTGTGAACCGTCTGTTTTCACGAATTTTCTCATTCGCCTTTGTAACCAAATCATCATTGACAACAGAAGGTCGCCCACTCCGTGCTTCGTCATGAACATTGGTGCGTCCATCATTAAATTGTCGAACCCACTTTCTAATCATTCCATCAGTCATTACATTTTTCACCATAAATCTCTACAAGTTGAAGATGAATTTCAGCTGGCTTAACTTTCTTTGCGTTCAAAAACCGTATTACAGAACGCACTTCACAGTCGGCGGGATCGGAAATCGTCTTAAACATTTTGAACGCTCACTAACACATGTAAACACAACACAATCCGGCTGCAATGGCGTCGGTGGACAGACAATGAACCAGAGACATGTGTGCACATGCACGGAACTGCGACACTAGCGCTGCCGTGGCGTTAGAACGAAACAGTACTTACTTTCCGGACTCACCTCGTATCAAATAGCTGAAAACAGAAAGCTAGAGTCGTTGTGTAGTTGTAGCTATTTTCTTACTATTTTTCTTTAACCCTATGAGCCCTATTCCGCCTCAAACTGCCTCATTCGACACAAGCCGGACTCAGGCGGTTTCGGACGCCTGGGTGAATTTTACGGGAGAAAATTAGTTTCTTTCTTTGTTGAGAATTCATCGCGCAACAGAGGGTGACGTCATCCTGGAATTTCTATAGAGAAAGGGAGGACTTCATTCTGATTTCATGAATGAAAATTTACTCCAGTTTTTGAGGCACTTGAATTCTCACTCTAGCCGGGTTCAAAGAGTTAAATGCACCAAAGAAAATCGACATTTTAAAAACAAGCTTTTTATTACACAGATATCCCATCACTACAGAAGATAGGATGGAAATTAAAGCTTCATCTAGGAATAACAGGTTAAACATTTTTAATAGACCAAGTGTTGGATTGAAAGATTAAAAATAACAAAACTATATCAATGAATTATGTTAAATTCATTCATTTAAAAGTCTGATTAAAACGAACGGTTAAAAAATGAAGTATCCGATGTCACTGAAATTACCTACAAGGTGGTTTTATTAAATCACGATATTTCACAATTCCAAGGTTCATAAGATTATCCTAGATTCCATTGGATAAAAGCCAGATGCATAACTGAAGTTTTCATACTTCAGAAACATAGAAGCTTTTCTCTTAGTTAAAAGATGCTCTGTGGATTATTTCACTTTTAAGATACATTTCGTTATTCAAGCCTCTGCGATATTTCTTGATTTTTCACGGCTTCAATAATTACTAAATTAACACGTTCGAGAATTGCATTTAAAATATTATAATAATCGCATAAATAATTTGCTCACAGAGATTCTTGAATAGAAATTCCCGGTTTAAAAATGTTATGTTGTCATCTTTTTGCCGCGTGATGAATTTAAATCAATTTTTTACTGGCTTCTTTAATTTCTAATTCAATGTGTTTCAGAATTACATTTGTATAGCTACTATTAACTTCACATACAACCTGTACGATTTGATTCTGATAACAATAGAGCTTACTGTTACAGGAAATGGTTCGTTTTTTAACGCTTGGTGCGAATTTTTTGAAAAATAGAGTTTCTACATTTTTAGAGTTCTCTCACATATTTCCGGAATCATACAAAAAGTGTAAAATGAAAGTACGAAAATAGTAGTAAGAGGGTTGAAGGAAAAAAATACAAAATACCTGGACGATTCATGTGCAAATTCACAAAGAAACTCAGATATTCGTGCGTGCTGTACTCACAGTCTTTCGAACCCAAAAACTGCTAACTCAGCAAAAACTTTTTATCAATACTTTCTTTCGTATAAGTGGGAATGCATAATGGACTAAGAAAAAAGAAGGAAAAAGTGAGGGAAGAAATAAAAAACTCTTCGGAACACACAAAAAGGGAAGAAACAAGGGCTTCGAGCTTGCTTTCTTTTTCGAAATGAACAAGGTATAAAAAAAGACATGCACATATCGGTGTATTGAATGGAAACAAGTAAAGTCGAACTTATTTTTATGGAGCTAAATATATATTCACCGTCAACAAAAAGGCATTTGTTGGTCCGGGTTTCTATTTTCAATAAAAAGAAATTGTTTCATAAATTTATATCAAATTTTATTGATTCTAAATCTTGAAAAAACAATTCCACGTAGTTCCCGAATTGATTATAAATATCCATCCAAGAATAAAATGGAATTATTTTCTTCCACTTTGCAGCTATTCTGTGATTTGAAATATACAAAACAAAATAAGTGTTCTATCTCAAATGTATAAGCGATGTAATATAATTTATTTAAGATTAAATTTCTAAATTTATAGTATGCAAATTGGAATATTGGATACATTAATTATGTTATAGGGTTTTAAAACTCTTATAACATAGACTATAGTACGTATCATATGAATATATCTTTTAGTATTGAGATCATATATAAGTGAAGTCACTGTTTTCATTCTTGAGCCGATACCACTAATATGTGACGTGTGTTTTTACAGTGGGTCACCAAAATATTACTCAAACTTACAATCACTCAAACTTTGGCTCGTCCCTGTAGCACATGCGCTGACATTATAAACCGGATTCATTGTAAAAAAGTGTCCACTTAATCAGAAGCACAAATAAACGTTGTCATTCGGTTGTTTATGGGAAAATAAGGCATTTGAATGACTTGGAACGTGGCATGATTGTGGGGGGCCAGAAGGTTCGGTTCTAGATATCTCCATAGCCGCTTATCTATTTGGACTTTTTTTGCACAACCGTTGCTAAAGTTTTCAAAGAATTCAGCTATGTCGAGGAAACTTGAGCAAAAATTGGAATAGTGTGCGGAAATCACTTTTCGATGAAAGATGAGCCAGATACATTGTGTGCAGTAACAAAAGAGCTACAACCCAACAAATAGCATGGCACGACTAAGGAGCATCACGAAGGATATCCATGCTCTCTACAAAAAGGATCATTAAGCGAATTGGGTTTAATAGACGGCATGAATAAGACATTCTTTGATTTTGCTGCAAAACCGAAAAAAGTGGATTTTTGTGAACTACAGAACACCGGCACTGTTGGGTGAAAAAAGTTAGTCTGGGAATCTGTTAAAAAGATACTGTTCGGCAACGGATTCCGAGACTACCACTTTTGGACGATTTTACACCGGATAGGTGTGTCAGGCAATGAGTCATATGAGCGCATTTCCGGAATTCTTTGTTAGATCACGCTCAGTAAAATGTAAACATCACCCTTCCATTCTTCACTTTCCCCCTATTTTGATGAAAATAACTCATCCCGGCGCATGCGCAAAAGCGTGGAGGGTTTCCGAATCCGTTGCTAAACAATATGTCTGACAATCCGGATTTCTTCTCCATCATGCTGGTGGTAGGGTTCGTGTGTGACGTATTTGCTGGATAAAGTGGAGATATTTGTTCTCATCTCCGAAACACCACCATCCAATCTAAAGGAATGAATAGTTGCCATTTTGTTATCATGGTTCAGATGTCTCCTCAACAATTTTAGCAAACTGTAGAGTTCATGCAAGGTAAATGTGAGTAAAAACAAATACAAACAGTCTGCTGCTTAATTAATCCAGTGGTAAACTCATAAAGGACGCATTAACCAGTAATTCATAAAGGACGCATGTTAAAATTAATGAGCAAACGGGTGTTAAAAAAGAACCTTGAAAATATGTCTTTACACTGGTTTTAATTTGAACACATTTCTTTCACGTAAAAACTACATATAAAGTTAATTTCAAGAGACTTGGCCCCTGCTCAGTAAAGGACGGGGCGAGGAATTAAAGTAATTTAGCTTAAGAAATGTGGTTATTTACACTAATTTATAACTGTATAATAGTGAAAAATATCTAACTTGGTTTCTAACTCTATTGGAAACCTATTTTATAACGCTTAAAAAATCCAGTAAGAACCTCTGTAAATCTCTCTGCCCAACCATAAGACTAACATGGCAGGAAAACAACATTACATATTCATAACATATTAAGCAAATGACGAATTTTTTTTTAATGTTAACCCGCACACCCCTACTTATCCGATTGTCTAGTAAGGTTTTCCTAATATTTTAGTCACTCAGTGTATATCTTTTAATAATATCTAGTTGTTTCAAATTCTCTCACTAACAGACTGGTTGAGTCATATAATAATTTTGAGGAAAATGAATTATTTTCTTCTGCTTTGTACAACATTTGGTGCACTTGTACACATTTAATAGCTAAATTTCATTCATAATTTAGACATATTTTAGAAATTACTTTTTTGCATGATCACTATTGATTAAACGTATTTTTTGCATTATCACTACTGATTAAACATATTTGTTTGCATACCCAGTTTCAAAGCATTTTATGTGATGAAATTCATAGCATTAGTCCACATGATGTCTCAAGTTCTAAAGTACACTTAAAATAAACTTTTAGATCTCTAAAATAATTTAGCAACTAGTCGTTTTCTTTCTGAAATGTTTAAGCTGTGCCAAAAGGTATTTCTCACAAATGGTTTAAGTATCGTTTGTAAGTGCGTATCGCTCAAAAAATTAGTGAAAGATGTGGGTATAAACTGAGCATGTTCAGACCCCAAGGTCACAATCATCATAGTTTGACTCTTTGCAGCCTCTTTCTAACAATAAAAACTACCACAAATTCTATCAGAGAGTAAGAAAGCAAAATATCTTAACTCAGCATATCTTACTTTTGTTTGATCAACGGTTAGGCAAAGAATATGTTTTCTGTAATAATATAATTACATATTTAACGAAATATTAATATTGTCAATTTATTTTACTGGTCATCTCCCTTCACCATTCTTGATTTTAATCAATTTTTATTGCACTCTTGATGACTTAAAAAGGACGTAAATGTCTTTCTTACCTGTTGATTCATTTCTGTCTTCTTTTCTCGTTTTCATTATCTTCTCTTTTTCGTTGATCATTGAACTCTGAGAGTGGAAAAGTAAGCAAATAAGAATAAAAACGAAAATGCGAATTTTCAAAATAATTTCAGAGGGTTCTGCAATTCTGTGGCCCTAAAGGAAGAGCCACCACTGCCTATAGGCAAAGATTACGCACACCACTGAGGGCAAATAATTTAATATTCTTGATTGGTGTTAGGCTGCTTTCCTGTGATGCCTTGAATTTTCATTTTGTCAAATTCTCCTCTCCTTCTTTATGAAACCGATAGATGTAACTATCGACCGATGAAATTGAGTACCGGTATGCGTGATTAGCAAATTTTTTTTCCAACTCATGACGATTGGATGATGTAATACTAAACAAATATTTGCATTTCGCATTTTTTCTGTGCTGAATAAATTTGCATTTCTGTAATAAACAACTCCATTTAAATGGTTGAAGAGCCCCTTTAAATCTATAAATTAATATATCTATGCCAATTTTGTAGAAAGAATCATGAAACTTTTATACATAAATGTGTGCGAAAGAAACATTTTATTCACTGACACTTTTACTCTACGGGGACAATATAAAAATCTCACTTTTTAAACTTTTTATTAACAACTTCCACAGAAGCCAAAGTGTTTTGATACTAAGTCCCACCTTATTTGATGAAACTTTGTAATTGGAAGTCTAGATGCAATATTTAAGGAAATAAATGCCTGTTTCATTTTTTGGGACACACTGTTTACTTACACTATCTTCTACCTTATCCATTTTGCAGACGAGGATTTCTACAGACATGTTGATCACTTATAGGTTGAATGTGCTTCACGTAACAAAATACGAAATATGAAAAAAAATCAAAAGAAATTAAAATAAATCGGAGAATTAACAGCATAGTAAAAAACTAAAACTAATAAAACTTAGCACAATCTTTGTATTAGTAACGGGCGAATGTACCAGCAACCAAAATAACAATGGAAAAAATAAAAAAAATTCAAAATGGAACCGGGCCACGGGGCTCTAATTTTTAGATACTTTGTCATGGCATAGTTTCTCCATTTTGGATTTTTTTTATTCCACTTGAAAAAAGATTCATATATTAATTATCTATTGGCAGAAACTGTTAGCGTTCCTTTTACATTTTATGCTTATTTCATTAATGCAATCAAAGTATAGAGTCAGTCAACACCTTAAAGCCCCAACGGTCATTTATAAATGCCTCATATTATTAAATCAACGATATATTTTTCATATTCATGAAATAAACGATTTATGAATAAGGCATATAAATAAACTTAGAATTTTTAGAAAATATGAACACTTTTATAAAATGTTGTGACCTTTGTGATATGTTAACACCTTTATAAAATGTGATTTTTTTCTGAATTGCATTACGAAAATTTCTCAGAAATTCTGAAGAACCTTCAACCAAATTTTATATAATTCAAACAAAGAAATTAAACTGCGAAATAAACACTTAAAACCTTCCATTTTAAAACATTAATGCGAAGATCTATTGAATTTCGAAATTGTTCATTATTGAACAGCGAATAAATATTTTTTGAGTGTTATTATGCTGAGTAATTATTAATAACATACAGTAGTTTTTAGTGTGAATAAAATACATAAACAAATGGGCCAAACGCTTCTTTCAAATCTTTCAGGTTATTTGCTTGTCATTGACAAACGCATTTTTCTAAAAGTCATGCAGTGAAAAGCATCCTGCTTACATTACGGGTCTCACTGCCTGTTTTGCGTGCATCTTAAACACTTGGTAAATAACGAGTAAATTGTTGATAGACGTGGAAAAGGAATCTTCACATAAAAAAGGGCGCAGATTACAGATTTAGTCCGAGTAAGACATCTGGTGTCGGTTTGATGCGTCAAGAGTTGGCGATATTTCGCTCTTTCTGCATCTTTTTCACTATTTTTATATCTTTTCAGAGACTTTTATTCGTTTCAGAAATATATATGATCCGAAATGCAGTAGAGTTAAATCAGACTAAGAAGCTCTCTTTTCACAGTCTTTGAATTTTTTTTCCTCAAAAGTGTTTCTGCAAATATTTATACTTCGGAAATACAGAGCAGACAAGAGGGATTTCAGAACATTTTCTTTGACTGCGTGCGAGCAGAAAATAACTTTTACCTTAGACAAATCGAGCGAAATTGTGGATTAAACTCGGGAAAAGAACGGGCGCTATGCTCTGATACATCACATACTTCCATACATGATGTAACATTGAAGAACAAGAGTTAAATCGAATTTGAAATAAAAAATTCAAATTTTACTTTTTGGTCGAAACTTCAGACAAGAACATCCAGCATTTCGAGGAAATATTCAATGCTGCATTAATGCCGCAGGCCACACTCGCAAATTCCTACAGTACAATGCCCAAATCGTGTTCAGTTTATATCTGAGGTAGAAATGGAGGAAGTATATTCTTTTCTAAATAGATCTAATGAAAAATATTTCAAATGGGTGGAAAATCATACAGAAATCAATCATACATAGTTTAACAAAACAATATGAAATATGTTATAAAATATAAAAGGGAAAAACATTTTTTATTGATTAACATATTCGTTCCTAAAAGTTCCTTTATTATGCACATTATCAAGGTATGTTAGGCACAAATTTTACTACGATATATACTTAATGAACATATTTAACTATCACTTTTTCATATTTTCATTTTTTTACAATATCAAATAAGCTTGCAGATTCAAAGAAAAAAATACTAATACTTTCAAAAAGTTCCAGAACTCTTTAATTATTTTCCGAACGTAAATGAATAAATGCCATTTCCTGCTGAAAAAACGAAGAGTCGATCGACTAGTCAGACTGGTTTCATCCAGTTCTAATTCGCACAGCGAATGCGCGTAAGCTCATGATTACAGGCATTCAGAACTTACCGTCGCGGGGAAAAGATGTCGAGGTTCCTTAGATTGCAAGGACACAAGGAATACTTTCAGCATAGTCGCACAGTCAATAAAGAAAAATATATTAAATTCCTTAAACGTCTGCATAATTCAGTGAGACGAAAGCGACCAGATTTCCGGAAGGCCAAGTCACGGATGCTTCATCCCGATTACGGCCCCCTCACAGGTCCCTCCTGGTGCTAAATTACCTCAAAAAATTCCGTTACTTCCACAACCATCTTATCTCGCTGATCTGGCCCCATGTGAAATAAATTTGTGCTATGCAAAAGTATTAGAATAAAAAGAAATAATTCGAAACACCTTCTTAAAAACAAAAATAGATTCGATTTAATGAATAATTAGATACAAATATTCTAAGTAATCAATTTATAGTCAATTTATAGATTTATTCAACTAATCAATCCAATTAATTTATTAAATAATCAATCTAATTAATTTATTAAATAATCAATTTAATCAATTTATTCAAAAGGGATTATAATATAAATGATAATCAATTTAATAATCAATTTATAAAAAATCAATTTATTCAAAATCGCTTTCACTCTAAGTGCAGAGATTTTTGAACTCATCTCAATATTATTTTATGCTCAGTTATGGAGTAAAATTATCAATGTTCCTCTCCACTTTTTAATTAATCAGTTTTCTTGCAGAATTTGAATCGTTTGTTATGTCTTCTCTATCACTTAATTATTAATCTGTATAAACTGTGGCAAATTTCCTTGGGCTTGTTTATTTTTACAGTTCAAACCAACTAATTCAACTTTAGGACCGTTGTAAATTTAGGCTTATGAAACTTTTTACTTCCTTTTCTTTTTGCTTTCATTTTTTCTGCGATGATTTATTTCATGTTCATCTATTATTTAAAATTTCTAAATGATGAAAGATATTACAATTACTATGGCAAGCATTTTATCACTGTTGTATGAAAATAAAATGTTTTTGTTCATTGTGTCTTTAAAGAAGCGCATTTTAATCTAAATATTTTGAGGTAAGCAATATTAAGTAGAAATAATGCAGTTGAGAAAATGAATACACCTTCCTTTCACCAATATGCTTGCAAAAATCTATTGCTATAAAACTATTGTAGAATTTTATTTCGTTAATAATTCACTGCTTTAAATAAACATTTAATGTTCAATATGTATCACAGCCATTATGAATAATGCAAAATCTCCTTCTAAAATTAGTTTAGCTGTTGCTTCGTTCAATATACCTGTCTTTTGGATTCTCGGTCTACATAACAAGTGTTGTAATAAAATACAAAAAAAAAACTGGTTACTACTTCGGTTGTCCAAAAATGTGAAAATGTAAAATATCGAGTATATAACCGATAAACAAACAAAACTGGCTTTATCCTTTCATTATGAAATAATTTTCCTTCTTTCATTATATATAAGATTTAGTGGTATGTTGCCGAATTTTAATGGAAAACAATATAAAAGTAATTTTAATAAAAAGCAAATAGAAAAATATTTATGTAGTCTATTTATCTTCAAAACAATGAAATTAATTTTTTATGAAATAGCTTGTGCCATGATTCTAATTTAGGAAACTGGTTGCCCAGAGTGAACCACCAATTTCTTTAAGCACAATTAAGCAAAAATAATTTTTGCTTAGTGATTAGTATTATTTGCTTAGTTTTTAATACTAGTGATTATAACTGCTTTCTGGACTATTCCTCTAGTTAATTCTATTGTAAATTGTAGCCAAAAAGTTTCTTATCTGTGGATATAATAATATATTTTTTGCTACTTACTTTACAACAACGTGAGAGTTATTAGTCTTTTGTTAAAATATTTAATTGATGATATATAAATCAAAGCACTTTTTCTCTAGCTTTAACCGAGTAGCACTGTCTTTCAATAGTGATTTCATAAACCATATTTGCATCTTTACAACAAAATTTGCCTTTATTGCGGCCCATATATTTAAAAGAATTAAAGTTACGATACTCATCTAATCTAGGAGTTGGTCCAAATTTGGCAACTCTTTCCTGTGTGTTTTTAATCGTCAAACTTTCGTTTTCGCAGCTCAAGTTAACATTAATGGAGCCCCATTCAATTAAAAAATCAATCAGTTCATCACAGGAAATGGGCTTTTTGTGACTTTTCTCTCCAACTTCGGTTATGTTCACATGATCGTAGCGTTTGTGGTTATAAATGTGCTCCAGACCGCTAAACAACAGACTGTCCAGTGAAAAAACCTTTAAGTTCGTCAAGCCCAGTGCTGAAACCCTACCGGCCTGGTGCGAAAATATTGCTGAAAACGAAAGATCCCTGGTACGATTCATGACTATTATAAAGATCCTACATGAACAAAGGTATGATATCATTGATTAAGGAAGACTTTTCTCGCATCCACGAGCCATTGAGACATTTATTATAGACTTTTTCAACATGCTTTGTGTGTTAATTATTGTTCTTTTAATTTTCATTTTTTCCCTTCTATCTGTAATTCTTCGTAACGCCGAGAGGATTTTGTATAATCGTAAACTTTATCTGGTCGGTTTCTTCCCGCTGGATTAATAATAATAATAATTATATTGCATAGAACTTTTAACACTTTTATATTGCAGTTTTATATGTAGACATTTCTGCCTGCGATAGGTTTCTTGGTCCTACAGAATATTCTAACTCAGAGATTTAAGAAAATCTAACTCTCCGAATAATATAAACAATGCAAATGTGGGATCATTTTCAGATCTTATACAATTACTTCAACTTGGCGCGTATTTGGCGATGTTTTGTTAACCCTTTCAGAAGACAATAAAACAGTGGCTTGCCTCAGATGTCGCCGGGCCTTAATAGGACTATTGACTATTCCGTGTCGAGGAATGCGAACAAACTGTTCGGTCATTGAATGTTCCCTTGGGGGAAATTCGACTTGTCTCATCCGTCTGCGTAATAGAAAGCGAAACTCAATAGCTATTTTGGAGGATGGGAATCAAGGCAAGCCATATCATTCGATTGCTTTCGCATCTAAGGTTTTGATTTCACCCACAATGCAGTTTGCGATTACACTGACAGAGATATCATAATGTTCTGTGATTTGGGAACACTAACGGCCTGAATAACAATAAGGAAAAACAGTGCATTCTCTCACGAAGGCGCATGAGGCGCCGAAGAAAAAAATTGGATTCAAATAGGTAAAGGCAATAACAGACAAATGCTTTCTTTCCTCTTTTTGGGTATTAAGATGCGAGTAAAATGTATTTTCAAAGAAGAACGGCGGCATTTTCATACAGTTTGTTGTTTTCATAGTCGATATGTAAAATATCTTTACGTGTCTCTAATATGCTTCGTGCGAATGGATTTATTTCGGTAAAGAAATATTACTAAAGCATAACAGTATTATTTGCATATAAATAACATTACATATACTATGAAAAACAGTTTGTAGGCATTTAATACATCCTTTCATTGTAATTAGCTTTAGCTTTATAATGAATTAAATGGTCCTAATATCAATGTTATGTTTTTATTACGATTATATAGTGTTGCTTTGATAAATTTATCCGAGGGAAATAAATTTGTAACTCTACTTTAGTTATGAAGAATTCTTTCATAGAAACTTATCGGAATTCTGTTTTACTGTACTTAATTAAGAAAAAATATCTAATTCCTTAACTTTTCCTTATTTCATTGTTTTAAGGACCAGGGAAACTTTTCCTCATGTTTTTTCAATTCATTAAGTGCTTCTGTGATCCGTTATAACAGTAAAAGTACAATAAAAAACAGTCGCAAATGGTGCTCTGTTTCAAAAGTTACTTTCTTAAATTTAGAGCAGCATAAAGATCTAATACGAAATAAAAGAAAAACTTTTCCCTAATAAAATATGCATGCTATAGATTGTTTTCTTTAGAATACCTATGTTTTATTTTTTATTTAATACCTATGTTTTATTTTTTATT
>BGPR01000001.1:2249680-2330023 GCA_013235015.1 Araneus ventricosus
ATAAATGTGTATCCATAGGTGAATTGCAGACATCTCCGTTTCCTTCCTATTTCCGTTTAAAAACATAACAGCATATTTGTTATGATGAATTTAGCGAGAGAGATTTCCTTTCACACATAGAGGAAATCCTAAGAATAGGTCATAAAAATATGCTTTTTATTATTATCAATATTTCATTAGATCTTCAATAATTTAATTTTAGTTACTCATTTTATCACCATATGGCATGTGTTGCCACAATGAATCATCATACGGAATTAAATCATACGGGAACTATTAGATTTGATTAAGGAAGGACTTTCTTGGAGGATAAAAGTATATCCATAGGTGAATTTCAGTTGTCATCCGTTTCCTTCCTATTTCCTTTCAAAAACATAAGAGCATACTTGTTATCATAAATTTAGTGAGAGCGATTTCTTTTCACACATAGAGGAAATCCTAAGAATAGGTCATAAATATATGCTTTTTATTATTATCAATATTTCATTAGATCTTCAATCATTTAATTTTAGTTACTCATTTTATCACCATATGGCGTGTGTTACCACAACGCGAAAACATATTTGAGATAGCAAAGTTAAAGAAAAAGCATTGAGCTTTACTAAATTGTTTCTGTAAATGTTCAGCTTACAAATAAGGCAGAGGTATCAAATTCGGCATGTGTGGACATTACAAAATGAATGTCCACGGAGTATAACACATAAATAAGTTGATTTTAAAATTCTCAAATACTTTAAATGCGATACCGCATTAATAATTATGCAATAAAGGCTGTAATAGATGAAATTTATGTTTTCTAAAGTGTAGTGACGAGTTCAAGTAACTAAGTAATAAAAGATGTGGGTAAACAAGAGGAATAAATTATTGATTTTATACATTTTTCCTGCTTACCATAAGAAAATGAGAAACTTTTATAAACTAAAATATTATTTAACCCATTTATTTTTATGATTATCCGCATTAGATATAAGTATTTTGGAGTAAAAATTCATATGCTTATAAAAATTACCTTTCATCATTTTCGTATCAATCATTATTTATGATCTATTATTTTTCATTAAAGAATCAATAACAATACAATAATAATTAAAAATCTAATAGTTACTTACAAATTCAGTTGAAATTTTGGTTCACCCAAATAAGGAAGCTTTTGTCCAAAACAACATCCTAGTTACGAGTATTTTACAGTCCAAACGACCCAAACTTTCATTTTCAAAATATATAATAAATCAAGGGGAACTCAGACATCTAATTTTCATGCGCACACGAAAATCTAGAAGTTTACATGAAAAAAACCACAACACTTAATTATAAGATGTCTTTGATCAGAAATATATCGCTCAAACTTATCTAGGAAGCACGAGTTGAAAGGCTAACTATTCAGAAACATCCTCCATATAAGCCTTACTTAAATACCCTTTAAATTAACTCAATTAAATAAACTTTTCTCAACTGAGGAAACGCCAAACTTAATCCTTAATTTATTCCAAAACCATCTCCTTTCCCATCATTCATTCCAGCTTTGTCTTTTATTTCAGGAGAAAGTAAATACAATTAGTAGTCTTAGAGGCTCATATGTCCTTCCACGAGAATTGATGAGGATACTGTTTTGCCCCACTGCAATTTTACAGAAATGTCTTTATTCTGCCTTGCTCAGTTTATTCGGAACGGCAAAGTTTTTAAACTTTAATTTATCATTTTATATTCAATTTCGGGATTGAAAAAGAAATTTTTTTGCTGACATATAATTAATAAAAGATTGAAAATGCAGAAAACATACTTGCAAAAATTACTTGATGTCCGTCAAGGGAAAAATGGATTTATCTTTATGTGCATTTAGATTTATCTATTTGAGTTTAGTTTAGTTATATTAACGTCCCGTTTTGAAGCAACACGTGGGCTATTTGGGGATGGACCTCGTAATTTTGAACTTCAGACAGATGACGAGGACGACACGTGAGTTGGCAGCCCTCTCTCCAAGTTTCCGCACCACACCAGCGGAAGAACGTTTGGCCCCCTAACAGGCCCAGCACACGACGGATCTTCAGTGGAATCTGGTTTCGAACCTGGAACCCTCTGGCCCCAAATACGAGACTTTAAAAATAGGCCTCTTTTATCTATTTGAGATTTATGTTTCTTGGGACTGTAGTGTTTTGGATATGCATATTAAACAAATTAGAAGAATATAATTTTGTATTAAATTCAACATACAATGCTTTCAAATGAAGTGATTTTCGAAAAGCTTTTCAGATGTGTGTAAATGCCCAAACCTTTATGAATTTTAGTTGTTTAAGATACGAATAAGCACATATAAGTTAAGTTGTAATAATTTCAAACTCCTCACAACATTCAGCATAACATAAATAGTTTCCGAAATATAGTTTGTTAAATTTTCTTAAGAACTCATTATGGCGGTAATTATCATGAAATTCTTTATCATGCTTTGGTCGTCTAATAAATACAATTTATAAATATTTTTATTCTTGTAACTTTTGTATATTTGGCGCGGATTTCTTTTCACCTGAGCCACAGGTTTGATACCTAATTCCACAAAAGATCCACCATCCGTAGAGGTCTAGTGCATGTTAAATCCACCATGGATAAATGTCTTCCCATTTGTGTGTTGAGGAAGTTTGGAGAGCAGGACGCCGACTCAGATATCATCATCATCTAACTTCAATCAAAATTACGGTGCCCACAAAAAATCATCGTGTAGATTTAAAGCAGGAGACTAACCTAATTAAATAAACCCAGTTGAAGAAATGTGCAGTTCAATGTGTTTTCAATATTTTGTACTACAATTTAAGGTTTCAGAAATATATTAGCTAGTCTGTTAGAATTAGGGACAAAAATTTAAAAAAAAACGCTTAATTTTCTTTAAAAATAAAAACTGGGTATCAAAATAAACGATTTTTAAACTCTCAAATAGCTAATAAATTTGCCAGAGAATTAAGTATGCCAACTTGAAAATGTACTCGAAATAATAAAAATGATACGCCATTGTAAAGAATTTTTTTTCTATTTAATTTCACTAAATATTACCTCATATGCTTTATTGTTAAATTTTGTTGAATCCAGAGTGATTTATCAACTTTCCGAAAGTTGTTGTACGTTAATGAAATACGGAAAGTCCACCGTATTTCATTAGCGACAATCAAAATAAGTCTGCTGCAATATAAAAAGCAAATCGTTCCACATATAACGGCGCAATCAACAGCTTTCGCATAAACCTATCGATCGAAACGGTTTCACTCCAATATAGTCATCCTTGCGTTTTATTTACAAGCAGCCACTCGGCCAGACCACAATCTAAATTTAATCCGCGATCCATCACAATAAATTTCACGGATGTCTTTCATGTCGAGATTTACTTAGCATGTGCTTTATCAATCACATCGGGCCTCCCTTTACATCCACCCTTTGTCATCTGCTATTGACTTAATGAAACCCTGGCCAACTCTAAAGGTTTGTTTACAGTGGCTTTATGCCGATTGTAAACATTGGCAGAGCAATAACTAACATACACATCTTAATTTCGCAGCCAATCCCGTTCGTGCCTTCGCCGATGAATGCCAATGATCATGCAAACACTTGCTCGCTGTTGATTGTCCCGAGGCCATTCCCGGTTGGATGGATGACGTTAGGGGGTTAGAATCATGCGGTAATACATGTGATTTCCACTGAATATTGTGTCAGTGGTATCCGTGCTTAATGGGAACGCTGGGTGCAGGATTGACAACGAACCTCTTTTGACGCCTGAGGGTGTGAAAGCCGGTTGTGACGCGTATTATCGTCTAGGCCCAACTGACTGTATGACGGCTTTACGTCCTTATGGAGGGACTCAAATCTTTGGCCGATATTCGCACTTCAGAAATATCGGCGTAGCGTTGATGCATAATTCAAAGCTGCAGTCGAAGAGTGAAAAGGGCAGCCTTGTCACGTATTACATCATAAAGAGGAATTTCTGTTTAGTAGCGGTCAAGATAGGATGGCCCATCGTAAAATGTATTTCCGTTTCGGATATCCGATTTTATTCGTCTTTTCCTTCAAAAAAGGAAATTCATGTCCACACTTTTTTGTGCATTTATTTTATGCGCCTCGTGTAGCATATCTTGAGAGAGAGGAATAGAGATCGGCATTCACGTAATGTAAGGACTATAAAAATTGCGAGTGTAGTTTAGATGTAGAGGGAAATTGGAGGGAAATCGAAAAGAAACTCGCTAGAAATTGAAGGAAGGAAGTCAAAAGGTGTAAATAGACTCCGGCTATTGTGAATCCTGAACTGTATTTCGCAAAGTGACGTACCTTTCAAAAAAATCTTTTTCCATGTAATCCCATGCATAATTTCGACACAAGGGAATTTACAAGGTGTGGCCTCTTAATAAATTAGCATCTTTGTAGATCTCAGGAGTTCCGGCTAAACACACACTTACATAGAAATATTTTGACTTTAAAGATTAGAATTTTCATTATACCAACAAAACCTTCTGTCGGACGCAATACAAATGCTAACACGATCGGGCGCAACTCATCTGTGAGATTAAAAGTTCAATTTTTGCTTAGGCTTACGGAAAAGCTTATCAAACTTATCTATTCGGTCATACATAGCTGTATTTACGTTTTTAAATAACTTTGTTTGTAGTTACTTGCAATTTAAACTAACAAAATGTCCAAGAATTCAGAAGGGAGTTAACTCTTTTTTCCCCGTGAGGTTCCTTAACAATGACAACTGTTGTTGTTGAGATCCTGAAATAATTCGACTTTTTGAAACAATACAGTATACGTTAGTTCATACGAACACTTGCTATTTTACGAACTAGCGAGTGGTCCCGAATACACTCCCATGGACGTAATGCAATTTTTCGCACGCATTTACGAACTACAAATTATGAAAATCTCTTTTTTGCTAACTCAGTTTTCATACTTCTGCAATTTTTTTTAAATAACGGAACGCAGTGCCAACGTCAATTAAACTCTCAACAGGTGCAATGAGACAGCGGGTGCATTCTAAGAATCTGTTGTTTTCCCCCACCCTCTTTCGGAGGGAGAGGGTGAAATTATTTCAGCATAGATAAAATGGAAAAATGTGATTTCAAAACAAAAGAAAAGATAAGTGGTTATTTCCATTCCTAATTTTTTATCTATGTATTTTCATCTAAGTAATACAGACTATGTTTTCATATGTAATGTTTCCAAAGAGCGATAACGTGTTTTTCTGTGTAATAAAATTACTTTTTGTGCATAAATTCGCATTTATTTCTTGTATACTTAAAAAATACACGTATAACTTTATTTCATAATAGTAGCAAATAATCCTGAAATACTGCTTCATCTATGTAGAGGAGGCAGTTTGATAAAAATAGACATAAATAATGTACGTATTCATATCGTTTTTGGTGTTTTTCTATTTTACGAACTATTTAGTGTTCCCTACGAGTTCGTAAAAACGAGCGTCGACTGTATATTGGAAATAACGATCAATATCATTGAATTAAGGACTGGGACACATGCATACGAACTTCTGCAGGTTTATGAAAAGAAGTCTTGAGAAAAAAATTGGGAAATAAAAAAAACGTAATCGGGCGCAACTCATGTATCAGATTAACGTGCTCCTCACGTACCTCAAAAGAGCACTAGAGAAAAAATCACGAAACCGTCAGGAAGCTACTAGAGGTAGCTTCCTGGCCACCACTACCTCCACTCCCACCCCGTTCTCGGTAAAGTCCGCACTTAGGCATACAGAAATATGGCTGCTTCATCTCAGAGATTAGATGTGTCCGACGGAAGGTTAATATTGAAATCTATGATACGAATGTAATTAGGACAATTTCATAATTTTTTTCCTTTAAATTCTAAAGCTAGTGCCACTGCATCGCACATTTTAAACTACACCATCGTTTGAAATATGTTACTCTGAACAGTAAAAAAGTATTTAATAGATCTGCACTATGATAAAAAAATAAATGATTTGAATTATAATTTTAAAAATCTCATCTGTCATATTTTATTAATCCATAGAGGGGAATAAACTCATTCTTCCATTTTGAATGATACTTTTTCAAATATTGCATAATTATTATAAAAATGTTAATTATGTTAACATTATAAAAAAGTCTAACTTATATGAGAGGACTGACTGTATTAAGTATTAAGAGTGAAACATATAAATTAGAAAGCAACGTTTCACAGTTGAAATTTGAAACGAAACCCTCAATAACTTTCTTCTCAATTTGCTAAGATGAATAGTGAGGTTAATTATTATATTTATTTCTTGGAATTCCTCGGTGAATCCTGTGGAATGAATTTTAAGAAGCAAAACATTTTTATTCGCAGTGGGGTATTCACTTTATGAATTAAATAATGAGTTATTTCCAAACAATTTAATTTTCATGCATTGACAGACAAAGCAATTATTCTCTCTAATAATATAATCTCTACTAATAATAGAAGCGAATGTGTGTCTTTGTGCTCTACAGAGCAGATCGTTTTATCTAGAGCTATCAGATTTCGTACAAATATACTTGGCAGGGTGGGAATGTGCACGTTTCCATTCTTTAAAATTTTAATTAATTAAAAATTAAGCAAATTCTTGTCGTATTTCGTCGATAACTTCCGGAAATATTAACATATAAAAATAATCTTGACACCATCGTCAAATTCAAAAAATTATATTTTTAATAATATCCATTAACCTGACGTAAAAATGTTTCCTTAATGTTAACTTTTTTATGTATAATTTGCAACAATACTTTTCATAGTTACAATGACAATAAAATCATTTTAATTGTTTCTACAAATATTTTATCGCTGGAATTTCCTGCATTGTTGAAAGCTAAGGAATGAAGTTTCTGTTGATCCTTTCGTATTTATTGGTAATTCAGCATTGAATTTTTATTTTCTTATTTTATTTCAATAAGTTTATGTGTTATCTGTTAACAACGCACTCTAAGATAGTAAGACCAAAAGGAATATCACCCTGTCCTTCCTAAGCACCCGGGTTCTACGTTGAAAGGCTGGCCGCCACTACAACATAGTCAGGCACTGAGGTTCCTGAATTATAGCCCCCATTACTAGCGGCTCATACAAAAACCCCGTTATACCGGGGTACGTCCTGTCTTCAGAGATGGGCCCAAAGAGCCACACCACCATTATTGTACCATCGGGTTGGCGAGAGCTTGCTTGCTTACTTATACGGCAACCTATCAATCGTGAACTCGTAGTTATATAACGCAGACCGTTGTATTTTTCATCCAATTGTGACGTCATGTGATTTAATTTCATAGGGAGATTCATGTGCACAATAAACATAGCAGGGGTGAAGTTAAAACAGCATGGTTTAGATATCTATCATAATTTGATGCTTAAGTATTTGTAGAGGGTATTTATATTTTTTTTCATTTAAGACCCACTCCTACCCAGCCTACACGGAAGGGTGTAAGGCCATAACACGGACCGGAAGGGACACAGAAATCATGAAATAAATACATGCTACACCCAAAACAGGGGTGGCGAAAAATTACAAAGAAAGAACCATAAACAAATTATAAAAAAAATCCCCAAGGGCAAGTAATACACCGAAACCAAGACACACACCACGAAAGAAAAAAATCATAAAAGTTTTATGACAAAAGGGAACATACAGGAAAAATTACATGGAAAAATAAAAAATAAAAATATAAAGGCAGTGGCGAACACAATGAATAAAACACAAGCAGCGTTCACTAGTATATACAAGTACGAAAGAAAAAAGTTAAAGAAGAACAGACATAATAAAGAATATTAAAGCATTCAGAAGCATTTACATTGAAATACCCTTGTAAAGACCGGCAGAACCCAGTGGGAAACCGAGAAAACATGTGAAAAGGTAAAAATTGGCTACGTCACAGCCGACAACACTATTTATAGAAGGTTAACAACCAAACTGATTAAAAGTGAGGCTGCCTCACCTCTGGTTCAGCCGGTTGCACAAGGCCTCGCAAAATCTGAAAATTTTTTCCAGACGAGACAGACCCTCTCTGTTTTTTTCAGATTTTTAAACCGGGCGAAGCGGTGATGAATTGCAGGTTCTTTTAGGTGATACTCTTTAGTTAACCCGTTAACGTTCATTGGTTTCGCAGTGAAACCACACATTGAGCATTTTTTTACTGCGCATGGGTGAAACGCATTTTAATTGTTCTTTCATAACTGAAGAGCCAGATATATAGGCCAACTTATATAAAAATTCCAGTTCAATATCGTTAGTATCCACAAAGATATCGGTATTGCAAGAGTTAAATTGCTTTCGATCTCTAAGAGAAACAAAATGATGAGGGTTCATGCACAAATTCATATTCATTAAAATAGAATCTTCGAAAGTAATATTGAATTTTAAGAAGCTTGAATATCCCGAAAACTCACGTATACTTATAAATTAAATACATAATTTAAATTGCATTTCGATGATAACTTACTCGGAGGAAAAATAGCCCGTTACCGTTCAGTGGTTTTACTGTGAAACCACAAATTTCTTGAAAATGAAAAGTGCTAAATATTTTTTCCTTTACATATTTATGATCAGCTACATGTCTAATACTCATTTTTGAAATAAATTTAGAAATTTCCAAAACGAAACATGTAGTGAACTGTAAAGGGTTATAAGGCAGTTGAATGTGTAGTGGTCTGCATAACCGAGTCGTTCACAAGGGCATAATGGAGAATTGAGTTTTTTAAATCGGTGGTGATAGCAGGGGAATGGACCTTGGGACGTCAAGAAGAAGATTAAAAATTTGTTATAAATTAAAAATTTCTTTTTCACACAGGGTACGTAACTCCTGACCCTCCTTCCAGATTCCGAACCATAATTGTCCCAGCTGCACTGCAAGTTTTTGATGAGTTCGTTGCAAATTTTGAATTTAATATAAGAACAGGAAGTCGGAATACTTAATTCTTCTCCCTCAAGAGTAGCTAATTTTGCATGGCGATCCGATGAACATCAAATTATGCATAAGACATTTGAATGAAATTAAACTCAAACTATATTACCGACGAACCAGCTTGTCGCAAAAGACGGCTTACTGTGAAACCACAAATTTCTTGAAAATGAAAAGTGCTAAATATTTTTTCCTTTACATATTTATGATCAGCTACATGTCTAATACTCATTTTTGAAATAAATTTAGTAATTTTCAAAACGAAACATGTAGTAAACTGTAAAGGGTCATAGGGCAGTTGTAGTAGTCTGCATCACCGAGTCGTCCAGAAGGGCATAATGGAGAATTGAGTTTTTTAAATCTATGTTGATAGCAGGGGAATGGACCTTGGGACGTCAAGAAGAAGATTAAAAATTTGTTATAAATTAAAAATTTCTTATTCACACAGGGTACGTAACTCCTGACCCTCCTTCCAGATTCCGAACCATAATTGTCCCAGCTGCACTGCAAGTTTTTGATAAGTTCGTTGCAAATTTTGAATTTAATATAAGAATAGGAAGTCGGAATACTTAATTCTTCTCCCTCAAGAGTATCTAATTTTACATGGCGATCCGATTCACATCAAATTATGCATAAGACATTTCAATGAAATTGAACACAAACTATATTACCGGCGAAAAAGCGTGTCGCAAAAGACGGCTAGTCAGTAACAAAGGGACACACCTTTATTGTAGAAACTAAATACTATTTATTACGCGTAGAAGAGAAAATAATTTATAAGTTTCGCGTTAAACTTTAATCCTTTATTTACCGAATTAACTTACCAGCAACATTTCAATTTTATTTCGGCATCATTAGATACGTTTTAATGCAGAATAATCCCAGAAAATAAAAAAAAACTTTTTTTAATTAAATAAAATAATTTAATTAATTTGATTAATAATTAAAAAGTTTAGCTTTCGTCTACATCTGCCATCTACTGCTAGATGTCAGAACTACATTCCTCGTGCTCTTGTGAAAACTGTCTGGAAAAACGGTCAAATTACGAAGATATAAAAGTGATTAAAGTAGTACTTTTAAGTGCCAGCGGGAAATAAAGGGTTAAGATGATGCCTTTTTCATTTGCATTTTTTTTCATATAGCTTTTGTGGCCCATATATTAAAATATTGCATTTGGTTACTCATATTTCAAATTATATCTTTAGTCGTTCCATAGAGAATTCGAACCATTTTATTATAAGACGCCGAGCAAGTTGGTTGCATTTTACAGATAATATAAATATAAAACAAAAGGAAAGAGTATAGATAAGAAACAAAAGATTTAAACAATAACAATACACCTTTTTGCGTGCTGAACGCAACAGCATCAAGTGATTGCATCAACAGAAAATTACAACGATTAACGAAATTGCAACGATTTTCTGTTGATGCAATCACTTGGTGCTGTTGCGTTGAGCACGCAAAAAGGTGTATTGTTATCGTTATTGTTTAAATCTTTTGTTTCTTATCTATACTCTTTATTTTTTATTTTTGTTTTATATTTATATTATTTGTTTCTGTATTATATTAGAAATACCTGCATATGCGCCTTACTATATAATACAAAAGAGTTTCAATTAATTTATGTGTAATTAATTTATACTTAATATCTTTGTTAAATTTTGTTAATTATAACTGTTGCCTTTTACAGTTTATTTAAAAAAATATATATACATAAGGGGATCTTAAAATGAATTTTCTGTATTTTGATTTGTTTCATTTAAGTTAATAATATCATTTTTTCATGAATTGAATCTTGTTTCCTATTTTAAACTATATGAAAGAAAAGATAAAAGTTTCAGTTTCATATAGAACGAATGCAGCAATAAGTTAATTTTTCTATCAAGAAGAAGTCATGTATCGTTTAATAAGCGAGGTTTATTTACATTACCAATGTTTGATTTCATTAACGAGTATTTGGAAACACTTCGTTTGTTTTCTTTAAAATAAGGAAATCGTTTACTGCACCCTATCTCGAGTCAAATGAAAAATTCACTTTAATTAAAATTATTTTCTGTACGTTCTACATTGGTTCACGTAGAGAATCCTCGAATTATTTTAATTGTGTTATTTTTAAACAAACAGTTGGTAATTCTTAGCAATTTTCTCTCCTTTTCAGTAGAATTATCTGTTGTTTCATTATTGTTTCAGAGAATGCTCTACTTCAACTTTGTCAGATTAGCACGTATAGACGAAAGGAAATTGAAGCACTGGTAAATAAAAAATAAGTCAATTGTTTATTTAAAGAATTCTTTGAACAAATTTTATGAATTCGAATTTAAAGTTTGAAAACAGTGAATTATTTATTAATATCTGTTTTAGTTTATATATACGTTAAGAATGAAACGTGAAATGTATCTTAAGGAAAAATACTCTATTGAAACTTAAAACTCCCTTTTTTCAGAATTAGAATAAGTTATTAATGATGTCTGTCAGAGTATTTTTGCTTCATAATTTAAAAATTGCTATTCATGTAATAAATTTATTTTACACTGAATGCTCAACACACCATTTTACATTGAATATAATGCTTCAATTTAGATTTAGAAAATAATCAAGGTCATCTTAAAAATTTTTAGCAAAAATCGGACTTTGCAGCATTTAGTAGGTTAATCTCCATTTAAAACAGCTGCGCAAGTCTCATTGATCTGAAATCAGTTTGTGTCACAAACACAAACAACCGTAAGTAACATAAACAACATATTTGGCTATTTCTAAAATTAAAGGGAATTATTTCAGTGGCCTGAAATGTGTGTGAAATACTTTTCATATTTATGAGTCAGTCGTAGTTGTATAATAACCCATTTTTCCTCATCGTCTAAAAATAGGACAGCACATATTAGTGTCCTTTATATAAATTCTTCTGAGTATTTTAATTCAAATTAAAGATGATTTATTATTCAAGAGTCATTTAACTATATTTTTGCCTTTATCGCAAGTTTAAATTAATGTCGGATATTTTTATTATATTTTAGATGGCGATTTTTGCAGATTTTTTTTACATTTTCAACTTGCATGCTTTTTAAAGTTTTGGGCTCCAAGAAAAATATACATATAAATTTATTGAGAAAGTAATCCACACTTTTATACCAGTTAAAAAGTGTTGTGAAAAAAATTTCAAGATAGTCATTTTTTCTAGCATTTTCGACGTCCTAAAAATAGGACGATGGTACAATCTGCTACTACCGTAACCCCATTAGTTAGTAATAGGGAAAGTCCATTCTTTCTCTGTTACACTCTAAACATTGCTACTCTACAACTAACGCTGATAACTATGATATTCCCCTGTCTGTCTGACAGGGGCATATCATATGCCAGACATACCAGGGGAGGGGAGTTATTTATTCTCAAACAACAGCTCATAAAATCTGTTTGTATTCTGAAATTCATCGAAGAAGACCTAGTTTTTCTCATTTTCGTATGTTTGAATTTTTCAGTATTAGTTATTATTTTAAAATATTATGAGCTAATTATTAAGCTAATGCTAGAGCTACTATGAGCTAAAAAAATTACAGCTAGTGTTTTAAAATACTATGTAAATTTTTTACTTGACAGAAAATAAGTAAAGGTACCAATGTGCATATATAAACATAAAAAGCGACCTGTTTGATAATCATGCAGTAGTTTATTTTACTTCAATTCAAGAAAAAAATTGTATTGACTTTTATTTGGTAATGCATTTGAAAGAGCACTTGTTGTTTCATGGAAACTCAATTATCTATTTAGTGAGGATAGTCAAAGCCTGCTTGATTTTCCAAGGCATAAAACAGTTGCCTATTTGGAAATTTCTAATCCAAGCAAACCATCTTACAGAAAAATGGGTTTTCAACATGTTAATGAAGATTTTCTAAAGCTTAAATATAAACATGCTATTGAAAAAACCCCAGAAAACCGACAATGAATGTGTCAGCAAGAAGCCTCTGCAGCAAAACCACCAAAAATCTCTAAGTAACGTAACGCTGGATTACGCTTAAGTTGCTTTTTGCTTTCTCCCATTCAACCTAAGTAAAAATGAATAGCAGTGGATTATAACATTGTCCTATTTTTAGGACAGCCTGTACCAATCAAATTAATAAAAGTTTTGTAGGTCTTTTGATTTTATCTGTATACATTAGAGAAACGCATATTTAAGATTTTATGAAAAAAGTATTTATTTTATCATTGCTCGGTACGATATGGGTTAAAACAACAGCATTTCTTTTTGCTGTTGGTGTTCAAATGAATTTCAGTACGGAATTTTGCAGCGAAATAAATTACAAAAGGCATACATATGTTTGAATGTTCTTCATAAATAAGCATATATCTAAGCATGAATTAGAGAACTACGAAAAGTGTCCAAAATCAATTGCGCATTGTTTGATTAAGTTTAAATTAGATATTAAATAAAGAGTACTACCTTTTCCGTCATACTTTTTTATCATTAGAAGTCCTTTTATAAAATGTTGCTTTCTAAGCAATTAAATTTATTCTTGAAGTAGAGTTGGTAATCCTTTAAAATTGTTAACGAGCATTTTGAATTGCCAGTATAAGTCGTTCTCTAAGAATAATAATTAGCTAAGGAGAATTTCAAAATTTTTAAACTTTGGACATCCTTGCGCATTAATTATTAGGTTTCATAAAATGTTGAGAGAATAGCGATTGCATAAATAAGTTTGAAATATTTATCACCATAAAACTTTTTTTTGGAAAATATATGTCCCGACTTCACAAAAACTTTTTTAGCCTCGCTTGGTTAAGCATATACATATGCACTTGAAGGAAGTGGTAGATTCCGCATGCTAAGACAAGTTGTTAGGTTTTATATAGCTTCTTAAATAACGCCATCTGACTGAGAAACGTGTTTTATTTGAAGCCTCGTAATTCTCTAATTCCTGAAGCATTACATTTGTTTTGTTGAACGCAAGGCAGACTCGAGATTCCCGAAGCCCATTTCACGCCTTTCCAATGTCACGTTTGGGATTATTTATGGCCCCCGAAAGAAAAAACAAAACAAAATCTCAGTCCAAGACTGAATTTCGTTGCTGTATCAAGCGAAACATCTATAACAAGGTATTGAAATTAATGTTCTCTCAAACTGAGAAATTAGGAAACAAATTTATGGAGCCAGAACTACTAAGCATTACTTTTCTCATAAGCTGTGCGATAATTACGCAAAGAGCACATTTGTCGGTACTTTCAGATTATAAACATAAATCATACAAAGACACTCTAAACAGGAGGCGGGAACGGAGCTTAGTGGAATTAAATGTTACGTGTCGGCAAATAATTAACCTTCTTGTATAATTTTTCACGCGATTCGATATTGTTTTATGTTTTTACGAAACACTCCTCGCTTTTTCTTTTTTGTCTCCGTCTTCTTAATTGTTGATAAAGATGACTGTTTCGAATTAAAAACATTTGTCCCCTGTTAATCACTCTTACTGTAGCAATCTTTTACCCGCTTTCTGACACGAAAAAATTGACAAATGAAAATCACGCTACTTACAGTTCCCATTGGATTTCTCAGTTTTGCTTAAAATAAAATTTTAAGAGTAAATTTAGAGAGGCTTAGTAACAGAATAGAAATGGAATTCTGTTATTATACTCAGGCTGACCTAAAAATAATTGTTGATAAAAATGACTGTTTCGAATTAAAAGCATTTGTCCCCTGTTAATCACTCTTACTATAGCAATCTTTTACCCGCTTTCTGACACGAAAAAATTGACAAATGAAAATCACGCTACTTACAGTTCCCATTGGATTTCTCAGTTTTGTTTAAAATGAAATTTTAAGAGTAAATTTAGAGAGGCTTAGTAACAGAATAAAAATGGAATTCTCTTATTATACTCAGGCTGACCTAAAAATAATTTTTGATAAAGATGACTTTTTCGAATTAGAAACATTTGTCTCCTGTTAATCACTCTTACTGTAGCAATCTTTCACCCGCTTTCTGACACGAAAACATTGACAAATGAAAATCACGCTACTTACAGATCCCATTGGATTTCTCAGTTTTGTTTAAAATGAAATTTTAAGACTAAATTTAGAGAGGCTTAGTAACAGAATAGAGATGGAATTCTCTTATTATACTCAGGCTAATCATAAAAATAACAAGAGACTTTCAGCTTCTTGTATTTCTTACAGAATAGAGTGTTGTCTCACAATTTGTGGATGAAACATTAATCTGCGTGTTTGCATAAGAAATATTTTTTGGTTTGTTAACATTCAAGAGAAAGCATTCAATTATAAGACAAATTATCACCATTGTTTGATTTAATATATAAGAGCATGGGCAAATATGTGATTACTTACCTTTTATTTTAGTCAAATAATCTATAGTCAGGAAAGACTAAATCGAATTAGTTTATTTGAAAGCTCAGGAGTTTTTCTCCTTCACTCTTATATTGCTAATTCACTTGAATCTTTTTTATTCAAATGCTTCAGGTAATGATATTACTTGTATACTTCTATGAGAATCTTTTTTATTCAAATGCTTCAGGTAATGATATTACTTGTATACTTCTATGAATGATGAACTCGCATAGAAAAGATGAAAAACGGTTGTTAAAATCTAGTTATTGTTACTTAGTTATAGAGATTTCAGGTGTAAAGTCTAGTGGCATTGAACTTTTCTTTGATTATATTTTTACATGGGTTTTTTTACAAGGTGCCTCAAAAACATGTATTTACATTTTAAATTAGTATTACGTAAACAATTAACAACATGCTTCAAAGTCCCATATCTGAAATTAATTAATACAAATGTAGAATTTTGACGGTTATAATAGAAAGGTGGTTGGCCGTAATTGACAAGACAATGCTAATAATGCCGATCGATAGAATTTGGAACATCACTAAACGAATAAGTTGATAATTGGGCATATTTTATTTGAATACCTGCTCTGAATTCGTTGATTGTACCTGGTCTCGAGCTAATAAGCTTTACGTTTCATTTATTCGCACAAAACGAAATTTTTCGGGGAAGAGATTATGTGAGCTTGGCGGAGGGGGCGAGTAATCACTAAACGTGTCTACATAACCCTAATCAATTGTTCATCAGAATTCCACGAATATAGGCCTTCAAGTCGGATAGCAATGCGGACATGCTCCATCCTGCTGGAAGTTACATTCTTCATCCCCAAACATCCCTTGTATGTATAACATTACGCATCCCTGTAATAAATTCAGGTAATCTTTACCAGTCACGGTATGCTCAATGAAAAAATGCCCATTTCAATCAAATGTTTACAAAACAATACACAATTAGCCTCTATAAAGCGCACAAGTTTTTGAAAGGAAACCAGGATTTTTAGTTGCCTAGAAAGTATAATGTTGAAGATTAATGATCTATTTAACTTTAAAAACAATATTGCATCAATTGAAAAAATTGTAATGGTAAAAAATTTCCATTAATTAATTTGGAATTTTCCGAAAACTGACAAGATTCTAAATTTTTATTAATTGATCTGATGTATGATATTTTAATATATTTTATTAATTTATGTAATATTTATTCGAAGTATGAAGAATTATATATTCTTTGGCACACTCTGTGGATTTTATTAATGAGATCCTTTGTGAACTTATAGCAGAAAATGTCAATTCAGCATATAATTCCTTCCCTCACGATTCTTTCTCAACGCAACCTATATAGAGGTAGGTTCGGAATAGATATTACTGAAAAGGAGGTGCGAAAAATAATTAATTTGAAATTCTTTTTTTGTTTTGTAATGGAATTAATATATTACGGAAAAAATTAAGACAAAAAGAACAAGTGGTGCAATATTTTATGGATGATTCACTCATTCCCAAAAGTGAGTTTAATAATAGATATACTATTAAATTAATTTTATCATCATTGAAATGAAGTCTTAATAAAGAGTTAAATAATAATTATTTTTTTAAATTCGGAATTAATGCATTAATTTGAATTTTTCTGGCAAAATATCAAAAGCTAGAGTAATTTATTTAATGAATGGTTCAAGCAATGAGAGCCAAAATCATTTAATCTTCCAGCCGCGTATCTCACAATTTTCGATGGTTGCTTTCTCTCCTGTAATAAGTTCAGGTGAAGATTACCTGAATTTATTTCAGGAAAATGAGGGAGATCCCCCATGAGGAGCTGTCGCAACTTTTTTTGATTCTTGCTACTCATGTACAGCCAAAACTCCACGTGTCGTGAGAACCCTTTAGATGACCCCTCAATTGAAAGTTTACCTTTATATTGCAAATCTATTCGAATGCTATAAATGTTAACGGTTTGGTCATTCGAACGCTGTCTATCGAGAAAGAAGTGTTTTTCAGATACGCGTCAATTGCACACTTTGCAACTGACTGTCACTAATAGCCATAATATATGAATTGTGCAGATTCACACGAATCAAGTAAGTAAAAATGGCCTGTTGGTAACAAGAAAAACGAATACAGAGATTGAAAGCAAGAAAATATACTACGTTGAAGCACAAAAACTGGACCAGCCTACAATAATCCCTTCCTTTTTCACCATATTCGCACAAGCAGTTAAAAAATTCATTCAAACTGATGCAACTATTTTTGGTTTGTTCTGTACTAAATCTAAAATGTCCGTTCCAGCACTTACTAATGGCAAAATTCGTAGTGTTACACGTCCCTCCAAAATAAAAGAACATGATACCAGTATTCAATCAAATGAAAATGCTGTTCAATCCCGAATTATAAATTTCAGTAAAACTCTTTGCACTTTAATGACACCATTACCCAGGAAACACTCAAATTATCAGCTTCTATGGCTCTATTGTCAGATGTAGCATTAACAGACTATTCATTGCTCGATAATACTGTAACGAATGATTTCATAGATTACGACACAGATGAGACGATTGATGACATATAACATGACCCTCGTATACAGCCGCTATCCACTAGTCGAACAAATCTTGATCAGAGATATTTTTTTTCAAAAAAAAGTCGGAAACATCGTCAGAAAGAAAAAATACGGGTATTTATCTTAAAATATAGTTTGTAACTTTTTTATACTGCAAAATTTAAATTTGTAAACTGATTTTTAATTTTGGTCCTCAAATTTTTAAGCTACTGTTTTAAACACATGTTTTTTGCATTTTAACCATGGCAAATTTTTTAACCTCCATCCAATTATTTTCATTCTATTACATGATTTTGATCGCCATACATTTCGCGCAAAATAATCAAAAATGGCTTTTGCGCGAATAAACTCTATGCAAAAAGGTAGTGCACCTTCATCAATATAGCAAGCAATCTGTTTTGAAATTCAAGAAACATTCGAAGTCCTGCCATTGTTGATACAAATGAAGTGAAGCAATATATTGATTTATTCCTTCATTACACTAACGTCTACTGCATTTACTGCATAGCTTTTCTTATAGGGTGTCATCATTAGGTGCTTTAAAATCGTGAAACTTGATTATTGTTCTCAATGTCTCTCATATATATATACAATAATATGATTACAAAAATTTCATTAATATTAGAGTATAATATAAAATTCTACTTACTTCTAAAATCTTTATAGTTATTAACAAATATTAATTTACAGGTTCGAGGAAGTGGGAAAAAATACAAGCAAAGTGAAAGCACTCAATGAACCAGTCAGTCATTACTTTAAAGTGCATAATAATTTTTTTAAAATTAAAATTTTATAGAATTGAATGCATGATAATTTAGCTTATAAATTAGTAGTAACGGTAATTATTTAGTTAATTATCAATGATATTTTTAAGTAGTAATAATTTCTCACTTGCCATGGGTTATGAGTTATCAATCAAAATATTAAGTTTTCTCAAAGAATTATTATTATACTTGAGTATCTTTTTAAACATTTTTTTTCCAATAAGGAATAAAACCTTATCCTAGCCCACACCTAGAGAACTTCACATTTCCCCTCATTTCAGAATTTCCTCTGTACAACAGATTGTTAGACACTCTCCAAGAACAAAAAGTAATAGCAGAAAAAATTCCGAAATGAAATTAACTTTTTATCTCCTTCACATATTAAAGCAATCTGAGAAACAAAATTTTCCAAACTCCCTCACACATATCCTGATGATTCCATTAATTCTGCAGTCTTTTTCAGACGTGTAATCTTTGATACAAGTTTTCGTCGGCGTCTCAAATAAAAGTCCCTTCCTTTTCTCCAATTCCTTTATGCAAATTTACACAAATGTCCTGCTGTATTGACGCAGGGGACTCTGAGTAAATAGTGGTAGGGGAACCTTCACGCAACAGTTCCAGACTTAATAAGAGAAAACCGAGAAAATTTGGCACAGGAGTATTCAATTCCTACACCCGCCCCTTACATTTCAGTCCACTATAGAACGAATTGTAATGGTTGGATGACGTGAGAAATTCAGCAAAGGTAGGTCAATCCAATAAAAGTTTCAGCTGTGAGGACAAAATTTTACACAGGCACGATCGAGAAAAGTTTTTGTTAAATTTAGCTCACTCTGCATTCGGTGTTTAATACACATATATATATAAATTTTGCATCCGTGGGTGATTTATTTATGAAAGCGTAAGACCTACATTACCACCATCAATTCATGATCCTTTATTCTCTTTTAGACCTGTATTTTTATGTCGTGTTCAATGACATCAAATTTGATGATTTCATCAAAATTGCTATTGGGTAAATGTAAGATTACTTTATGCAAGGAAAAAATATGAGAATCATTTGATGGCCTTCCATGATTGAATGTTTAATTTTTAACGAGTTGTTTCGCTTTTACATATATATACAAAATGCATTTTATCGCTTATTTTTCAGAAATAATTTATTTTCTTCTTTTTAAAAAAAACGACAAATCAACACTTTCCCCCCTCCTTTTTCACTTGTTTGCAATTGCTTTCAACACGTAGCTTTTACTCGGAATAAAAAAGCACGAATTGTTGTAGTGTAATTGCTCTCGATAAATGAGTTAATGCACTTGTATTTAAGACAAAATTTTTATTTATGATGTGATACACGAACGGATTTTTCTTTCTTTCTGAAATAAACACGAAAAAGGGAGTTAAAAAGAAACCTAATTATGTGCTTAATATGAACTCTGAATATTAACTAATTCATTTAATGTTTCTGTTCAATGCTCACTGAAGGACCGTTTATGCTTTTAGAATCTTTCGCCAATGCAGTATTTTTGCTATAAATATTTAAAGGAATCCATTATTCGAACAGCTCTTGCGAGATGAAATATTTATTAGTACTTCGGTGTAAAACCAAATAAAAAACGATAGAATTCGATGCGTCAATTTACTATCAAAATAAAAGTGTTTCAATTCCATTCCATTTTCTACAACAAATGAATAGACTATTGATCAGCTTTTATTCACTGTAGAGGTATATTCTGCTCTATCATAAATAATGTTAGAATATTTTTTGGACTGTACTTTTAGTTTCGTATATAAAAGTTTTCCATCACCTCTACGATTATTCGTAGATAAATGCTGTATAAATTGTGTATTTTTCGTTTGTCCGTTGATTCATAATTGCTTAGCTGTAAAATTTTTCCATTGAATGATAAGAACTTTTTGTGTGACGAATCACAAAATACTAATTCAAATATTTCGAAACAGCATTAACTGGCCGCTAAAAACTGAAATTTACAGTTCATTTCTTTATAGCATGACAATCAGTTAAAGATATTGAATTGAAATACAGAAACGAGTGGCGAACATTTCTTCACAAATATTATCCAAGTAAAGCAAATACGGTGCTCACAATGCAAATTAGAACACACCTATCATTTGTGTACCATATCATTAAAATTAAAAAATACGAATTTTTATGCTCATTATTAATTTCTTAACGTGTGAATTGGAAACATACTGACTGAAATCTCTATCTTATTCTCCGAACTTCCATACCACTCGATTGTGTGGATATTTGAATACTACGAATAAGCATTTAATGCTTACAAGCCATATATAATTCATATATGATTAAAGAAAGTTAATTTTGTTTATTTCAATGTAATTTATGATTCATTTAAATGTTCATAAAAAATTCAATGAACGTGTTCATATTTACAGATTTTAACTAACGCAAAATTTGAGAATAATCTGCTTTCTATATGATGTTTTTAATATTTAAAAATTAGTAAAAGATGATATGCAAATGTTTCGAATCTAATCTTTATAACCATCACCAACTAAAACTGAAAAAATATGTTCATAATTTCTTTAAAGTTGTGCCGTTATGGCAAGAAAATGCATTTGTATTGAACATTTTGATGAATTGTTAACTCATCCAAGAATGAAAAAGGATTCCATGTTCCACTATATTCCTAGTTGGATTTAATTTGTCATTCTTGGATTTCAGTGTTTAATTCTTGACTGTGACTTTTTACATCGTTGCTTTAAAAGGTCTTATTAAATAAGCTGTATACTTCATGTACCCGATTCGTACAAACTAAGCGATCCAATTCCAGTGGTAGACGGCTGTATTGCAAATTAAATCATCAGAGAAAACTCTAAAGAAAAAAATACTGCTGGAAGTTTAATTAGATCCCCCAAGAGAGGAAGAAAACATCTCCGCTGGAAAAGCTAATAACCTTAACGATCGTTCGGCTCAGATATGATGTTCTTTGGATCTGAACAGCTTCATTTCTTCTGCTTGATTCTTTAAGTTTCTTTCAGGGAAAATAAAAGTTTTTTTGCACTTTATTCTGGATATTCTTTTTTATTTTTATGATTTTCGCTCGTATTAATTTTCCATTAGACTTTCGCGATTGCGAAGTTTTAATTAAAATTTTTAAATTAAACTTTTTGTCTCTTTTCTTTGAAAGGAAGCGTAACAGAAATTTGTTGAAAAATGTCAAATTCACTGCCACCAGAAAAATAAAAACAATTCATACTTTCTTTACTTAAATTTAAGGCACTGAAAATTCCAACTGCTTGTCAATCTTACAAGTAAAATTAACGAAAACATAACTTGTGTCGATTTATCACAATAAATATGACACATTTATTTCGCAATAGAACTATATATTTGTTAAAATATAAAATTAACTCTGAACCAAGGTAAACTATAAATCTGCATTTCATTCGTATCTTCGTAAAAAAATCTATAATGAAGTAAACTCATGCTTGTATATGCTTTGATATCAAATATAAAAAATATTTACTTAGATTTTGTGTATTACAATAATTAAAAGAAGAAATTTATAAATACATAGATTTCTGGTTACAAAGCTGTCTATAGAAATATAAGAAACAAAGTTATTGTTTAAAAATTGATGTAAATAAAAACTTTTACTATTATATTCTAGAACAAGCTGAAAAATATTTCTAAGCACTATGGTGTTTCATAAATATTACCTTTAATTTAAAATATGAAGAACTTAGATAAATTTTTGTGCGGCTTATACCTGTGGGCTTTAATTCATCTTCTGCTCAATACATATTTTTGTTTAATTATTGCTCTTAAGCTTTGCTGGTATTTCAAACAAATAACTCACATTTATCAGCGAAGCATGTGGTTAAGCTTGGTTTGATGTGCTCTGCAATATAAAAGTTTAGAGAAATTTAATTTTTAAAACGTGAAGAAGAAGCAAAAAAAGGAAGGAGAGTTACATTATTTAATGAAAACAAATCAATTTCGACAATGCGTGCAAAAGCTATATGTTATTGATTTATTTTTCTAAAGTACAATACGAAAACAAAGTTTATTCTGATGAATATGATTAAATTTTATTGATATGCGACAAGTTGTGTGCTTCTCTTGCAAAATATTAAATATAAGGTACTGAAAACAAGTTTAGAATAAGATAATTGTTTATATTACACTTGCTTGTGCTAAATTAGTTTTATCGCCATTTTAGAGAACAGACAATGTGATGAAATTTAACTAAAAGGTGAAATACCCACAAAGAGGTCTTTTACCAATCTAGCGTATGTACATCAGTTTTATGGAGTTGAACTAGTGTATTCATTGCTATATTCATGGTTAATTTCCTTCTACATTTTTATTCGAATTTTTAAATTAGTCGCATTACTAAGAGAAATTCTAAAGCGCATATAGGGCAGGTGGACATAATCAGAGCGCTTTCGGAGAAAAAATAGCTATTTATGCATAATTTTGAGTAAAATACTAGACAGTTTTAAAAGAAATAACTTTAGCTAGAATGAGCTTAAAGACATTGAAATTCATAAATCAAAAAAAGATAGTAGTTGGATAAAAGAGGAAATTTAAGAAAAGATTTTAAGAAAAATTACAAGCGTTTCATTCAAATCAATCTATAAAATCGTGAATTTTTATGAGAAATTATTTAAATCAAAGTATGTTCAGAAGGTAAAATTTTATATTTTAAGAAGCAATTAGTAAAATAACTGTCAGTCTTCAGGAGCCGTTTTCCCAAAAGAACATTTAAAATCAAATGCAAGAAGAAAGTAAAACTAAAGTTTTTTTTCCCTGCAAAGAAAAATGCAAAAAACTAGGAGAATTTGAATGCATATTGAATTTTAACTCCTACTTTCTACCATTTTTTTTGTTAAAGCTAAGAATGGAAACGGTTCTATAGTATGAATAAAAATTTCCTTATTATACTCAAGTTTGATTTTAACTCTAGAAAGGCGCGTGATACAGATCTGAAAACTAAGATTAAAATTCAATAGGAAGGCAACACGAGAGTCTTATTGGAAGTAGAAGTAAATTCAAAATCTGAAAGAATAAAACGAAAAACTGAAGTTGGAAAGCAATGCCGTATGATTAAAAAAAATCATTGAAAGTTTTCGCTTCTGCAACGGAAACTTGCCGAAGTTGGAAAAAATTTAAATGAGAAAGCTAATTAAAGATTTTTCCCGTTCTTCTGAAGATTTTATCTCATGAACTTTATAATCAGCAAAGTTGTACAAATAGCATAGAGACATGATGAAATAATTCTGCTTGAGTGTACACTGGCCATGAGAGAGAATGTGAAAAAATAAAATTCAGTTTTAACTTCATTTCACGTAAATCATTAATTAACGAGATTCTGTCAGATAAAAACCGATTTTCTTATTTAATTGCCTAGAAAAATAATATGTAACATTTCCAATGAGAAATTTATTTATTAAAGACGTAGCTGATGCAAATTTAACAAATCTAAGAAATGTAAATAAATTTATTAGTGCTCTGTGGAAGTTAATTTTACTGCCCTGATAAATCCATGAATTATTGAAGTGTTTATAGAATTGCAGTCACATGATGTTAATTGTGACTGAAACTCGACTTTGTATGTAAGTGAAAATTTAAAAGTATAGTGACCGTGGTTTTTCAGCCTTTTAAATTATAAATTAAATTGAAAAAAGAAGCTCGTGGTTTATATATATATATATATATTAATTTGAAAATTAAATGATGCTCTTTTATCAAAGATATCTATTACAATTTTATTATCTATAATTTTTATATCTAAATATAGAAATTCTGCCGCTAATTCATTGTCATTAATTTTTATTAGTTTTAAATATTCAGGATAGAAGTTAATTTGTGTCTTTAGGTCTATTTCTTTATTAAATAATATCAAAGCATCTATATATCGAAATAATATACTAGCGCTGTTATTAATTCAATCTTTCTCATAATAGTGTAGGTATATATTTGCCAAACTATATATATATATACCAATGCCAAATTTAAATTGATAAATAAAGATTGCAGTTTATCGGTAAAAGCGTATAGATGCTCATCTGGGGTAAATAAGTGAAATCTATACGAACCGCTAAAAAATTAGAGAAATCCTAATGCTTTCTGCGAATAATGTTAACATAAAGCTAAGCACACTGCCTTCACCCCGAGCATTATGATAGACCAAGAATTCGAATTCAGATGAAATACCAAATATTAAAAAAATATTTTACGTACCGAAAACTGAGGGATGCAGAAAACGAGGGATAGGACAAAGAAGTGAACGGAACGCGTCGTGTAGTGTCCGGATGTTTACGAAATACCAAGTTTCTTTCGTTTGCGCCAAAATTCTTAGGTTGGGGAAAGTCTCGATTGAGATTAAGATACCGATGTAAACAAAAATGAAAGCAATATAGATTGAGAAAACGATGAAAATTAAAGATATGATGATAAAAAAAAGAAAAAATGATAACAAAAGGGTGTATTGAAATATATACATAGTTCATATATATTCATTTGAATTCGAATTCTTCGTCTATCATAATGCTTGGGGTGAAGGCAGTGTTTTTAGCTTTATGTTAACACTGTTCGCAGAAAGCATTATGAATTCTCTCATTTTTTAGCGGTTCGTATAGATTTCACTTATTTACCCCTGATGAGCATCTATACGTTTTTATCGATAAACTACAGTCTTTATTTATCCATTTAAATTTGGCATTGATTGATTTTCATGGCATTGATATTTTCCACAAATCTTCTTAAATTGCAGCATTACTGCGCATTCGTTGCGTTTGTGTCTTAAATTATCTTCCCCCAAATGTTTATTATCTCCTTTCAGAACACTCGGCATTTTCTTTCCACAGATTTTTTTCTTTACATTTTGAGAATTATGAATGTTTATGTTGATTAACTAGGTTCAAGTTTCATTAAACAATAATGTTGAAAGTAACATTAACGAAGCATGTGGGATAATTTGGATAATTCTTCGTGTAGCATTCATCATAACGCAGAAGATGGAAGATTTATGAAGGCGGCGTAACTCATTATTTGTGCTGAGTGTACCATGACTCCTCATCATGCTTTGAATGCGGTTGACATGTTGCTCAGAGATTTAAAGAATTCCGACTTACCATTTGGAGGCAAGGTTTTTGATCTTGGTGGTGAATGGAGACAAATTTTGCCTGTTGCGGTACATGCGAACAGAAGAACTCACCTCTTTGGAGCACATTTAAACAATTTTCACTACTTAGGAATATGAGAACAGAACCCGATGAAGAAGATTTTGCAGATTGGCTTCTACATCTTGGCAATGGGAGTTTGACTAATAACTGCCTATTAGGATAAGATGTAGTAGAAATTCCCGATGAATGTGTTGTGAGGGATTCTCTTGTCGATCAAATTTTTGGATCATCTATTATTTATATGGAAAAGTCCTTGTGTCCCAAGAATGAAGATTCCTTAAAAATCAATGAACAGGTTTTGAAAAATTTCCAGGTCAGAATAAGATGCACTTCAGTTTTGATAGCATAACCTGTGACGATCAAGAACAGAACAATTTTCCATTGGATTTTATTAACACACTAACTCCTTCTGGAATGCCACCACATGAACTTAAACTGAAAGTAGGAACTGTCATTATGCTGCTTAGGAATTTCAAACCATCGGCAGAATTATGTAATGGAACACGTTTGATTATTATTCGATAACTAATGCCTAACGTTATAGATGCTGAAATCTGACTGGACAGACAAAAGGTTCGCGTGCTTTTATTCCAAGAATAACACTTTCTCCTTCTGACAGTAATCTACCTTTTCAGCTTCAAAGGCAGCAGTTTCCCATTCGACTTCGTTTTGCAATGACAATAAAAAAATCTCAAGGACAGTCTTAGAAGAGTAGGAATACATTTGCCTCAGCCAGTATTTTCACATGGAATGTTATATGTTGCTTTTTCAAGAGCAACATCGAAGCTTTGTGTGCGAGTTTTGGTAATTGATACAAAGAAACAGGGAAAATTAAATAGCTGAAATAGGGTTTTTACAAAAAATGTTGTTTTCCGTGAGGTTTTATTTTGAGATTTCATGGATGTAGTGTGATTTAATTGTTGATGAAATTTTTGGATCTTCTGTTATTGATATGGAAAACCTGTTAGAAAAGCTGTTTTGTGTCCGGCTGCATTCCTGAGTTTTAATACCATGTTTTAACTTATGAATTTTGGAAGTATAATTGTTCATTTTAAATTTGTATTAATATAATTTTAAATTTGTATTAATCTAATTTTAAATTTGTATTAATCTAATTTTAAATTTGTATTATTATTCGTATTTGTATGATTATTTGTATTTCGTTGATTGTTTAAAAGATGAAAATAAAATTTCTTTTTCCAAACCTCTCACATTAGGCACGTGTCACGTGACCTCAGAGAATTATGCATTATTCGAGATAGCCCGTGGCCCGTGCATTTTTTGTGCAGTGAGTGATTGGATTAAATGTGATCATACTAAAGCTATGTGAACGAATGTACTGAAGACCATATAGATGTGATCTGTCAACCTACTTCGAGCCTTTAAACAACCTGAGATATCAAATCTTTTATTATTAAAAGACGAATACTCCGATGAAGCCAAATAGATAAGAAGTTATATGTCGAGATTTATAAGGGTATTAAAATAAAACAAAACTGCTTTTCTTTTATTAATTATTGTTAAAAAATCATTAACATTTCCAGTGTTAAACTGTTCTCTTAATTACTCATTTAACTTTTGTCTACAATTTCTTACACAGATGTTCATCAAGAAGACTTCTATTTATTTATACAAAGAATATTTTCTTTACTCAGTGAGATATGCACTAAAATCCTTCTCCCCTAACTCGTGAATTCTCTTTTCAGCTTATTAAGAAGGAATTAAGTAGACGTTGTCCTGAAATCAATGGACTGGCAGGTCTCTTCTCAGAAAATTCCCAACTATCTAAAGGCTAAGAGTCAGTTTCTTGTATCGAAGTAGTTGTTCTCTGAGGTATCTGGTATTTGTTAACTAGCTGGTAGAGTGACTTATATTGAAAGTATCAGTGCAAGCAAAAGTGAAAAGAGAATTCTTCGCCTTTTTTTATTACTTTGAAATTTCTAAAATTAAAGTGCAGTTTAAATAGTGAGAATCTGGGAATCAATGGTTTTTGTGGCATCATTCTTAAGGTATAATGTTAGAAAAACAATATATATAAAATAACTTTATTGAAAATATCTCAAGATGATAACTTAGGAAACATAAAATGATGATAAATATTAGATGATAACTTAGAAAACATAAAACGATGATAAATATTATATGATAACCATTGCCCTCTCATAAAGTATAATTTAAATTATTCAAAAACTTCTGTTATTGCTTTAATATTTTGATTAAAATAAATTTAAGATTTCATTTTATATAAATTTTAGTTTACGAAATTTTAGAAAACATGTAAGTAAAGGCAAAATCGGATGATTCTGGGAAATAAAATATTTCATCAGTATCTTCCTTCGTTCAAGAAAGCATCATTTATTAAATACGAATAGGGAAAGTCGGGTAAGATGACGAGGAGTGTAGGATGACAAATTGGATTTTTCTCGAAAATTACCTTAGATGACTGTCCAAATTCTGCATCATCAGAGACCTATAGCGACCAGCTACTCGTGTCACGCCAAAAGATTTCATCCCGTTATTTGCGTGATTCCCAGTAGGTAATATGTTTTTGAGATTTTCCTACGCAAATTTTGGTTACGGTTTGGATTGGATAACGTTTAATATTTTTAATTATTTAAATATTTTTGATTTATACATGTTATATTAATTACGAGCTAATCAATACGTGTTTAATGATGTATTATTTTAATTTTTGTGGTGAGATGTTATCCTTCAATGTTTATTCGAAATACACTCATGTCCATAAATTAAGGATAATGAAGTTCAGGCAAAGAAAGAGACAGAAGCAAAACAAATTTGACTTATTTGTAAAGTCTATTTATTAAACAAAAGGTAAAGAGCAAAACAGATGCTATATGTTTGACATAATTAATAAAAATTGCGATTTTTACTCCCTGGAGCAAATTTCGAAAAAGAACCTATTTACAAAAAACAGTATAACATGGTTAGTATGATGGTTAATACGGAGTATGTCTCCCGGACGATGCAATACAGGCCTTACAACGCCTAGGCATGCTGAGTATCAAATTATCAATCTGATCTTGGGGAATATTACACCATTCATCAAGAAATGCCCTCCGAAGTTCCGGTAGACAGGTGGGAGGGGGTTGACGGGCTGCAATTCGTCGGCCAAGCATATCCCACACATGCTCTATTGGATTCAAGTCCGGTGAGTATGCTGGCCAATCCATACGGGTGATATCCTCCGATTGAAGGCATTCGTCTACAATGTTTGCACGGTGAGGACGGGCGTTGTCATCCATAAACAGAAATTCAGCATCCATGGCGCCCCGAAACAAACGTACATGTTGTTCCAGAATGACATCCCGATAGATGTGGCCTGTCATCGTTACACTCTGAACATGCAGGTCAGTTCTGGAACCAAGAATAATTCCTCCCCAAACGAGTCATCCTGCACCACCGTAACGGTGTCGTTCAATGGTGTTCTCTTGGTGGTAACGGGTACCTGGCGCTCTCCATATGAAAGTCCGGCGAGTATCAGACTGAAAACTAAACCTGGACTAGTCGGAAAACATCACACAAGACCACTGCTACGGTGTCCACAATGCATGCTCTCTACTCCAGGCTAATCGCAGGCGACAGTGAGTTGCGGTAAGTGGAACACATCTGACAGGCCTACGAGCATATAGACCAATGTGTCCTAAGCGTATGTACACGGTCTGCCTTGAAACTGTCGTACCGGTAGCTGAAGAGAGCTGACGAGACAGGTCTGATGCTGTGCTCTGTCTGTTTCTTTTGGCAGTAACTGCCAAATACCGGTCCTCATTCGGCGTTGTAACTCGGGGGCGACCTGTGCTGTAACGTCTACTCACATTACCATCATCTTGGAATCGTTGCCAAAGCCTGGAGAGGACACTCTGGGCGATTCCAAGTTCCTCTGATACTTCCAGCTGTTTACGTCCACATTACAGTCGTCCGATAATTCTACCACGTAAAAAATCATCCAAATGCTTCCTTTGTGCCATAACTATGCGGTTATTGCACTGAAAGGCTTTTAAAGCGCTTGTGAACAATTTTACTTCTTTGCCACCATTCCTTATATACCCCTCTCTTACACTCTCGTCATTGTGACGTACTATCCGCGCCATCTGGTGGTTTCCTGTAATTTGCATATTCTTCTTCAAGATGTGTGTGATAATTCTACAGGTGAAATTTTTATTTTAGAGTTCAATTTTTGTGTGATTCTGAATTATCCTTAATTTATGGACATGAGTGTAAAACGGAGAAATTGGGTAAGATGACGAATTGGGTGGAAGGTAAAATAACGAACTCCTCCACGCTAATTCATGTGCTCGTCATGTTACTTGACTGCCACTTGCCCTTCAAGCACCTGACTGGCACTCCAGTGAATAATGAGCATCTCATTAAAAAAAGTAGAAAGAGAGAAAAGAAGATAAACGAAAACTGTGACAGTTGAAGAAGGCTGAAGTTAAAAAGAGTAAACACAACAAAGCTGCTAAAAATCCTACATGAACGAAGAAACTATCTAAGCGACAACTCGAGTTTTAATGTTCTAAATATGAAGAGTTCACTCACTCATTTGAATTTCCTTACGTTGACACTGATGGGAATCTGGCCCCAGAGGACCTCGATAATGAAGAATGCATTATTTGAGGTGAAGTAGTGAAACAAGAATAGTTGTTCCAGTGTTTTTGTTGAAACTCTGTGATCATTCCATCCATACAGGCTGGGATACATCCAAGCTACACATCGCTCATGACGAGGAGATTTATGTAATGATTTTATTTCTTAAATTTAATCTAAAATTTATATTGATAATGTTTTGTTTCTTTCATAATGTTTCTTTAGTTCTATTATGTTTGTATTTTGTTGTGTGCAATTTGTTATAATCAATACGTGGCCTCAAAAGTTTTAAAAGTTGTTTGATTAATATTGGACATTAAATTAAATTGTTGTCTCAGTTCGCTATCTTACACGACACCGTTCGTCATCTTACACGCACAGTAGGGGAAGATGACGAAAATGACTTCTGCTTCTAAAATGAAATTATTGGGTCTCAAATTTGAAAATAAAAATTAAAAAATATCAATTTAAAGTAAAGAGTTGTAAGAAGATTTTGCCTTAACAATAATACTCCTGCAGCGAATATTAAGGTCAGGAAATATCCCCAAAGCTTAAGGTTTCCATCTTGCCCTACTTTTCCCCTATATAAAGCAGACAACTTAATCCGAAAATAATGAAGAAAACTTAATTATATTTATAATGTTATCATATTTATAATGTATTATATTTATTATATTATATTTATAATGTTATTTATTATTATATTTATAATAATAAAATAGGACTGAAAAAATGAAAGTGAATCACTATAACACTTATTTCATAATTTTAAATTAACAATTTTTTTTAAAGTTCTCGAAATTATTTTAAAGTTCACAACAGGTTTAGAAAAACTGTTCACATTTTATGACTAATAGGAATATATTTACTTAATAAGAAGTATATATTCGTGTTTAATAGTGCCTTTATTGGATTCCTTTTGACAAGTGAAAAAATATCAACTCATTTATAATAGCTTCGAATTTGAAGGGCTCAGGCCTTTGATATTGATAATGCAACTCAGAAGAAACTCTGGAATAAAACGCCGATAAAATGCCTATCACAACATGTCATATAAAACTACAAAAGCGTTGCTAAGCATTCTGCAAATTACTTTTGGTTCGGCCATTCACATTTCCCTTCAAACAACACTCAACACACACCCAATAACATCACATACAAATTTCTCACTTCACAATCAGTGTTCAATTTTTTTTAAACATCATACATAACCAAGAACATTTAGTAATTATTCATAAATATTTAACCATTTTTATCGCTATTTGAATACATACCTCATCTTATTATTTTTCAATTGTTTTAAGTTGATGAGCCTCTTAGAGACGTCGTCTAGTAATCATAATTTAATGATTTTATCATCAGAAGGCAGCCTGAAAAGTCTGCGTATCTGTTCCCCAGCACCAATGATTTACAGAAATATGCTCCAGAGGAGGTTAAGACGTAAAAAACAACCACTTAGACTCAAGAGTAACAAACTGTCGAGGTATACCTACGAACTTCTGAATGACACTAATTAAGATCTATAACCTACGAGCGGAACGGAGCGCACTAGTTGTGGCGTTGTTAGGCTACAATTTTGTTGGGAGTTGTGCGTCTCTTTTGTACGTCATTACAACAATTATTTATCGCATCAAATTCTTCACATACGTTTCTATCTTCAAATGAATCGTATGCCTTTTGCGAATATTAAATATTACGTAAGTTAAATTCAATTCAGCCTGCTTCGCTTTTCTTAAATTGTTACGACTCTTAAGAACGGTCGCCTGGATTGAGCTTTGGTTGAAATCTAGAAGTTGGTACACACTCTTAAAATGGTGCCAATTTGCCAAAGATAAAGCAAGTATTATTTGCATTAGTTGCAGCAGTCAAGGTCTTGCTTTGACGGAATTTTAAGAGTGTGGACCAACTTCTAGATTTCAAACAAAGCTTCATCCCGAGCCCCTCTAAGAACAGTGAATTAGTAAATTGCGATTAGTATTGCTTTCCATCATACTGGTTTTTTCCCAATTTCCTCCAATGTGCTTTTTCTTCGAACAAACTTCTGTTCCTTTGGGCTTTTCCTCTGCAAAAGAAGTGGTCCAAGTCGTGCCGGAAGTGTCTGTAACATGCGCCTAAGGGCAGGGTACTTTTGTTTCTGAATGAGAAATATGCGAGTGCATTTAGTGATTATTAGTGTGAATATGTTCCAATGGATTTATTTTTGATGAAAATAAAACTGGTGTTTTGAGACAGCGGCTCCAAAGTATGGTATGAGGTGAGAACAATTTTTTTCTTTGAAAACAAATTTGCTTTTCTCAGTTAAAAATTAATTTATTTTCTTGGGTAGAAAATTCTTTTTCTATGAGTTGCGATTAATTTCGTTTTCTATGAGTTAAAGAGTAATTTTATTTTCTGAGTTTAGAATATATTAATTATATTTGAGTTGGAATGGCTTGTTTTGTTGCATTTCTTGTTTTAAGTTGAAAAGGTTAATAATTTCAAAAATAAAAAAGAACGAGTTAAGAGTCGTTGCTGAGGAAATTGGTTTGACAGTGCTGGAAGGTGCTAAAATTGTAGATTTAAAAAATTTAATTCAGGAGAATGATGCGTTTAAAATGATATTTAGTTAGTGAATGTGTGTGAGGGATTACCGAAAATGAGTTTAAAATTGAGTTAGATAGAATTCAATTAAACCGAATTAAGGCAGAGTTAAAATTACTGAGATTAAGATAATAGAGGAAGGGAAAATTCTTTTGGGAATGAATGTAAAAACGAAACTCTATTGATGTATTAATAAGAGTGGATTGATATATTAATAAAAAGCTCCAGAATATTAACAATGAAAAGGCCGAGTAATTCCGAAGGATGGGGCTTCTTTTTCACCTCATTAGAGTCAGCATTTAATACTACAAATGTATCTGAGAAGTTAAAATCCGAGGTTCTGTTGAATTTATTTGGAGAAAGCTTCTAATATTCTAACTTATATTACAGAGAAAGACCTAAACAATTACGAGGAAATAGAATTCATTGTTTTGAGGGAATTTGAGCCAACACTCCAAGTTTGTCTAGAGAAATTCAGAAATGTGTATATGCTAAACTAAACACATGTTCAATTCGCTTCAAGTTTAACTACGAGTTTTGATTGCTATTTAAAATTGAGAGAAATCAAAGACTTTGAAACTTTAAAACAACTGATAGTTTCAAATAAATTGTTTCAAACTTTGTTGAGAGAACCAGATGCTCATATTAATATCAAACAAGCAAATATTTTTCCCTGACATGTAGAGTTAGGTAAGAAGTGCAACTTATATTTCACTTCGAGTCCAGCTCATAAATGAGGCGAAAAATTATAATGATACATTTCAGAACGATAAAACTGCTTCAGAATTATTTTTAGTGAGGCAAAGAATAAAATCTGTGATTTCTGTCAAAAGAGTGAAAAACGTCCACTATGTGATTGTCTTCATTTTAAGAGACTTTCGGTTCTTGAGTGAGTTGAAAAGTAAAAAAAATCGTTTTTTTATTTTCTTCCAACTGCAGTGTTAAATAATGCTAGCGTAGAAATTGTTTTTGAGGTAAACTCCATTACAAATTACTTCATTTCCCGAGAGAGGACAAAGATGAAAATAAAAATAATACTTTGAGTGAGCGTTTGAAAACCAAACAAATTGAAACCGTTGCCCTATTGCGGAGATTTCAAAAAGTTCTGGAACATGAAAACTAGGATTTCGTCTAGAGCACGGTGCTTAATTGAAGATAGATTTTTGCAGAGGCAGGAAGTGAGATTTTTTATTAGATATTGGATCGCAAATCTACTTAAGGAGTAATCAATGTTTGCAACTCAAAAGTGAAATGATAAATCAAAAGATTTCGTGTATTAATGAAGCTAGTTAATCGTCGAGTTATGCCAACCATTGAGAAAAAGGGTAAAAGTTTTGAAAGTGATATTTCTAAGCTTTGTATTTAAGAAAAAAGTTGATTTTATTCCACATATTTTGGATTCTTTTACCCGAGTGGTCCTAGTTTTCATTTTTAACTTAATTGGTGCGAAATATTTCATCGAGTAATTAAGGCCAAGGAAAAGAAATGTGAAAATTAGAGACTAATTTTATAAGACTCTGTATTTGGATATATTATTGGAGGTAGCTTCTCGAATTTAGATAAACAGAAATCTAATTATTGCGGCTTAACTCTATCGATACGGGACCGTCACATACGTCCCTTCAAGCAAAAGACGATAGCCGTCCGAAACGTCCGAATGTCACTCTAAACTTCCCCCTTCTTTCGTTAAGTGTGATTGATTTCACACCCGCGGTGCGTGCTTTCTTCGTCAGAGTGGCACGTCCAGATGTGTTTGGGGAAGAGGGGAGTTTTCTTACAATTCGGACAATGCTAGTTGTAATTGTGGTTTTTGAGGGGCAAGTGAATTTCCCTTATCTTTCATAAAGGAGCTCGGACGTTCCCGTATTTTGAGGACCCTTTATTTCAATGACCTTAGGAATCAGAGGGTTAATATGTGGGTTAGAGTATTTGAATTCTACCCCGTGAATATTCTGGGAAATCGAGCATGTCCGAGACGATTTAACTAGAAATACAGAATATTCTGTTTGTGAAGAACATTATGCTCACACACATTGGAGAAATAGAGAAGGTATATAAGTTGTAACAATACTCCTAAAAGAGGATCTGATATATTTAGGAAAATCTAGGGACACAGTTCTCAAGAGACTCAAATGTCTGTGCGCTTGTCTACAGACCAGGAATATATATAAATGAACTTTTATTTTCAGATTTTAAAAGAATATCAAGATCTAAGTCACATTAAAGAAGTTAAGGGAGGCAAAGATCTTGATGTGACTTATTATGCAACACATCACGGCGTGCTTATATAGAACAAATGTTGTATAAAATTAATATTCGTGCTTAATTGTTCAGAATCCAACTCGAATGGCGCTTCATTAACTGGTATTTAATATAGTGGAGGAGTTATAAGGCAGGACTTGTTCTCAATTATGATACGGTTCCCAAAGCATGTTTGTACTTTAAGGGCTGATGTCAAAATGATGTATCGCAAATTATTAATTAGAACGAGTCAGCATAGCTTGAAGCGAGTCTTATGGACTAATAATGTAAATTGTCCGCCAAAGATGTCTCATGGAACAGTTAGCGCTCTCTATCTGGCGGTGAGGACATTACTGCAACTGTCCAAGTATTCAGAACGAAGGTTACCTTTGTCAGCGCCAGTGTTAAGTGAAAAATTTTATATGGATGATATATTGTATGGTGTTTCGACGTTGGCCGAGGCTAAAGAGTTGAAATGTGATCTTGTTGCAATTTTGCAATCAATCGGCAGGAATGTAGCTTTATAAATGTGTGCAATTCACCACTACTTTTTTACAATACTATAGACACTATAATTTCTTTACTCCATCAGCGATTAAAACTTCGGGAGTGCTTTGGAAATTTCCTGTAAGTTAAGTTTCCTTTCAAGTTAAAGTGGAGCTTGGTGGTTTCTACTCCAAAAGATGCTTGCTGTACATAGTAGCAAGTTTCTCTTGGACTGCTTGACCCTGCCATGGCTAAAGCTAAGGTGTTCATGCACAGGCTTAGAATGTCTTATAATAGAGTGGAAAGATACAATTTCCAATGACTTTAAAATGCGTGAATAACATCAACACTGAATTCTGCAGGGAAAATGAAATAGATTTGGAAAAAGTTGATGACCATTCAAATTTCTGAGTTGGAATCTTGCCAAAATTATCAATTCTCATCCGGAGAAAGATAGTATAATGCTATTAGTCCCAAAAAGATAAGTAAATGTATCTTCAAACAGAAATTAGATAAACTAAACAAAAATTAAAATTAAATAAAAAGAAAAAAAGTATAGATAATAAACACAGCAGATTTAGACAAAACGATGACAATACATCTTTAAGCGTACAAAAGCAACAGCCTCAAGTGATTGCATCAACAGAAGTTTGAAACGATAATATTTAAAACACATAAAAATGAATTTCGAAAGCAAAAAATGTTCAAAAAGGAAGAAATGAATAAGGAATCGAATGGTAAAACTTTATTAACGAAGACCACTCACCATAAAGATTCCAAAATTAGACAAGATTTTCTGTCAAGGGTAAGATTATAAATCAAAAGTATACCCTTTGTGGCCTGAATCCTGTCCAATATCATTATGAGAATCATTTTGACATCATTTGACTATGACTATCGTTATAGTTGCAGGGGCATGGAGTGGTGTTATGTTATGACTATGACTATGAATTTTTATCAATGTTTTATTAATTAATTTAATCAATTTATAAATTTGTCAATTTATAACTGTCATTGTCTTCAAACAAACTTTTTTAATAAAATATCATAGTTTAATTACCTCTCAATTCAAGCTGAAATTAATAATATGTAAATTTGGTTTATAAGAATATACGCATCACACTGTATTTACAAAAAAAAAATTGTATTTTTTTTATAATTTTCTTCGCGTTCTTTTGAAAACTAATTATTTCAGCGAATTCCTTTTAATGTGTTTCAATATTGTAACTTTCAGTGTGAACTGTGTTAACCGTACATTCCAACCAGTATCAATAGATACTTGAAGTTGTGTTCTGATACCTATATGTTAAAAATTAAAAAAAAAAAAACTCGTCAAGGCGGGCGATATGTGAAGTGTAACGCCCTGCCACTATCTTAACCCTTCAATAGGAATTAAAAAAGACAAACAATCACCCAAATTTCACTTTAAAATGGTTGTCGAAGGGTAATAAAATATTGCAGAAGCCTTTTAAATGGTAACAAAAGGATTAAAAACAAGAAATTACTTGAAGAACAAAATTCACCATTTTGTGAAGAATGATGATTTTCTCGAGTTGTTTTGGAAAAACTAAAAAAATAAAATGTTTCCATGCCCGAAACAAAAAATCTTTTTTAATATTATATTAATGAGAAAGTCGAGAATCAAATAGAAAAACAGCATGTAGTTTCATAAATTATTTAATTAATAGGAGCAGTTCAAATTTGATATCCGGTATACCTGACACTAGGTTCGAAGGGGGTTGAGAGGACTGTGTTGTCGCTGATGCAATGAAGACATACTACGTTATATGAGACAAAGAGTGTGAAAATCTAATAGGTATCGGCAGTGTGAGGCTTGTTACCAAGAAAAAATAAAACTAGGGATCAAATATAAAAGTCCATTTTGCGAGTGCGTGCGCTTTTGAGTATAGACTTAGCATATCTTGTGACACTGTGGAGATTAAAACTTATGAGTTATGACCATGAGCCAGTATTTTTTTATTTTTGTAGATTTTTCTCTCTCTTTTATTTTTACACTGTAAAAAAAATCTTTCAAATTTTAAAATCATACTCGAGCTGTAACAAATACATATTATTTCCTTATCACACTCTAATATTTAAATACGAGAGATGTTTTCTTATTGCACGATTTGAATACTTTTACATGGCTGAAAAATCTCAAATATTCGCTCATTTTGCCTTATAATACAAAAATATAATGATTAATTCAGGATATATATAGGAATGGTCAGTCTTTTTCAAAATGGTAAATTTTTTACCAGATATGCCATCGTACGTCCACCAATCTTCCCAGCTGGTAGATCCACCAGAATACACATATGCTGTAGAACCTGCAATAAAAAGTTGTATTTAATAAACAAGTTTATATAGAATACTTTTTTCGTGGATTTTACAGATTTTTACACCACACAATTTAATTTCAATAGTCTTTAATGCAGTTATTGTATTTCTTAAAACTGCAGAATGAATAGCTATTTGAAAACAGAATCTTATTATTTTATTAGATCAGAAGACTACATGATTTTTATACAATCAACAGTTCTTAAAACAGGCAACAGTCATCAGGCAATTAAAAATTTATACCGAGTTCACCAAATAAATAAATAGCATCTAAAGTCAATAAAAATATAAGATCCATAATACCGAATTTCCACTGAGATTCCAATAAGTTATTTACGATATTTTATTCAAATATTGCCTGAATTATAAATAAAGGGAAGTTTAGAAACGCTGAGTAAATAAAAGTGTTTGGTGAATAATATTTGTATAGATCTATACTAATGAAAAATGAATGGTTATTATATATGCCTTCTATATTTAACCACATAAAACAACACTGCATTTGTCCCGACAGCGATAAATAAAACAAACAGCGGTTCAGAGCAGACCGCTAGTATGGCTACAGAATAAATTCTTAAGAAATCGCCTAGTTTATCTTATCGACTAAATCCACTACTGCTCCTTTCTCTCCTGCAGAAAGATAACACTTCCAATGTTTATAGAACCACCCCCATGCTATAGCAGGTACGTAGCAGGTGGTTGTACTACAGGCTCACACATATTTTAGCTTCCGAAAACTACCTAGATGAGAACTTGTATATTTTCCAGTGCCTTTACTGTTAGTACACTAAGGAGGTTGCAAAATTCTCTTTCAACTGCAAAGGACTTTAGAATTATTAAATTAATTTGGAGAAGCAGAAATTGGCTCTTATTATTCAAATTTGTTATCCTAATTGAGTTAGGTCTGCTACTGTTTCACATTCGGCTGCATACAGATGTGAAACTTCAAAGCTTAATTCCAGCATACCATAACACTCGGTTCAAACTTTTTGCCATGGCTTAGTTCATCAATGAATCTCAAGACCTAATAGTTATCCGATATTCAGGATTTTGTCATTATGCTGTATTTTGAATTCTATCCATGGACTTTTCCAGAAAATGAGACTCTTATTTCTAATATGCTCGAGTGCAGTTTCAAATCTAAAAATAAAATAAAATATTGAAAGTATATATTTACAGCTTGCCGAATGCAAAGTAATATATTTTATCCTCCAAACCTCTATCATTATTTTTATTAATAAACACGAGAGTTTTAAAACTAGTGAATACTAATAAATCACGTATATCGAAAATCAAACTTAGCCCAAACCTTGCTTGTATCTTTACCTATTACCAAAGCAATCATTTAGAAAATTAGTGGCACTGTATTATTTTCAGAACAACCATTAGAAAATTTAAAGAAATAAATTAAAATAATTAGAGAACCACGAGCTATACTGAAGACAGTAACAAAAAATTTTATAATTTATATGTGATTAAAATCATTAATATTGACATCGTTAAAGAAATGCGATAAAAGGTTTATAATCATCTATTCTAGTAATATGTTTTTTGCCGCGTGCTGCTTTAAAAATCTTATGCTGAATTTTTTTGAGTTTGAAAATCAGTGAATGTTATTCTAGTTTTAAAATTAAAAAAAATGTTGCCCAAGATATTTTAAATAAAGAAATGACAATAAAGCTCTACATTACATTTAAATAACCCCTTATGTTGAAAAATATCAATGCAGTATTCTGTAAGTGCATAAAATGTGTCTTATAAAGTTTGTCTCCATTCATTATTTAAAAAATAGGAAATTAGAAGGTGTATTCAAGATGGTATAGTATTTTAGTACCACCTCAGTATATTTCTTTCGTTACACAGTACCTGTTTTCAAAAGCGTATTCAAAACTACTTCTTTCCTTTTCAATCCTTTTAGAGAATTTTACAATTGTAAAAAAGACTTTTCACCCCCATGTGTATCATATATCCCAAAAATCCTGTTTTCAACGAGATACGAATTGATTTTCGAGGCATCTTCAGAATTTTTCTTTCTGTAAGGAAAAATGGACAACGGGAAAAGTTCCAGGAGACCTTCTTTTTATTAAGTTTGAATTTTAGGAAACAGTTTGAAGACAAAATAGGGTCTCTATATTTTTCTTGGCATCAGTATCTTTCGCTGCAGAATGATCTGCATTAAATATGCGCAAATCCCTTAAATTAGTAGAATGCTAATTCATATCGAGAAGATAAAGACATTTTGTATTAATCCACGCCGTGCAAATCCATTTTTCCTGGAAAGACCTTTATTTAAACTAATTGGTCTTTATGAAAATGAGTTCAGTCAACTTAAAAGCCAAATGTAGGCGATATCTAGGAAATTTTAAGTTTTTGTCAATTGAAACGAAACAATGTAGTTGAAAAATCAGTCACATGAAAAATGTTTTTCAATTATGTTTCTTCTTGTTCAGCTACGTACTTTATAATGCTCGTGGTGTTATTTTTTCTTCTTAATCTTTTAGTGTTTCTACATAAATTCTAATTCTTTTAAAAATTCATTTGATGTCAAAAATTATTCATAGAATATTATTAATCTATTTCCAGTTTTTTCGTCATTCTTTAATATATTAAGACACACATACATTTACGAGCTGAACCGTTCGCGAGCAGATTGCTCACTAGATTGGGGCATACCCCCGAACTCGGAGCCTAGACGGTTCCCTGTCGGTTGGATGGGTTTGTGTGAAACTTTATTGAAAAGTATAAGTAAAAACAAATTACATCAAGAGATATAAAAAACACATAAAAGGAAACTTAACTATACATATACAGAGAAGAATATAATGATAAAATGGATATAAATGAAAATTAGTACATTTCTGTTATTATATTATGAACTGTGTTTTAATCAGATACTTGTTATTTAATTATGCCACATATAAACAGGGACAAACACATAACAATGAAAGGCTAGGTTTCAATTAGATTAATAACTTATTGATTGATACCGATATGCTGGGTACTAGAAGTGTATTAATTTTCATTTATATCCATTTTATCATTATATTCTGCTCTGTTTTTGTCTAGTTAAGTTCCCTTTTATGTGTTTTTTATATCTCTTGATGTAATTTGTTTTTACTTATACTTTTCAATAAAGTTTCACACATGCCCATCCAACCGACAGGTAGCCGTCTAGGCTCCGAGTTCGGGAGTATGCCCCAATCTAGTGAGCAATCTGCTCGCGAACGGTTCAGCTCGTAAATGTATGTGTGTCTTAATATATTAAAGAATGACGAAAAAACTTGAAATAGATTAATAATATTCTATAAATAATTATTGACATTAAATGAATTTTTAAAGGAATTAGAATTAATGAAGAAACACTAAGAGATTAAGGATTAGAAGAAGAAATAATAAGACCAAGAGTATTATTACAGTACGTAGTTGAACCGAATCCTGTCGGTTTTTCGACGAAACAAATTGATTCGCAGTTCACAAAAGGACGGTTTTGGTGTGTAGTTCTAGCAGATGTTTCACCAGATTGGATGGAGCTTCTAGCGCGATCCGAGTCCTGTCGATTTTTCGACTAAGCAAAGAGGTTCGCAGTTCAAAGTGGGACAGGTTGGTGTGTAGTTTGTGTTTCCCAGTTTTTTTCCGGCAAACCAAGGCAAATTTTATTTTGTTCCCTCGTTTTTTATTCAATTACGTAAATACAAATTTATTAATCCATATATTATATGTTTTTGCTAGCTTAGCGTTTTATTGAGAAAATATTTACAATAATTTTATAAATATTAATTTTATAAAATTGATTTGAAATCGTAATTAAAATTTGTTTCATACGTACAACTAACCACAGTCTGATGACTAGCTTTATCACCTTTAATATCGGCTTTCCTGCCTATAAAAATATTCATTTGGAATTAATAACTAGTCAAAATTTCACTTTTGTTGTTTTATAAGATAAAAAAATATGATTCAGAAAAAGTTTTTAAAGATCTATCAAAACCTTTTCCAGAAATATTTGGTGGTTCCGACACTCCAGTTGTTGAGACATGAGTTAAATTGGGACTGACTTTCAACTGGAAGTGAAAGAAGAAGAACTTTATTCACAATACTTTTAAATATATTGTTGCAAGCGTTGTTTACATTACTCCCTTGATGCTTTATCTTTTAATTAAGAATACTTCTGGTATTATCTGGCTATCATTGTGCGAAGAATGTTATCGCTTTACCGAAATAGTGAATGATATAGAAAGGGAAGAAAAGCTAGACGAAGACGACTCTCGATAACAATATTGGAAATACTTGAAAACAAAAAGCACTTTTTGATGCGAGGTGCACTGAGATTATTGTTTTATGTCAACATCTCTACAGCTGATCACTTATTGTACTGCTTTGTTCTTTCTAGAGATGAAACTAATTGATATAAAATAATGGAACAAATATATTTACTTTGGGCTTTTTGGAGGATTTTGTTGCGCCCTTCATCTTTTTAGAGCATATTTACGGGTTGTGCATTCTAGCGATAAAATGTAAAAATACATTTCTAAATATAACAAAAGTATACAAAAGAGTTTTTGCGAACTTATTTCATGAAGTATTAGTAAATAAATTCAAAGCATTTTTCAAGATGATAACAAAAATCTTTATTTTTTCAATTATCATGAATTCATTTTTTAAACCAGAGGGAGTGGCCTCCCCGAAACTTTCTCGCATACGACTAACACGGGTGGGGGAGGGAATACACCGCCCTCCAGAAAGCATACGCTATTCCCTAAGGTGGGGAAAACGCTCCAGCGTTCGCGCCGTTTTTTGCCTCGCAGAAGTGGGAAAAAAACCGAATATGCAATTTCAAAGCCTTTTTTAAACCGATTTAAATGAAAATTAGAAACAAGTATACAATTAGGGTTTCAAGTTTATATACGAAATTTCATTTATCTATGTCATTTCTTTTAGAAGATAACGTCTTCAGAAGTATGCGATTATACAGGCAGACAGACAGTCAACCCTTTGACGGATTGGGCCCAAAATTTGATAAGTACCTACACTCCTGATGATAAAACTGTGTACCAAATTGTATCCGCCTAGCTATTCAAGTGTTTGAGTTATAGTATTCATATGAACGCGGGCGGACAGCCAGAGAGACAAACTTCCCTTAAACTGAATTTCTCCAAAATTTGATATAAACCTAGAAATAATGTGTCAAGAACACATACCAAATTTCATCCCTGCAGCTCTAATCGTATTCGAGTTATCGTGTTCACAGATACACAGACAGACATAATTCCAAAATTGTGTTTTTTGACTCAAGGAAGTCTTAAACGTGGAGGTTGGTCAAAATCACGAGTTCGAATTTTTTTGGCGATTACAATACTCTTTTACTTTCTCTTTATATAACTTCGTATACGAGAAAGCAACAAATGCTAATTTTAGTTTCTTATAATTGTTCATAAAATTATATTTTATATACCTTTAAATAAAACTTGCATGATTTTTCTTTCTCCTTTAATATTTGAGACATATCGAATCACCAGTAATTCTTCCAAAAAAGTTATTTAAATAAATATTAACTTTTAGTCGGATGCAATATTTGAAACTATTCTAATAAAGCATGAGAAATGTGTCTATCAGCTCTGTTGCGCCTGGTGGTCATGTTTAGTTTGGTTCACTTTCCGTTTTGATGCAACATGAGATATATTTTGGGACCAACTTCGTAATTTTGAACCGTGGCCAGATAATGAAGGCGACACAGGAGCCGCCACCCCCTCACCAAACTTCCACACCATACTAGAGGGAGAACTATCTATGTCAACAAACTACTGTCAACTCTGAGGCCCTGGTGGGCCGGTGGTGACGTCTCGGCTTCGTGACGGGAGGGTTTTAGGTCTGGAACATGATTCTATAGAAGATCCGCCATGCATGTGGGCATGATGTACGTGAAATCTGACGCTTAATAATTCGGTATTTAGGTTAATTGCTTGAAAAATGTGAATGCTGTGTTTAACTGGTTAGTCCCGAGATTACTTCTTTCTTCTAGCTCCTTTAAAACCTGAACTTTATGGGAGCAAACAACATGAATTGGACTCTCCCAATCTGGGTGGTCATTTTCTCCACAACCCCACCCCCTGCTATAACCTTTCCTTAATGCGCACGGAAATGAACTGTGGTTGGCAAGGCTAAATGGACCCTCCAATCGCGTTTATCTCCTAAGCAACTCAGAACCTCACCTCCCCTCAAAAGTAGCCAGCCGCCTCAAACCGGCCTTCGTCGCTGTTAAGGAGAAATTTTCAGACCGCCCGGGACCGCCTCGCTCGGTAGGAGAGGGTTAAATAGTCCCGTTAAGAAAATTATGTTTGACGAATAAGGTAGATTAGCCAAAGGTGGCCAGTGTTCCTAAGGTGACCCACCCCCAAAAAATAGAATTAATTTCATTTTTAATTCAGCATGATGCTACTGCATTGTAAATCATGTATCTGCAGTGCCCGTGGCTGAATTTGAAAAGATCACATTCATAGGCCGCCATGGTATGCAGTGATTTCACTTTTGAGGAGTGGTCGTTCTAATTTCCAGTAAGAATATATTTTAATTCACATGCGTTTAAATTCTCAGAACTTTGAGTTATGATACGTTTTCTGAAAGCTTATTTCTTTCTCTTTGACAGCATTTACTTCAATTCTAATAAATTTATCATATTAATAGTTTTAAATCATGCTAATGTCAACCATTTGCATGGGGCCACCTTAGGAAACAAATATGGAAATCATTGTAGTAAGGATAATTTTCAAAATTTCTACTTAAATATCTGAAAACACTTATTACCATTTATTGCTAAATTTATAACAATAGAAGTTATATTTTTTATTTAATTATTGAATGGTGGTTATAATTTTCTTTGCATATCAAAAAATCTCACGAAATCTAAAAGAAACTTTTGTTATTTCTTCGCCTAGTTATTGTTATAAGTATAAACATAAAGTATTGAACATTGTAATACTCTTCTAGAAGCAAAAATAGTTTTCCTAGTATTTTTTCATATTTTAAAAGTGATTTCAATATATGAGCCACCTTTGGAACAATACGCGCCAAAGGTGGCCCACCAGCTACAATTTTGAAATTGTCTTATAAAAATAATTATATTTTATTTTACAAAGAAAAGTATACTTGATATGTGTTAGAGATAAGTGTAAAATTTTACAAAAAAAAAAATTCAGCCACACACACCTGAAAGAAAATCTTTAAAAAATCCTCAAAGCTTAACTATGGCTACATCTGGCTCACCTACCCTATCTTAACATTTTGCTTGATACACGAAGAACAGAATGTTTTGCTTAATGAAATTAACTATATGCTTTAAACCAAGGTCCGACACAATATCTGAAGCCATGTTAATTAAACAAGGGAAGTGAATCTATTAGATCGTTTGTACCCGTCGTAAGGTTAAAAGTAAGCCAAATAAGTATTCAGTTTTATCCACATTCTTATCAACTTTCCTTTTAAAGCTCTAAAATATTCTATGAAATGTATTTATATTATTAATTAGCAGTACAGAATCAACGTGACCACGAAATAGATTGTTTTTATTATTATGAACTATATGTTTAGAAGAATTAATTTATGTTACAAAAACGTGTATCATTCACTGAATCCTCCGGAAACAAGGTTGCCTTTCATTCTTTTGTTGAACAAGCAGCTATAATTTTTTTAATAAGAAATAATATTTTCTTCCAACAAAATCACTTCTTCAACATTTTTTAAACTGGGCTTATTCAAAGAAAACCAATAGAACCAAACTCGAATGAAATTGTTCTGCCTTTTTGACTCCCCGCTGGGAAATCGAACAAGAAGTATTTGATCAAGTTCGAGCTTTTTTCCCTTGAAAGATTATGAAAGAAGTTGACTTCAGACATTTTTTTTTCTTTTTTTCTCCGAAACGTACTTTTCTTCAGGATCAGAATCAAAAATTAAGAGAACACAAATCAAGAAGTCACATCAAATTTCCAATGAATTCTTCTTCCATTGTAAAGCATTTTGTTATTTGCTCCAAGAAATAAGAAATTAAATTTATTGTTTCTTTACCTGCTTTCTTTCACAAATGTAATGCAAATAAAATGTTACGCAAACACTCTCGGTATGCAGTCATATATATTTCTAGCAATGTTATATCGCGTTTCAAAAAATAGTTTTTCCCCATAAGTATCAAATATTTACTTTTTTAATATTTTCCGGTTAAAAGTGAGAAACTCTCGGTAAAGATAAAAAGGAAAGAAAATACATTTTTTTTTACAATTGTCATCTTAAAATATTGTAAATAATTCTTGATTTAATATAAGAATGAAGATACTCTTAGTGATTTATTACTTTTACTAAAGGGAATAAAATAAAAATTAAATTAAATAAAAAGCACGCTTTCACAGAAAAAAATCTTGTTAGCAATTTTCTACTATTTCAGTACTTATCTATTTACTACTAGTTGAAGTAGATATTCATAATGGATGCGATATCTGAAAGAGCATTAATACCATTTTCGTCCATTGAATCAAATCCATTTTTTATTTATAATTTTTATCTGATGAAACAGCGACTACTGCGATCATTCTGAAGACGTCTTCTGTATTTTTCTATAAATTTAAGTAATCCAAAGTGCATAATGAGTGCTCTAAAAATGATATTTTATCTCTGTTAAATAATGTATGTTTAAAATTTGAAGTCCTATGGTTTGTTAATAGTCATATTTCTTATTGCATCTGGTGCAAAAGATTGCATCATATATTTTCATTTGTGCTTTCTACAGAATACCAACAAGTTGCAATTATTTAATTTTGACAATCTACAGTGCTTATAATTTTCCAGAAAAGTGATGCTTGAATAGGGGTAAAGATTTGTTGCTTCTTTCACTAAAATCGTTAAAGTATTTTATGGTTTTCTCTCAAGAACATATCTAACGAAATTAAATAATACTTTTTATATTCTCAAGGGAACAGAAAATGTTTCTCTAAACTCATTAGCATGATAAAAAATATTAAGCTTATATTAACTATAAGCTTATATCAATTAATAGGCATCAATAAGCTGAAGTAACATAAAAATTCATCAGCTATTTTATTAAAGGTACAATAATTAGCTTAAAATTATTTAAGAAACGTTCATGCACATTTGTGAGGAAACGCTTTTACGAATGGTACATTGTTTGCTTAAGAGATGATATATTTTTTCTCTAGTGTCGTATCTTTAAATTGTAACGCAATAGTCATATTTACCTTCAGCAGAAAGATACTGGTCATTTAACAAATAACTAACTTCCGATTCATCCTGATGAGTAGCTTCAAAAGGTTTTTATAATAAGTATTTTAAATGCATTTATCAAATCAATCGAAAAAATCAACATGAAGATGATTTGAAGTAATAAATTAGTATTTTCGTCATTATTTTCTTAGAAAAAACTTTAAATGTCTCTCATTTTCTGAAAATCTATGGAAGAGAAGTGTAAATAAAACACATTTTCTTTCAAGCTCGCATGTAGAGTTTTTATTGAATTAAGTTTTCGACGAGAAACGGATCCCATTGAAGAATCAAAGGAAGATACTCGAGAAGTCTTGATTTCTCTGTTATATGCAACATTGCAAATCAGTAATCGCACAATATTTCTATTCTCTTAGAACCAGAGTAGAATATTTGAGAAATTAATAATATTATATATGGAAAATGTTTATTTTCAGTGACAAAGGAAATCCTTTCAAATAGTTTATCAAAGATCTTTACAATATCTTTTGGAATATTTTACCCGTTTTAATGCGTCGACGCATACTTCAACATTTCATCAACATTTAGAGTCATTAATGCTTCACAGTTCTCCAGACCTGACAAATGAAGACAGACATCCTGAAGATGCCTCTAAGAATTGCAGATATCACATTTATAAAGTTTATAGAAAAATTAAAGTATTTTATTTCAAATGCAATTTATAACGTTTTGTTCAGATATTAACTTCGGCATTAAGCTCGTAAGGAAAATGCAAGAAAAGCACTATTTTATCCTGACTAAATTTAAATTGGCTATTTCGTTGATAAACAAAATGTCATCAAAGAACAGCATTAAAATTAAAGCGATGTTGATTTTAATACTGTCTAGACTTGACCTTAATTAAATTAAGATAATCTAAATATATATGTTTTAATTAGTTAATTAAAACAAACGATATTTCCTAAAGACTGGGGATAACGTGAAGCAAATAGTTTTTAATTCGCCAATTAAAATATTTCTCTAAAATTATAAAATTGAATTCATTTGTATGGATTTTAACTAGCAAATTAATTGACAGGTCTTAACCGAAAGAACGTTTAATTAAAAGTCAATTTTAGTCGGAACATTATTATTTACTACTAGAATGAGAAAACTACTTATTTTCTTAGAAATTAATACGCAATTATCATTTTAAGCACTGTAACATCTAAAATTATTTCTGGAAAGTGTGATTATGAAATAAAAAGAAAGGATTTCAAATAGAAGTTAAGATTTATTAATTATCTGAGTTTTGAAACGAATTGATGTTTTGATAAAATGTGTTGCTATGAAGAATTAATTATCTTTTCATTTTATACATCCTAATAGTTGGGTAGAACATTTTATGAAATATATAGTCATACGTTCATAAGTTCCGAACTTGAAAGGATAAAATTACTTCTCAGTGCATTATTTTTACAGATAGAAGTAAGGGAAGAGTTCTAAGAAAACACATTAAATATTCGTTAGTTGAAATCTTTTAGAAGAGTAAAGGTGTCTTAGATTTATAAAAAGTTATCTTTGAAGTAGAATGTTACTAGGGAAGAATCGCCTAATTTGGAAGGGCATCTATATTGGACCAGTATCATAACTTCAATTCTATTAAATATTTCAGCCATGAAATAGGCAAATTCTATTGTAACGATGTGAATGCGATTTATGGAATCATTTTTTACTAGAATTTACTGTAATCATTTTATTAAAATAGTTTTAAAATTAGATTAGGATTAGGCTGTCCAAAAGTTTCCTAAATCGCGCGCGCGTACCACAAACATTTGCCGAAATTGGTCTATTTAAATCAATGGCATTATTATCTTGGAAGTCAGGAATAGCAGTTATCCCCACTAATAGTCCTCATAAACTGGAAATGGAACAAGTAAAAGAAAAAACAAAAAAGAACAAGAAACAGAAAATACAATAAAAGAACAAGTAACAGAAGAAACAATAAAAAAAATCAAGCAAAATAAGAAAACAATAAAAGGACACTAAATCATGGATCAATAGATCAAAAACTTCTAATTTTCTTCAATTTTGAGGAACCAAAGTATGAAGAAGTGATACAGTGCATAAAATGTCATACTTGGGTTCATGCGCTGTGCGCTGGTGTGAACTTGATATTTAGAATTTTTTTGGTTTAATTCTGATTAAAGAAATTGGTGGTCCAATCACGGTCAATGGTCCAACTTAGGAAACCAGTTTCCTTGATTGGACCGATGACACAATTTTTATGCTATTTTTCCTGCTTTCAAGCGCATTTCATAAAAAGATAACTAAGTTGTTCTGAAGAAAAATAACCTGCAAAAATATTCTACTATTTGTTTTTCATTAAAACTACTTCTCTATCACTATACATTAATAAATCTCCCCATAGTCCAAATTTTTCATCCTTCCCCTATGTCTTCTTTTTTCCTCAAAAATTTAAAACTTCTGTCTTATTTTTAACCAAGAATTTTCTCTTCTTCACTGGTAATATAACCTTTCTTATGTTTTATTTAGAGTAGCTTTTGATGGCGCCATCTGTTGACAGTATATAGAACTACATTTCGCGTATGCGCAGTAAAACATTAGTTACAGAAAATGTTCATATTTCCCGTAATATTCAAATTCTTGAATTCAAATTTTAATACAATGTTTTTTTTACGTATTGTCAAGTATTCTGTAAGTTTCGTACAATTCGAAAGGAAACTGAATGTTATAATCAAGAAACATGCGGAGTTTGAAATTTTCAATTTAATACCGATTTTTACTTATATTAGGATAAATATTTTTATTGTCTCACTTTGGGCCCTAGTAATACTCCTCGAACTCTTTAAAATGACACCAGAATCAACCTCCTAGCTAAACGTGTTTCCACGCTACACTTATTTATAACTTACACTGGTACGATGACGTCACAGGCAAAACAAATACTATGCGACAAACTCTTACAGATATGATCTCCCCGTTGTGGGGTCAACTGTTATTTTTGCATTATTAGTCTCGTAGATTTTAGCGATTTAAATCTGACGGTATTTTGTCACACAAGAAAGTTCGACCGACTATCACTGCAACGAGCGGAAAGACGTTTTCACGTCAATATATACTAAAAGGCATTTAGATTTAGAAGTATATTCTAATGAATCTTAATAACTCATTGCTTTAGAGAGTAATCAAAGCATAAAAGAGTAGATCAAAATGAATGAAAAAGAACGGAAAATAAAAGTAACTATAAAATGCCTGTTGTTAAAAAATTCTAAATTTTATAAGAGTAATTATTTTTAGATGATTTTCCCCCTTAGCATTATGAAACATTTTACGAACATTTTTGCATCTTCTGATTCAAAACTGTACATTTAAGGTATCCGACTGGTTTAAAATCGTCGTTTATTGATGAAAAAAATGAATTTACCAAAAGCTTTTTCATGAATTAATTTGGTAGCCTGTTTAATCAGCTTTCTAAAACTGTCGCACTTTTTACTCTACGTGAATTACAAATGGAGTTACAGCTGTTTTATTACCGAACTATAAGTATTATTTTATGTTGCATAAAAACATTAAAAGTGTTTTCTGAGAAATGATATTTTTGAGGAAAACTATCGACCTTAAAAATGATTTCTCAAAAAGTTATTCAAGTATTGATATGAAATTTTCTGAGATTGTTTTCTGTAATATGCTTGATGTTTTCCTCTAAAAACTAAGGTCAATTTTAAAATCAAGTATTATTTTTAAGTTCTTAAATATAAACGAAAAGCATTTTTTATGAAAAATTACCAGTTTAGTAACTATGTTCAGCTATATCTCAAAACTATTTTGAAGCACAAGAAATATTTTAGAGCATAACACAGATGACTGTCATAAAAATGTACTCCTACAAGGATTTATGTATATTTAGAATATGATTTTGTCTATGGCTGTTAGCGTAAGGCAAATACTTTAGTCATTTTTCTTCAAATTTCTCAGTTTATTTAAAAAAATATTATTTTGAAAGCCTAATTTTACAATATTTTCATAGTTTTAAAGCATATGCAGTTGAAAATAACATTAAATATATATATAAGTTATTTTTCAAAAAAATGTCTCCGAACACAGTCGGATACCTTAATAACATTTATCTAATGTTGTGAAATAGTCAATTTGTCTCCCAAACTAATTCATACAGGTGATATATATTAAAATGTCTTTCTGACATTCCAGCTTGCACAGCTAATGTTATAGTAATAGTAGTTGGCATTAAATGATCCATAACGTTCTTTGAGACGAAATCATAAAAAGGGGAACTACTTTTTGGAACACGGTAGTGAGCAAATGCATCAAAGTACTAAATTACCTACCTATAATGATAAGCAGAGCTCTTTCGACAAGGTATATTCGATTCTGATTTATAAATCAGAATGAATACCTCTTCTTTGATTCTGGCCTCAATATTTTTATTTTCACAACAAATACATCCAAAATACTTTTTTCTGAAATGAATGAAGGAAAAATGACTTTCTTCGTATCTAATATTTTTTACCATTCTAGAATATTATTTGGAATTACTTTCCGAGATAATTTTTTACTAATTTCCAGCGTTTGACTTTAGTTCATAATGATTGCTAGAAAATTTTAAAAATTATTTATTTTTTTTTGTGAATTTGGATTGTTGTAATATTAAACTAGAACATCAAACTTTTTTCCAGTTTGATTTAATCATAACATTATTTTAAAATTTCAGTTTGAATCCAATTATATGCTTTCTGTGTGATCAATCAAGTGTAAGCAATCACACCTACTAATATCAAATCTAGTCATAAGAAATAGATGTAATTTAAAATCTTGTGCAAAATATTTAACATAATTTGTGAAAAAATCATAGATGGAAATACAATTTGGATCAGCCCCTAGATTGGACCGGTATTATAAGTCCAATTCTATTAAATATCTCGGCCTTAAAATAGGCAAATATGTTGTGACGATGTAAATGTAGTGTATGCAATCATTTTTAAGTGAAAGCTCTACTTCGTTACAGTTCAAAAACAAGTATATAGATTTAGAAATCATTAACTAGTTATTTTAACGGAAGACAAATAGCTCTTTCGCTATTTTAAAATAAGTAGCGAAATATGTTTTTGTATCCTAAGGTAGGAAACTTGTTCGCCTAAAATTTACTATAATAATTTTATTAAGATACTTTGAAGATAAGATTAGAGGAGTTTTGTTGGTGTCCAAAAGTTGCCTACATTGGACCACAAAAAGTTCCCTAAACTGGACTGTTTAAATCAATGAGACTATTTTCTGAAACTACAAATAGCTCAGAAAGCAGTTATCACCACTAGTAATCCTTGTAAACTGGAAGTAGAGTAAGCCAAGGCAAAAAGCAATAAAAGGATACTTATGTCATTAAAAGTGGTTCAAAAAGAGCGAAAACTAAGGTTACGTAGTTTTGTATCGTATATTAGGAAACAAGGGAAGAAGAAAAATTTATATAGTACATAAAAGGTCATACTTGGATTCATACATTGCGAGCTGGTTCAAATTTGAAAATCCATAAATATTCATTTTTCTTCAAATTTCTCAGTTTTATTTAAAAAAATATTATTTTGAATGCCTAATTTTACAATATTTTCATAGTTTAAAAACATATGCAGTTGAAAAATAACATTAAGAAATATATATAAGTTATTTTTCAAAAATATGTCTCGTTCACAGTCGGATACCTTAATAGGCATGAAAGCATCAATAACAAATCGAAAGAGAAAATTTTGTACGATGCAGACGCATCTTGAAAACTTTGATGATTATGCAAGGAAAGCATTAAATGTTCGATATCCGCAACAAAATATTTAAAGTGGATGAGCTAAAACAAGTTTCTATCCGAGTTCGACTAGCTGTTCACAGCAAATAACTAGATTTTATAATAATAACATGCGCTAGAATAATGTCAGGTAACAAATAATTTATTGCTTACAGTTTGTGCAATTAATTGTTCTGTAGTGTGGGCCTGATAGAACAATGCGTCTGTTTAACTGATGTCCTTCTAGCAATTCAGTTTTGAGAACAACAGTGCCATCCTCGTCATCTGACCACAATTCAAAATCACGAGGTCTCTAATAAGCCCTCTACAGTTTCAAAGCTGGATGTTAATAAAACAGATCAAACAAATCAAATTAAATCAGAACAACGGTTAAGTTTATCCTTCTAACGACTGTCAGCAAACTCGATCAACAGTCATTGTTTCTCATAAATTCCAGACTAGTGCTGTGTAGGGATGTTATCAAACCATTTGCGAATATATTAATTTGAGAAAAAAAGTATTTCTTGATAAAGGTTAATTAATTTTCTCTCCCTGGTGAAAGGAACAATAACTGATTTGTTTAGCATCCGAATTGTTTTTACAGGAAAATTAGACCAACTTTATTCAGTGATATACGTGAATGATAGATTTCCGTGTGCTCATATCAGGTGATTCTATTCAAAAATAGTCATTTTGTTAGCGTTACTGAACGTACTCTGATTTTTTAAAAGCTTTTACTAAGGTCGAAATGTTTCATGTTTGCTTGTATGTATGTAAGGTTGGAATTTTGTGATCGATTTTTCACTTACTTCTTAATGCACTAGAGTTCTGAAATTTTGTATATTTATTGGATCTTGATAACAATGCAATATTTTAAGAATTTTATAGCTCTCAATTATCAATTTGTTTTAAAAAAATCGCAAAATTACGTTTGCACTAGGTAGGTTTCAGGGGCGCCATCTATAGTATTTTTGAGAACTAAAATACTGTACACACTAATTTAAATGTTTCAATAAAAATAAGTATATCCTATTACAGATCTTTTCAATAAAATAATTGTTGGAATTAGTTCAAGTAAAATTGATTCTAAGATCCCAAAATATTTATAATGCTGAATTATGACATGAATTAAAGACTAATAAAAACTAGATAATAATAATAAATATAAAAACAACTTTTTGAAAAACGCTTTCACCAAAGCATTGAGAAAGAAAAAAATAATTTTTTCTCAAAAATCAGGAGGTCAAAACAAAAAACGGAAAAGTGTGAGGCTCAGGTAGAAAAGCCGTAAATAAATTAGAAATGTAATCACATTTATAATATATTTTATATGATGAATGTTTAATAACATTTCATTTCTTATGATAATCATTGTGGTTTTATATCTTTCTCCTATTATTTTCAGCGCCTCACGCTTTTACGATTTTTGTTTTGACCTCCAGATTTTTGAGAATTTTTTTTCTTTTTCAATGCATTAGTAAAAGCGTTTTTTTAAAGTTCTTTTTACATTTGTTGTTTTATATCATGACGCTATTAATCTTTTGCCACTATACTTAGCCACGTGATACTACAAATAACAGAAACTGCGTTTTGCTTGTTAAATACGGCAGCATTGTTGCTTTCACTTTCCTTAATCTGTTTCTAAGCACGTTTTTTAGATATATGAAAAGCAGATGTAAGATGAAAAAGCTGTAATGGAAATTTATCATATCATCTTAAAAACGTCAGATAAACAAAAATGGCATTTCGTTAAGTTATTTTTCCTCTAGTTTAATTAATTTAGTATTATGTCACTACTTTGAATAAACTTTATCTTTATTGTGATGTAATATATTAAATATTTATTTTTCTGAGAAGATTTTTTCTTTGTTGATTGCGAAGTCACATTATCTTTAAAACCGTTTTATATACCTAGTTTATCTGTTTGTTTCCTGTTAATATTTTTTGATTTAAATCAAACATATGCTTTATCGCTCATACACAGAATTATGGTTGACATGAAACTTCCCAAAACTAAAACCTCAAATGTCTAAATTTGAACTGGTCTTAATGGTAAAATTTAGCATCAGCAGTAATTGCAAACTGAGTTTTTTAAAAATATTATTTCAAAGAAGGGATTCAAATATGTGCAGAATAACCTATTCACGTCTTTAAAAATGTACGTAGAAATATTGTTCTCTGAACAGTTTAGGAGTATTATTTTCACGTGCTTTTGATGGATTGAAAAAAAGAATATTTTTCTGTTTTTCTAAATAACAGAAAATCGAAAAGATATTTTTATTTCGTTTTTAAAAACAAACGATTAAAATAAAAGATGGTGTTATGAGATGCATATGCAATCATTTTTTTCTTTTAAAAGTGGACATTCATCAACGAAATCTTACCCATGATGTTTTATCAACGAAATTAAACGGGCCATTCTTCCACCTCATTCAATTCACAAGGACTTTCACTAAAATCAGTTAAAATGCAGCAGAAATAATAGCAACGTGAAATAATAAAGACGACGAAAAATAAGAAACAAAATTCACAGCAAGTGGTTCCACCGGTGTCAAACTACCAAAGAACAGTTACTAAAGTGATTTCTTTGTCTTTGAGCGTTACGGAAAGACGGCATTGCAGAAAAGAAAACATATCTAACAAAAATAAAATAAGTATAAAGAAGAACGAATCTTAGAAAGGAAAAACTAACTGAAATATTACTGATCTCCCCCCCTCCTTCAGTACAACCATACGTACTTCGCATTCTATTTCTCTCCGTTGAAACATCTGGCGAAGAAGCACACAGTTGAAAAGAGAATTCACTACTTTAGCATTCCCTAAGCCTATTGATTCAGTGTTAGCTGGATGCGAGAATTCCCATGGGCCCCTGTAGAAACAGTTTCCTTACCAGACACGTGGTACATTCCTCTGGGTGTTTTGGGTTCTTTCAGCCACTTTTACCTTTCCCCGCATCGATTGAACTAAAATTAATACCCTTTAGTCTTACTTCAGATTCGTATTTATTCGCCACGCTCTAGTTTTTCACATAAAGCAAATGAGATCTCACTCTCTTCCTGCTTTTCTTCCAGCTTAACGCTTCCTGTGGTGACTTCATTGTTTCTTTGCGATGAAAGAAAAGATCTTTAAATTATTGTATCTTGGCTGATTTAATGAATTCTGTTTGGGTACAATACTATTAAAAGGTATCCTCCATGTGATATTGTTTGATGTATACAAGATGAAAACTTCAAAAGGTGGCGTGACGGCCGTAAGCATAATATATTTAAATCTCTTTAATGATTCTTTATACTCGTCATAAGAACAAGGAGTGTTAAATCAAAAGAGCAATATATAAAGGGTGAATTTTATATACGGATGGATAGTATTGATACTTAAAATTACTTCGTCAAACTCGGCATAAAATCCAATTTGTTTAAAGGACGAGTATTAATAAACTTTTGAATGTAAAACGGTGAAGCAAAGATGGCCATATTGGGGAAAAGATGTGGTGTTCAAATCTGTAGAACTTCTAATACCGCTTCGAGTTATTGTATTTTCGTGAAGATGTTTACGTTATGGGAATTATGAAAATAAACTTTTCAATTGATGGTTATAATTTTTGAATACAATTTTATAAATAGTATTGGCTTTTAGGATAGATTTCTCCATGAGGCTTAATTGTAATTATTTTCTATAAAAAGTTTTGAAACCTTGAATTGTAACATTTCTGAAGTTTGATTGCACCAACCAGCCGGAGTTTAATCAACAGCTTGTTCTGAAATGCTGATTGCCTTTAAAATATGAATTAAACCTCAATTTACTGATTTCATTTAATTGTTATACTCTATATATCTTACAGGGAGATTGTTAATATGTATACTTACTTTGTGGGTGATTTGAAATTTAGCCATTTTTGCTATTCAAAACTTTTATTCCATAAATAAATGTTAGCAAATTGCCTTATTGACTTATATTGAAAACTAATGAAATAAGTTAGATGGAAAAAACAATCGGCAACCATATACACAATTTTGTCTTTAAAAATACACAGAGAATCGAATTTTGGCTGGTTAAGAAAATCGATTAAATCGATTAAGCATAATAGTATTTGATAATATAATGGTTGTATCTTCAGATAATTAAAAGATACCGAGAAGTTCATGGTGTGCATCATTTATTCACCATTTATAAAGATTTCAGGCCTATTTTTAAATCTACCATCAATTATCATACAACGTAAACAAAAAAAATTAAAATAAAGACACAACTAATTACACTGGTGTCCATAAATTAAGGGGCGGTAACATTTTATAGGAAAAAATAAGTTGTAAGAGTTTTATATTAATAAAAGACATAAATATAAAATACAAACAAACCTAAAGCAAACATATAATGAGAATAACAGCAAATTTATAGGAATATGCAGGTAATATTGGGTATCGAAAGGAAACACATTAATTTGTGGCTTTTGGAGAGGTAAGCGAAATTATTAAAAGAATCTTATTACAGTTTCTTTAATGAAACCTTAGTAAGAAACATGTCCATATCTCATTATAATACATCCATAGCGTCGATTGCGCATACTCTTTGCCATGTTAACCAAGAGAATTTGAGGTAAATTCTGGCACTCCTGTTCAAGCACCACTGCAAAGTATTTGTTACTAAGAGGTAGTGGATTATGCTCTTCCAAGCGCCCCCAAAGGGCATCCCATTCATGGAAGGTGTTAGGTCGTGAGAACACGCAGGCCACTTCATTTTCTATGAATCCCTTCAATTTAAAGAAAACTTCAACGCCTGCCGCTTGTTGACAGAGAATATTTTTATCCATGATGATGAAGAAACAATTACCGATATTACCGCGATGCGAACTTGAGGCACGATAATATATTAGCAATAAGTACGATAATTAAATAATTAGTGTGTGCGCTCATATGCCCCTTTCCAAGATGTAAAGCTGCGTATTTCCTTTCAACATTACCCAGATAGCAATTTTAGTTTGCAGCAAGCTTGCCACAAATTTGTCATGACAAGAGTGCAAGTTTGCCACAAATTTGTCATGACAAGAGTGCAAGCTTGCAGTAAGCTTGCAGCAAGTTAACGAAAGCTCCGAAGTCACCATGAAACGAACTTGCAGCAAACTTGCCGTGCACACTTATTGCAAATTAAAGCAAAAAGAGAGTACGAAACACAGCCTGGGATAGAGCTCGCGACCTCCCGGTTACGAAGCGGAGACGCAAACCATTGAGCCAGTCGAACTCTGAGAGGAGAAGATAGATTTCGCTAATACATCGTTCTATTCGATTCGTATACGATTTATTTTTAACTATTTTCTGGATTTCATTAATTTTTTGAGTTGAGAATATGATTTGAAGTCAAAGAGAGAGCGATTTTTGCTAATAACTACGTTTTGCTAGTAAAATAAATTATGAAATTAGAGTTCAAAAGTAATTACTTTAAAATGGGACAAAATGTCTAGTTATTATTGTTCAACAAACACTGACTGTTTTTTAGATTTAATTTTGTTTATAAACGTTAAAATTTCAACATTAAGAAAAAGGCGATATAGTTTTCTTTAAAGTGAGAGTGATATATTTAGTAAAAAGATGGAAAATGTTTCAAAAAATTTTTTTATAAAAAAGTTATCTTTTTCACAAATTATCATTGATTTATTGAATTAATAAAAAAGAATTACGGTCTAGGAGATGCTATTAAAAATCGGATGTTTTTTAAAACAGAGACAAAGATAATTATCTCTTATTGTGCTATCTTTGCAGGAAGCTTGCTTTGCAAAATTGCAGCAAGTTTGATTTGCAAAGAGGTGGCGCTATTTGTCACATCGAACTTGCTACAAGTTCGATTCAAGTTTGACGCGTCAAATTTTGCCATGACAAGTCAAAATCAAACTTGCTGCAAACTTACGTGCTATCTGGGTATACATGCCTAGACCATAACACGATCAACTCTCTAATGGTCACCTTCCAAAATGTTGGCTTAAGAATAAGCAGTTCCGGATTCACGCCAATTATAGTGGCGAGTAGAATTGCAAGATAAATGAAATATACTTTCATCTGGGATCAGTCCAGTTAACACCATTCTCTCAAAAGATCTCAAAATTCATTAAAGGAAGCATATCTGACTGGTTTACGGGCAAACAAACCAACATGGTTCGATGTCCTAATCACCGTATGACATGATATTCTGGTGGCCGTACTTATTTGTGTCCTTTGTGCCAGTTCGACAGCAGTCATCCGGCGTTTTCTGTTGTTATTTCTATGGATCGATTCTCATTTGCAGCAGTTTTATTTGGATTACCAGAGCTGTAAGGTCTAGTAACTGTTCCAGTTTCATAAAATCTTTTCGGCAACCATCCAATGAAGCTTTTGGCAATTCCAAATTCATTAGCAACATCTCTAATTAAACAGCCTTCTTCTCATTTACCCACAATTCCTCGATGCATGAAATCGTTTACATGCATTCTTTAATTCATATCATTTGCCTTTTATGGTCTTGTGTGACTTACATGCCCATCATATAGTTTAAAATATTTGCTATATTAACCAGTAGCACCTATTTCCCATACCAGGCAATTATATCAGCTACTATCGGCCTCTCACAATTTACTTTTGTTTATGAAAATCAGCATTTTGTGTTGGCCCCTTAATTAATGGATACCAATGTATGATAACTCATTTTACATAGTGAACTATAAGCAATGATTCAAAATGTTGTAATGGGAATTTTACGAAAATAATTTAAGTGTTTCTATTCGGACTTAATATTTTTTATATACAGTAAAAGCACTTTTCGTATAACAAGAATTTTTGAGATCTATTTATTTAAGTATTTACAGCAAAGTAATGTATATGCGTTTTCTAAGGAAATGTTTTCAAATATATTATGTTTAATTTTTAAGCAACTTAGTAATTTACTAAGGGCATGTGAATTCAAACGTAAGCGAGAAAGATTTTTCCATCAATTTCAACTTTTATTTCTTATTTTTTATAGTCACTTTTCAACATCATTAATCAAGTAATCCTCAATATTTACTTTTTGGTTAATTCAAATTTTTTTTAATGCAGAAAGTCGCTAATTGTTTCTTCATCCTGAAGTTCGCAATTAACACTAAATTAAAATTAGGTTTGTGTATTGCATTACAAATATTTATCTGCAAATGAATATCTTAAAATTTAATTCATCTTCTCTTCAAAAATAATATCCAAGCCTCAAATTTTGTTATGTTTCTCCCTTTAACCATACAGCGAATTGAACGATGTACATTTTGTCAAATCTCACAACTTACACACTGGAAGAATGAAAAATAATCTAATTAGGAATTGGTTTCATGTTCTTTTTTTCATGTGAGTTCGGTCCAACCATATCCATAGTACCTTAATGTGCTTTTTAACAATTTTGTGAAACTTGGGAATAAAATTATTTTTCCATGCTCAAAAGTATAGGCGTCTAATTAGTGGCTGCCGGTAGGGAATTCTACAAATCTTTCGCCTCAGCTTTTGCTATTCCATTCCGGTGGAAGACACCATTAAACAAAAATTCGGTAGATTTAAGAGTGTTTATTAAAATGGAAAAACTCGAGAGAGATGAAAAATTATTAACTTCAAGGAATTCGTTTCATTTCAAGCGTTGAGATAAGCAGAAAAGTTATTTCAGATAATTATGAGTTTTTTAATCTTCGTTTTCAGGCCGTTTCTGATTAACTGATTTTTGATTTGATTCAAAAAAGTCGGTTTTGGGATTGAAAAAGCTCGAAATAAATGCGAGAAAAGTGTTGTATTCTCGTAGGGAAAGGAAATCAGAATCCTTTCTGATAAATAGCCGTGATACATTTAATATGAAGAAATAAATACCATAATATCTTACCTAATACGCATTGGTTTAGGATGTTTACGTTGAACTTTCAACAGTTTCTTCTTAAAGGGAAATTGTTGCAGATTTTCTAATTTTATTTTAAATCGATGAAAGCAAGGAAATTATCAGTTACACAAATAATCATAAAGTTATCTCATAATTTTGTGGGTTCATTTTTTCCTTCTTCAGATATTTTCTGAGAAACTAATATCTTATTTGATACGAAAAAAATTGTGTTGAGATTTAATGAACTAGAAATATGATATCAAAACATTGAGGGAGAAAACCAAATTCCCTTTCTGACGAACAATGATGAGGCGACGAGCATAATTAATGCGTTGGAATATTATCTAAAATATATTGTTTCTGGTTGTTTACTTTCAACTTTAGTAGTATTGCAATGGTGAATTACTCTAATATTCTTTTAATTTTCAAAAACACGAAATTCAATAATAACAAAAATCCTAAGTGATGCTGTATGATTGAATATTTTATTTTAATTTCAAATTTGTCCTTCCATAAATACGAAATTAAATTTATAAATCAATATTTTTCTCTCAGAGGATAAATATAATTTTTAAACAGATTTCATAACGTATCAAGATAATAATTAGTGAAACAGTGATCCTTGTTAGTAAAAGTTCTAAGAAAAAAGATCAAGTTTAAAACCAATAATAAAGGACTACACAGAAGTGCAATCTGTACCTAGAATTCTGATATTTTTGACTGTGATATACGAAACAATTCAATAGCTTACTTATTTTTGGTGTATGAATATAAGTAACTGTATTTTATTTTAGCTATTTTTAGCCATAGTAGGTAGTGTAGGTAGGTAGCCAGTTTAGTTAGTTTTATTATACTAACATCCCGTTTAGAAACAAAATGAGGGCTATTTTAGGACAGGCCTCATAGCTTTGAATAAAGGATGAAAGATCCTTGTCTAAACTTCCATACCCTGAAATTGATAATCCTATTTAATCATTCAAGTTGTTTTTCGGAACATCAAATGAAATAAAGTATGATAAAGTATGAGTAAAAAAAGCCATTAACACTGCATTGTACGATTTTTTTAAATTTTTCTACCCAGTTATGTACATTGATGTAAATGAGTGTAAGAAATGTAGAAAAGTAAAATTAACTTAATTTTAATCTTAATTTTTATATAATTCAAGAATTAAAAAGCTGAAATTTCTTGATTAAAAACATTTCCCTTTAATGAGTCAAAAACATAACAATTAATTTATTTTATTAATAAAAGAAGTCGTTAGACTAGTGCGAAATTGTTTAAAACAGAAAAAATTGTAAGTATTGCGAAATACTCCACTAGATAGCGACGGACAATAAAGCCGTTTCATAGCATGTGAGTTCACTTTAATTTATTGGAAAATCATTACTCATAAAATTAAAAGGGTAGCAACAGGTGTAACGAGCAAATCACCTAAAATTCTGATTAAATCGTTTAAAAAAATGATTTTCAACATGCTTATTTCAGTGCGATCTCCAATTTTGCACTATTCTCAGAATTCGGACCAATGCTGGCGCATCGCTTTTCCACATCAAACTAGCGTGAGAGCGTTTGAGCCTCCAAGTATTTAACGTACACAAATCCTGGATGCATGACGCACAGTGTGTGGTACGAGGATCTAAGTGTTGATTGGTTATTTGTCAGATTAACGCTCCAGTCTGAAGCTACATGTGAGTTATAGGGGACTCATCTCTTAATTTCGAACAATGGTATGACGATGAGGATGACGTCTGAGTCGTATCCCCTCGAGAATTTCGCATCATACCAACTGAGTCAATACGACCCACGACAGATTTAACGTGTAACAAGCTAGCATACTCAGTGCATTTTCTTTATAATAGCATAAAGAATTATTTATATAGTTTTGAAATTCCTTTTGTTTTTCTAACAATTCATAGTTAATTTTGAAAGTGAAAATTTTAAACAAACTAAATGTGTTCAAAGAATATTATAAAATGGATTTATTTAATTATTTATATATTTGAAATTCTTAAATAAATATATTGGTCTTAAATTTTATTTTATCCCTTTTCAAGAAATTTCGTAAATATTAGGTTGGTGCAAAAAAATAATTACGTTTTCTCCTACGAAATAAAGCTATAATTCTGAAACAAGGAATGAGCTTTTATTAATGATATATTTTCCGTTTTGTTCGATAACAGTTAGCCATCTTCTTTACAATTTCAATATCCCACATTCCTATAACTTCTAGTCCTTATCAGCAAAAAACTGAACCAAATGACATCTTATTGCATTAATATCATTGTGATTTTATCATTCAAAGTCTTTTGTGAAAACATAAATAATAAACATAATTTGATGTTGAATGTAACATCAATTCTCAACCAAACTACATTATTGTTATGAGTCACTAAGAAGTGCATGATTTTCCGTTTTCACGGAAGAACATAATTCCTAAGCGAATTGCCAATTCAAGACATTTTCTTTCAATTTTTTAAAATCTAATTTCGATAATTTTAACAGTAAACATAAGAAGCAAAGAAAAATAGACAATATATTTGTAATTCCACCAAACTAATAGCATAATCTTTCTTTGAAAAAAATTCAGCTTTCAATTTGGTTTGTGGTGGCTCATCATGATTTCAACCGAATGTTTTCAATGAATTATAAGGTAAATAATCCATTTTTTCATTGCATTTGACATTTGTTTTAAAAGTGGATCGTTTTGAAAATGTTAGGGAATATAGACCGCAGATTTGTAAGCTGTGTTTATTGAATGTCTTTCAATTAGTGTGGAACTCAAATATGGAGCTTTTCAAAATTCCCAGCTTTTAGAAATGCAAGTGTATGACTGAGAAATGAACTTGGAAATCTTCTATAATTTTATGCACTGAAATATGATGATTTGAATAGGTCATGGCAATTATTTTTCCATCATAATATTGAATTGATCGACGGAAACGTTGATCAACTTTTAGGGAAAATCAGCAAAAAGATATTTGGTGTACCTGTTCTGACAAGTGAGTTGTATTAATCATGAGAACTTTAATTTCCACTTATTTATCTCTATGGGGCCAGTATCGAGTTTGGAAATGAAATGTAAAATACGATGAAAATTCCCTTTTTCTCACTAAATGTTAGAATCAATACCATACGAACGTAAATAAAATTAGGCGCAACTTAGGTAAGGTTAAAGTATCATATAACTAACATCAAATGAAATGAATCGTGAAATTATTCAAATATGGTGACTAAACTATATGTTTTTGAAAACTATAATTATTTTTCACTAACCATGAGCTTATAAATATAAATGTATGATTTCTAATACCATTCACAAAAATATGGATATATAATATGTAAAAGACTTTTAGTTAGGAAGAATGTCCCTGTATAATGATATAAAAATTTCAAAAATTAATATTAATCCCGTCAGATCGATACACAGACCACTTAGCCTCCATAGTTTATTTTCTGATATATCTCTCCCAGTTCGGATTTGGTTAGAAATACTTTTTAAGCCTATATAGCACGATTTACTTGACTTCTCAATCAAAACCAGCCAAAATATTTTAATGAAAATTTATACTTTTCTTCTTTGTATTCGCATTTAAAATTGTGTCTTCTCCGATGCCCACCTAATTTTATGTCTCAATTTTAAAATGTTATCTTTTGACGGACTATTTTTTGTGGAAATATAAAATCATTACAAAGTATAGTGGACATATTTCCAACTCTTTCAACTTATCTTTAATATTTATTAATATAAAGCTAACAACTAAGTCGCAAAATTTGCTTGATCGCGATTTATTCTAATGTTATAAATTCGTATTTAAAAAAAGACATTAAAATAATAAATATGAAAAAAATGAATTTATAAATAAAAAAGTAAATATATATAAAAACATGCAGGAAAATTTCTTTCCTTCTTTTTATATTAAAAGAATATTATAAATATGAGTTCTTTGTACAAAAATTGAGAAATTGTAGGTAGCCATTCCATTTGGGTCAGCAAATTGTAAGTCTAGCCGGTATAAAAAGGAAGTTCTTTAAAAGTCATTTAAAACTAGTTGTCCATTCAAATAAAACAAGCAAGAATGTAGAAATGGAATTTGGTATGAAGTATAGGTGGCAAATTATCGAATAGTAACTAACAGCAACATTAGAGCAGCCATCAGTCCCAAAAGTGGGAAATTGCAACAGTTATTTTTCTGTATGAGCATACATATATGTCAATGGGATATCGAGAAGAAACCGTCCTTCAAAGTATATGTTCGAATGCATTTCCACATAATAAGGACTTCTCATTTCCGAATCCTTTCCATCAGACCTCCGCTTATCCTATAGGGAAAAAGTTCTCATCGTCTATCAAACAATAAATAGCATATAAAAAGAAGCAATGGCATTATTCCAGACAACCGTATGCGATATGTATTATCACCAAAGGACATATAAATACTTCGAATGGAAAGGTGTCTATTACGAAACTATGAATTGCTCACGGATTTGTGGGATATCGACCAGCTGCTTCTGAAATATTCCCACATTAATATGACTAAGGGTTTCTTAGTAGTTTGCAGTGATAGGGATAGTGCTATCCCTTGCTGAAGTTTTATTCTCCCATTCAACTTGTTACGAAATCTGACGACTTTTATTAGAAGATATAACAAAGCTGAAAATCCTCCTTAAACAATTTATTATGTCTAACTTTTTAATTCATTGCAGTAGGATCAATTTCCTAGTAACTATTAACTCTTTATGTCTCAACAACTCCGAACTGAAAAAAATGATTCAGATGTTAGAATGCATCATTGTAAGTAAGGGAAAATAATTTTAAAAAATTTATCATGTTAAAATAAAAATTTATTCACAAAAAAGGGTTTTTTTCATTTTTGTAGCATAATGCAAAATTGCATTAAAAATTCAAAATTCCAGTATTTAAAACAGTTGATGGTTTTGTTCTAACAAAGATCTTCACCACATTTCTCATAAATGGATATGACCCCTCTTTTTAATTTCACTAAATTCTTCAGAAGTGTCAACCTCGTGCAAATGTTTAAGTGTCAACTGAAACTTTCTTTTTAAAAACCACCTCAGTATCACCATCTGTTGGGGAATATATGAGCATATTGTGTTAACTACAATGTGGCAGTAATGCAACAACCATTGAAATCGACTTGAAGAGCTTACTGTGGAAAAGACAGCGCCTTTTGGGTTGGTTGCAGATATACAACACCGTGGCATAGAGGGTTAAAAATAACCTAAGTTCAGCTAATTTAGAACTTAGTTCAAGTTTATATCATGTTTGGTTTCTTCATATTTATAAAAACAATTTTTATATCAGAGTTGCAATTCTAATCACAACATACATACAGTAATCATAGGCTCCCTTATTAGATGACTAAAAGATTTTTCCTACATTAAAATGAATGATTTATTAGTGTAAGGATACGATTTCAGTGCAAGGTATCTTAAGATTTATCAGTGTATTTTATTTGTGAATAAGACATTTGTATTTTATTATAACATGTATCAAAGTAGAGAATTTTGTTTAACCAATTTGTTTTATGTCGTTTTTTAATTCATGGAAACATGCTCATTTTATCTTTTTCCTTTTTTCAGAATTCTTAAGAATTTTTTAATTCTCTTGAACTTCTAAATAAAAGGGGACATTAACTAAAAATTAAGGAGCTTCGCAAGCATTAAAATTGTAAATGGAAACTTCTGTTTTGGTTTTTTATTGAATATTAATGCAGTGTATTATTCATATACGATCAACAAAAGAATTTTCTGAAATCTTAAATGAAAAAATGACTCTAATATAAATAAAAGTGTCAAAAATTGAAATATTAGAAATGCATGTCTCGTTTTTTAAAGTAATGCTGCAAACATTTACTCAAACAATTGAATATGAAATCAACAAAATTATTCCTAATTAATTAGGAAAACTATCTAGTTTAATGGATATTGAAATATTCTTCTTTAATTAGAGTACAATTTATTGTCTGTCACAAAAGTTTTAGGATTTTTTAAGCAGAAGATTGATATTTGAAGTTTCTGAGACGAATTTGTTTGAATTGAAATATTATAAACTGAAGCACATAAATTTCCTCTAAAGCAGAGCACTGAAAATATACTTAATGCGAACAAGAACACTTGAGTGAACTTTAATTTGCGTTAACTTACGTTAATGCTTACCGAAATACTACTTTGTAAGAATATAATGAAAAAAAGACTGACAAAAAATTTCTGATTTTTCGAACAGCAATTTGATGTCCTAAAAGTTCGGGAAGATTTTGTTTGAATTGGACAAATTGAACGCGAACAAATGTTTCAGAACTCCGTTGTTCAGTTAATTAACGGAAACAGGGAGGGAAACCATGTTAACATCGAACGCATTCACACCTGTACACCAAATTTTCAAAGCTGTCGCAAGTGTTGCAAATAATTATCTCATTTCATCTCGACTAGGCCTGGATTGTCGGAAGACGCCTGCTTTCATTTCAAACAAACGACTTCAATTTACAGAAAGGTGCGCTGTAGTAAATTGCTGTTCCTACATGGTCTGCATTTGTTCATTTCACTAGATCCCCAAGTTCTATTTTCCAATGAGGTGTTCTCTATTCAATGCAACTCTGCAAACTGCAGTCGCATGAAGATTTCGCTCATCTATAGAAATACTCGGTCTCTTTCAATTACAAATGAAAGTGTTACTAATCAGCTATTCATTATATGTAAGCAAATCAAATATCGTAATGATTAAATATAGTGAGAATTCCTTTCATAAAATTTTTGGTGAAGAATTTATTATTAAGAGAATTTTTAATGCCGCTTAATTCTCCGAAATCCGATTATTCATTTAATCATAGATTTTGATGCAGAGCAAATTTATTTAAGCGGGATAAGAACTATTTTATTAAGCTGTTTAATTCAATTGTATAAAACTTATTCCTTTTTAAAATTATCATTTCTTTATTAAAATTCAGCCGTTTAAGTGATAATGGGTAATTTAATGATTTTTTCAATAATAAAACTGAAAAACAGTTAATTTAACAAGCAAAAAGGATATGCATTAAAGTAATTTTTAAAATACTTAGAGAAGAGACGAAAAGTATTGAAATTTCAGTTGAAGACATTTAAATACAATATTTTGTAAAGTTCTTTCAAATTTTTAAAAAATATTTCTAAATATTCTCTATTTTTAAATATCTTTTTTTCAGTTGGTTTGTACTAAATAAAAACTGAATCGATTAAAAGGCAGGGTAACATTTTGTTATAAAGATACCTAGTTAATATTTTAGGTTTATTTAAACGCCTTTTCTTCAGCCACTTGCATTTTACTTCGTACTGGGATATAACGTGAGGTTAATCAAGGTTATAACTTGGCCCATTTGTGCTTCTACAAAATATTTACTATCAAGCAGAATAGTTGGATATGAAAATATGTGTTCTTGTCAGAGATGCATATTATATGTCGTTATTTAACGTTTTTATTGAAAAAAATGTGTTTTGTAATTGAAAGGTAAGAAACGCAAATATACATTCTCCACAGGGTTTTGGTGCATTTATATATCTCTTATTTTACATGTTTGTTTTTGTATTTTTGCAAACATTTATGAATAATCGTGTTTTTTTTCACTCTAAGGACATTTTACATGAACTTAAGGTATTCGACAACGTTCGGAGGCCTTTTATTTAAATAATGATATTTGAGGCAATATTTTTGTATTTTTATAAGACAATTATGTTAAAACTTTCTAAATCATAAAAAAAGTTATCTGAATTAAATATTTTTCTAAATATTTGAAGAAACGTAGAATTTTTTTGCATTAATTTTGACCTTTTTCAAACGCTCTCGATCAGACACAAATAACCAGAATGATAAATACTTTAGTATCTATAATTAAAACATGTCAAATCAAATAAAAAACATGTACATTATAAGAGTTTTGGCGTGAAATCATAATTTTTTTCAGAATTTTGGCCTTTCTTCAAATCTCAATAGTTACATAACTTTTTAATGGAACATCATTGCACTTATATTTTGGTTTATTACCTAGAGTCTAGACGGTATCATAAAAAAATGTATGCCAAGTTTCATGCGGATATTTTAAACTGAATTTTAGTTATCTCGTTGTAAAGTGAAAATTTTGGAAAAAAATCACATTTCGAGAAAAATGAGGTTAAAGTTTATAATTTTAATTTAGAATGAGAAGAAAAAAGAATTTTTCTTCAAAACTTCCCAGTTTTGTTGGCCAGTCCTTCTTTTTTGTCAGCTTAGTTTATTTTTAAAAATTTTCAGTGTTGGAAATTTTTTCTTAGTCATTTTCTTGAGCCTCATGAGTCATTATCATTATCTCGCATTCAGAAGGCGTCGACAAATTTGAATATTTTTTCGGTCAACTAACTCTAGTATGCATGTTAACTGATTTGGAGATACTTTTAGTGATTAATATTGGTCATAAGTACATTTTATTTGCTTTTCCTTCGTTTATTACCAAAAATTACAGCATTAATGCATAATCAAGATACTGCAATGATTCAAAATTACTTAAATTTCCAACAATCTCATAGAAAACACAGAAATTCACACTGAAAATCTTCAAAATAGAATCTGGCAATTAGAAAATAGTACAAAACAAAAATAAGCAATAAAATTTAAATATCTTAAGTAAAAAATGAAAAATGCTTCTTTATCGTATTGTTTACTATTACATTTTCAGCTGTTAACTTCTACTAAAATGTCTCAAATTTCACTTCTGTTCATCATTAGATGAAAAATAAAAATTGTTTTGAAAACTAAAAGGAATGGGCTTTCAGATATTAAAAAAATTGTGATATTAAACGTAGGCGGATAGCTTAATCTATTAAGCATCTGTACATAACGAGTTGTGTAACATTTTAATCCTAATTAGTAAAACTATTTTTTATCTCAATTAGGGGATAATTTTAATATAAGGGGATATTTTTTTAATTGTTATGAAAAATAACTATTCTATTTTCATTTACAGTTAATTTCGTTATTTAGCTGTAATTAATTAATTTATTTATTTATTCATAGTACATTAGTTTAGCTATTTAGGGTATAGTCTTTTAATAGTTTGTTTTAATTGTTATTGAAATGGAGAGTTCAGTTTTAAAATGGGCGCAGTCCATGAGATTTATTTCAGAGGAAACAGACCTCAAAATTGATTAGCTGCATTTTAAATAAAACTGGATTTCTAATTGTTCATGCTCCCTGGTGTACACAAGCTGAACTATGAAACTGAATCATTATGACACAGTAAATTTAACACTATTAAATTGCCATGTCAGTGATAGTACAAAACGGACAAAACAAGGACTTGGTGCCCTTTAACTCTAAACTCTCCATATGATAATGCACATTTTAGTTTTAAGTTAACGTAGTTAGCTACACTGCTAAAAAAAATAAAGAGAATTTGCATATTTTATCGAATTTCATGAAAAGAACTGAATTCAATGTAAAACCCTGCTTCTAGACAAAAATGCAAATCTTGTACGTCAAATACGTAAGCGTACACGTGAGTGTAGGCGGAGCTAGTAGAGAAACAGGCTTGATAATCACGTGTAAGGTAAGACGCATTTCGTTCGCTAGCACACCTCGGAGAATTTCTTGGTGTCATTTTGCAGCAATCGGTAAAATTCAAATTGTAACAGTAAAAATGAGTAAACACCAACGTTTAGATGATGTAATTAGGTGGCGAATTTGGGAGGAGGCTAGAAGCAGGCCAATCTCAAGTCCAGATTTGTAGAGAGTTCAATTTAACTCCCAGCGTCGTGTGTAATTTAGGGAAACAGTTCCAGGATACCGGATCCATCGACAGAAAGCCTCGGCAAGGTCATCCAAGAGCCACCACGGCCACAGAAGATCGTTATTTGTCCATTATAGCGAGGCGTAACAGGGGTGCTACAGCTTCTCAGCTCTTCCGTGACTTGTATGCAGCCACAGGAACCCGTGTATCAAGGGTGACTGTTTCCAAAAGACTTCATGACACAGGGTTGTTTGCAAGAAGACCTGCTGTTTGCGTCCCGCTCACTTCTACGAATAGGAGAGTCCGTTTAGCATGGTGCAGAGAGCATAGAGATTGGAGTATGGACGACCGTTCTCTTCACTGATGAGTCCCGGTTCAGCCTAAACACCGATTCTCGCCGTACGTTCATATGGAGAGAACCAGGACCAGCTACCTACCCTCCAATGTAAGCGAAATCGACCATTATGGCGGAGGGGGTTTAATGGTCTGGGCAGGCATCATGTTGGATGGCCGAACACCTCTCCATGTCTTTGAAAGAGGCACTGTGACTGGTGTGAGGTATAGGGATGAGATCTTGGAGCCCTATGTTCGCCTTTTCAGGGGTGCAGTTGGCCCTGAGTTAATTTTAATGGACGATAACGCGAGGCCACATAGAGCTCTTCTGGTCGACGAATTTCTAGAGAGTGAGGATATTCGCCGGATGGATTGGCCAGCCAGATCTCCAGACCTATAGAGCATGTCTGGGACGCTCTGGGGAGGGAAATTGCAACTCGCAACCCCCTCTGAGAACCATCCAGGAAATGAGAACAGCGTTGCTAAACGAGTGGGACCAATTGCCACAGGAAATGATAAACCGCCTTATTTCGAGTATGAAGTCACGCTGCAAGGCCTGTATATCTGTAAGAGGGGACCATACCCCCTATTAACCCATTTTTTGTTTATTCTGCAACCGCTGTTTCATAACTTCAGACTCCAACGAGTGTTACGCACGATCATGCGTGTGTATTACAATTGTTGAGTGGTTATTTATTTTGTATTGTATCAATGTATGTACATATCAAATTTCATTAAAATCGGTCCAGTAGTTCTAGAGATAATCGACCAAGTCTGCAAATTCTCTTAATTTCTTACACCAGTGTAATATGATTAAAAATGGCCTAAATTTTTCCCCCATTTGATTTGTTTCCTAATTTGAACACAAACTATGGACATTATTGTAAAATATTTAAATACTTTGCTTACACTTTGTCAACACAAACCCCCTCAGAAATAAATAACAGCTCAGTTCTAATTTTACCGTATCCATTGACGGAACTTTATCATTACAGTGCTTAGGATAGGTAATTTAATATGAAAACTTATCATAGATGAAAAATAAGTGCGAAACTCATGAAATATTTTGTTTGAAACAAGTAGTGCTGGTCTAGCAAATTTGATGCCGGATATTTATTTAGTCAAAATTTTCTCTACGATGAAAACTGTTTGATTTATCACTGAAAATATAATAGTGCTAAAAAGATTGTACTTTTTCTGTGTTATGAAAACTTTACATAAAACAACAATTGCAAATTTTGCTCAAAGCATTCATCATATATTTGGTCCAAGACAGGAACGCCAAGTATTTACCTCATTAAACCCAGGTAGCATGTTGTCCGATATTATACAACATTGTCCAATATTATATAATATTATATGATATTGTACAATATTATACAATATTGCGAATACTGTTCAATATCGTACAATATTGTAAAATATTATACAATATTGCGAATACTGTTCAATATCGTACAATATTATACAATATTGCGAATATTATTCAATATCGTACAATATCTTTGTGCTACTAGAGAACCACGATACAACCAGCCAATCATCCCAAACATGTTGTAAATGAGATACTTACTGAACTCTTGTTTGTTTGGAAGTATTTTAAAACTCCATTTAAATACTGCTGAGATGCTACACAACACAGAACCTTTTACATCATATATTTTTTTCTTTAAAATATGAAGAAAGAGGGAATAATGACCAAAAGTATTGTTCTCGCAACCATATTTAAAAACGAAGGTCTTCAGATATATTCTGGTATCAATATAAATAAATTGAATTGGGAACTCTTCTGCTTTCATCTCATCATATTACATGTTGGTCATAAAATGACTTTGCCGATATACGAGATTTTAGCGGCCACATCTTTAAACAAATATGAGTAAAATTCGAGATGTAAATGTTTGAAAGTATAAGCTCTAGATTGAGAAGAAAGAGTCCTAGGTCCATCGGTAACTGATACAGAGGCAAAATTTCTAAATATTCAAGCAACCAAAACCACTTTTATGCATTTTTGGTTGATAGCACAATGAAACTCCATGAACAGCATTAGAATGATACCTGTAGCATGAGGAAGGAAATAAAGATACAGGAAGAGAATCAACGTAAAAATAAAAACATTTTAATTAATAATTACGTTTTCGGAAAGCCCGAAATTTGGTCTACTTTCAAACATTATGACACGTTACATGTAGGATTCGACGTCTATCAACGTGCTCTATTGCTGTGCATTGTCTCCTACATGCAAAGTGTCATTGTGTTTGAAGGTAGGCACGTAAGGCATTTCTAAAAATAACTAAAAGATTTTAATTCTGCGTTGTTTCGCTGATTTTTTTTATGCTTGTACTTATGTTTTTATATGTGTCTTGCATCGCTGCTTTACGTCCAACTGTTTGTGTACTTTATTCGTGCTGTCATTTTTATGACGCTTTCATGGTTTGGGTGATCAATTAGCAATGAAAAAAGTTGGTAATGGTGTATATTGGTGGTAAAGTGATGGAAAAATTTACCATCACTTTTCCAACCGAAATGTTTTCACATTTCGTCACACATACCCCCGAACTCGCAGCCAGAACGCCTTCCTGTGTGTTAGATAGGTATGCGGGAAAATTGATTAATAAAGCTAAAAAAAATTTACATCACTTATTCATTTGGTGCTATAAATTGAATTCATGAATTCATTCAATGAAAAACAAAATACGCCAAAAAATTATTTCCATATTTTAAATAAAGTTACGACTGGGTATCAACTATTAAGATATCCATGTCTTTTTACCGAAAATTCCCGTTTTGTACAAACTGATTTGAAGAAATGTTTCTGCATTTCGTCGATATTTGGAGCTAAGTACGGAACAATTTAGTGCTTTTCTGTTACAATTCACTATTTTTAGCAAAATCTTGAAAATTGTCAAGAAATTTGTTTTTATTAAATACCATAAAAATAAGTAAATATCGATAAAATTTAAATTAAAATTTTTTCTGGAAAATGATTCGCATTATATCCCATAAATTTCTGAGTCGTACTAGATCCCCAAAAGTTGTCAGAAGAAAAATTTCCGGGGTTTTCATGGAAAAATATTCGTGAAATCAACTAAATCAATGAAATAAATTTCTTGTAACAATCTCCAGGAGTCCTCGCTTTCTAACATGTTTTAGCACCATTTTAACTCTTCAAATTAAACATAAATACCTGCAACTGACAAGAAGAAATCTCCAAACTCCTCCAGTTTGTTTTTTATGTTCGACTAACTAGAATAGTTAGTCGAACTTAATAGTTTTTTATATTCGACTAATATAGAATTCATATTTATACTTAAGCGTAAAAATCTTGGTGAAAATATTCTTTCTTTTATTCTATAATTCAATTCAATAATTGAAGGAGAGAAGGAGAGAAAATAAGTTTTTGTATATGTCCTCTATTTATCTCGTATGCTAATATAGTTCTTTAGTCAAATACGACGAATCTAAACGTTTTTTAGACAAAATATCTCAATTCTTTAATTATTTATTTCTATGCAATCTCAGCATCGTGGTTGCAGTATGATTTCTACCCTATAACAGAGATCCTTCTGGATAACAAGTATCAAATATCCCATTATTCATCGTTTAAAATGTTGATCTGAGCTGACGTTTTAATCTTGAAAAATTTTCAAATTTATAATTAATCTAGAAAAATTAACCTTTAGGTGAAAAAATAAATCTTTTGGCACAAATATAATTTGTACGAATTAGCAAAACACTCAAATACAGAGAGTGTTCGCACAATTTTTATACGATTTCGTTTCGCTGTAGGAGAAATTCGTTTCCTTAGAAAAATTTATTTTTGCAACAATTACATTTTTGAAGCTATAAAGTATACTCTGCTACCTGAAATATTTGTTTATATGCAAAATGGTGCATTTAAAGAAGCGATGTATGGAAGACTACGTTTTTGCTCTTTCCAAAGAGAGTTAATCTTATTCAGTTTTTTAACGACGCTGTGAAAGCCATGTTTTTTATATCTAAAACCTCAATAGGTAATATTCTTAATAAAAAAGGAAAAAATCGTCCAAATTTGGTTCCAAGTGGAAATATTGTTCCAATACTTATCCAATGAAAAAAAGCAGTTCTTCGAATATAGCAAAGGTGAGATCTTTAATGTTAAAAGAAAATCTTCCAAAACAAAGGTTTGTTGGAACATCATTAAACTGCTCAGTATCAATTGTAAACAAATTTATTAACACTGATTTGATTACCAAAAAGGTCAAAAAATAGAATTTTCATTGTCTTTCTCCGCGTCATATCGCTGAACGCAGAATACTCGGCAGAATTCTTTATAAAAGGCATTTATATGGACAAAAATGGAAACAATGTTGTAACAATAGAACAAAATCAATTTATTATCATCAAAGAGGAGAAAATCATCTTAAAACATGGTTCAAAGAATCTAAAGAAAGTTTTCCTAAGGAAACTATGATTGTTGCTGATTTTTCATATAATGTCAACATAAAAGTAAAGAGAGTAGATAAAAATGTTAGGATCAATTCCACATACTATCAGGAGCATATTTTATACACAATCTTCAAATATGACATAACATCTTTACACACAATGACATCAATCAGCAGAACTGCACCAAAACAAAGCAACCAGTCCCACATTACAATCCAATGATAATTTCCTGGAAAAATAGAACAAGAAATGGGTATTAAGACTATAACCTTCACTGATTTTCTTGGTAAATAGTTCTGTACCACGTATGTGTTTTTGCGATTTTGGACTTTTAAAAACCGCATTATCCATACGTCAACCTACAAACCTTTGTGGGCTCTGGAAAACTGCTCAAGAGGAATGGGACAAAATACCTCTTCCGATACCACAAAAATCATTATTGTCATGGAAGTTACGATGTAGGAAGATAGTTAAGAATGGGGGCTATCAAACTGAACATTTCAAACACAAAAAAATTATGTAAAATAGTTCCTAAAATACCATAAAAATCATCTAAAAAATGTGCGAACATCCTCTGTAAAATAAAGAATTGATAAGAGATATCTTACCGAAACAGATTTCAATCACGGAAAATGCTGAAAAGATTAGAATTCTAGAATCTGTAATGACCTTTTAGAGGAGGTTGGAGACTTCAATAAAATACTTCATCGTAGTTCATTAATGTACCTGGCACTTCAATGGTTTCTAAGCTTAAAATTACAAACTTTTTGTGAAGTGCTTTCGCTCCGGGTAAAGACGCAAATTAACAATGCTTTTAGTCTACAAAGCCAGTGTAACAGTGTCTCGAACGTTGGAAAAAATACTAATGAACAAAAAAAAATTAACAAAAGCAAAATCACTTCTACTTTTTTGTTAATATTTAATTAAGAAGCGTCCTATTCAGTGAGTAAAAATAATTAAGTCTCCTATGACTCTCAGCCAAAGCCTTTTTTTAAGGATTTAAAAATACAAACTTAATATAAAACCAATCTTTTTAATAATTATTTAGAATATTCATGGAATTAATTCTGAGGACCTGCATATAGATAAATTAATCTAATTGACTGTCGTTGATTGACTTTTGCAAGTAAGGAGTTTATTTCCTCTTTGTTGTATGCAAGAACCATGGATAAATGGCTTTTCTTTTTCCTCCAGACATTGCTATTAGATGCTAATCAGAAATTGCCTACTTTTATGAGTTACTAATTGGTCAGATGTAGTCTTTTTCTTCTTAAGTAACATCATGTCACCACCAGCCAGCTAAAGTAACATTTCCGAGCTTATAATCAGACACAGCACTTTTATGCCTAATGAATAAATCTATGTTAGTCCTGATAGAATTTTCGTACAAAATGATAACAAGGGCTAAAATGATGCTAATTTTCTCGCAAGCTTTTAAAGGATTATGTCCCGTTACGCTGCTATTCTTCCTTTCTAGCTTCACATTTTTTTATAATTTGATTTTAAGGCTTACGTTAATTAGCACGGATATACCTAGGGATTTAAAACTGTTAATAAGGAAGTCAAACCAATTCTTTTTTCAAATTTTGAGATATCTGTTGGTTTTTGGAGTGCAAGTTATATCTGTTTATTATTTCTTGCAGTTAAATTTCTAGACAAGGAAAGCAACAAATGCATACATTTTTCAGTCTAGATTTTCTAAATGCACTTTTTAAAATTTTTGAATTTGTGTAGATTATCAAACTAATTAGCATTGTTTTGATACTTTCTAGTAATTTTGTATGGTTACATTTTGAAAAAAATATGATGGAATACAAAGCCTGAATCCATCTGAAAAAAATGCTCGCTTTAATACCCAAAAATAAATTAATTAAGTTACAGAATTACTCTGATAATTAGCGAGATATGGTTAAATTCTTCTCGAGTAGCTCTGTAACTTCATTAACTTTCAAAGAGAAAATTAATATAGATGCTACAGAATGATTTATTAGCATCTATCTCTTTCTACAGATATATAGAATGAATACTAATTAACAACTTTAGTAGCTCATTAAAAGTTGAAGGAACATGCACTTCGAAACGATATTTGATTTGATGCGAGGGCTCTAGACACTGATGAATGAAATTTCCCAATACTGGCTTTCATAGTGGTTTTAATACTGAAAGTAGCTTTCTTCCTAAATGACGAAACATCCCTTTACTCAATAATTGCGTAAGTATTTTGGAACAAAATCTTAATTATTGGAATAAAAATTCTTTAAATTGGTAGAATATGCACTTAAAACGTAATTAAATTAGTTGCGATAGAACATATTTGTTTTTTGCAGATTATGCAAATTTTCATATGATTTTTTTGGTAGACGTATTTGCAAAATATCAGCTAATTTCCTGAAAATGATATCATCCAAACATAAATTTTATTGAAAATATTTGAGGTAATAAATACAGTTGTATTAAAGCTTTATATTGATAGCACTTTGGTTTATTATTCCTTTGTGTTAAAATGTAAAACCGCTTATGCCATCTAAAAATTCTGCAAGAATACTTTGGATCATTTACATTCAAAACACGTACTTCTACTCAAAAGTGATATTATAAATCCTTATGATAATTGTTTTCAGCGTTTTCAAGCAACAAATAAAGCCACTATTCTATCCAGAAATGAATGAGAGATTGTCTTTTTATCGATGAATTATGGATGGATTCAAATATCAGAATTTCTTAAATGGTCGACTGCTTTAGGATGAGAAATGTCCATAAAAATATATATTATAATGCATTTGAATACTGCTGAAACATATACCTTCTATTTTTCTAATTCTAAATCTTTCTTAATTCCTTCATTTATTTTTTATTTTAAAATTTATTAAATGATATTTCGATAAATAAAACGTTTATAATTTTCTACAATCAGTGCGGTTTCTTCATCAGTTTCTAAATGATTTACACACAAAAAACTCATAAACTGAGAGCAAAATTTCATATTCACCGTTCAAATGTTAAAAGGTGCACTCCTCCTGTTTTGTGTTTAAAAGTGGTAATTACTTGATCAATAGAATTAAATTGTCTACAATGAGTTGGTTTATGCGTGTGATTTATGTTAATATTCATTGAAACAATAAGGAATATTTTTTTAATTATTTTGGAACAATAACGCACGATTAACTGCTGACAACGACACGATAACGGTTGCTGATAAGTACAAAAACGACGGCGCTACTTTGAATATTTTGACCGTATTTTTGAAAAGTTATTTTATAAAATATGATATCTATCATCGACTGTACATTGAGTAAACATAAAAGGAGGAAGATAGGGCTTTTTAAATGAAAGTTATCCTACTTACCGACACCATCCTGCAACATCTCGTTTTCTCCCATGCACTGAGGACTTCGATTCGGGCATTTCCACGTACAACTGTGACCTGAAAACGTACGGTTTATAGTTAGTACAGAGAACAACGGAACAAGGGAAAAAATGGAACTATAGCGACTTCTTTCTTCTTAATGATATTCAATACGTTCTGATATAGTAAGTACAAATTAATTAGAAAGTTTACTTTGCAATTCAATGTATAATCTTATTCCACATCTCAAAACGCTATGATACACTTTAACAAACTAAATTTAATATTACGAAACGGTATAAATAATCGGAAACTGTATCAAAGGATTAAATATTAAGACTCTTGTAAAAGGGATGTTTAAAGGTGTAAGTCATCTTCCTAATTCATAAAGGAAATATTTTTGTTGATTATGGAGTGGAAGATTGCTTAGTAATTAATAAAATGTCCTATTCTTGCATTACTTTTTATCATCTGTTGTTTCGAAACTTGAATGATTCGAAATACATTAATTTATTTAAAATGAGATTCACTCTTGCAAAATGTAGAAGTTGAGCATTAGTTGCGGTAAGTAAGTATGGTAACGTAATTCATGGTCTTGTATTAAGTTATTTCTTTAAAGGTTCATTTTTCCTCATAACGCTATATTAAAATACTATTGAGACTGGGATTGATTTAAGAAAAAAAACTCAATTAGCTTATTAAAAATTAATTTAATTTGAAAATTAATTTGTTTAATTAATAAATAATGAACAGATCGAGACATTTTGTATGGTTTGAGATTAAAAACCCGTTTTTGTTTCTTTAAAAACTTTAGAGGCATCTTGAGCCAAAGTTCTCTTTAACATAAGATGTTGGCACATAACTATTTAAGAATAATAGTAATTAAATGAAATTGGAAATTAATGTGATTTTTAAAACCACATTAATGTGGTCGAAATGTTTATTAAGATTTTTTTATGATTTCTGAAGTTATTAATATGTATCTGTTTTAATCGGATGTGGTAAAATAGCTAACCGTGGACATTTAAAAATTGATAGTTATGGTAGTGAATATATTTCCCATGTCCTTTGAAAGGGTTAAAATTGGATTGCTTATCAATGATCCGCAATAAAGCAAATAATCTCCTAATTTATTTATATTAATTGACTAAATATAAGTTGCTCTTGGTGTTTTCAAATTGTGCATGTGTGGAGTCGAAGACAGTTACAGAATGATTTATAATGTAGTAATTAATTTATAATGTAGTATAGCGTTTGTGGACCTCCCCTGTATCTGACTGCACCTTTCAAAATACAGCTTTGACCGTACTATAAGTAAATAATTAATGATGATTCTTAATAAGGCATTTTACCTGTACCTAACAAATTCTATTCATAATATAAATATTTTTATGATGAAAACACTTTTATATCTTCCTTGTTTGATAATGCAGTTTAAAGTTATTTTTGTTTACAGTTTGGATCTCATATAAAACAGCACTTCCTATTTACCACTTGCTGATTATTCTGATAATAACATAGAAACCTGTGCCACATTTTATATAATAAATTTCGTAAAATTCTTTTTACATAGAAGTTAATGAAACAGAAGCAGATATCTTTATGATGAAAACACTTTTATATCTTCCTTGTTTGA
>BGPR01000001.1:2333969-2361583 GCA_013235015.1 Araneus ventricosus
GAGCACTCTTACTCGTTTTCTGGAGAGCTGCTCTGGACCGGTTTTCGGAGCACTCTTACTCGTTTTCTGGAGAGCTGCTCGGGGTGGGTTTTCGGAGCACTCTTACTCGTTTTCTGCCAGACGGCATTTGGATACCAAGCTGTAAGGTTCAGGAGAGCTGAATTAAAATTAGTGGCTGGGTTTAAACGGTCAGTCGCATTTTAAGTACTGAGTACAAACATGTGCGGACATCCAAATAAATACTTCATTGAGCAAAGAAGGGAGTTTGGTTTTAAAAAATGCAAGAGGTTTATTATATTCTTGCCATCTGCCGAATTGCTGATGATGCACACATTTAGCTTCATTGAGCTGAAGAAACTTGTGTGGTTTCCCTTTTTAACTCGACTGAAATTTTACCCTATCATGCGTAGTTCTCTTAGTAAAAACCATTTTTTTATACTTTTAGATATCTGCAACCCAGATATAATATACAAATTTGAAAGTTGAATTGTTACACAAACGTAATAAGTTAAATATTTTTCAAATAAAGTTAAATAACTTTAAAAAATTGCAATTTATAACAGATCACACATGCATACAGTTATGCTTTACGTGTGATTGTATAATATTTCATCATTTTTTTAACTCAAAGGAGTATCAAATCATCAAGTGTAATTATAATAAAGTAAAGCGCCAAGTAATTATAATAATTTAATTATTCATTACACTTACAGCAGGTAGTAAAATTGTTTTGATTTTAAAATGTTCAATTGATTGTATGACAAATTTTAAAATGCTCAAATTGTGCATAAGGATAGCGTAAACTGATTATTATTTCAAAAATGAATTTTTGTAATTAAATGGCGTGCATTGTATAGAGAATAAATAATCGAAACTGGATTGTTTTGATGTAGATAATACACTGATTGCATATCTCAAAAATCTAAGTTTAAGCACATAAATATAACAAAAATTACCGGAATCCCCAAAACTGATTTTTGAAAAACATTTTATTCTAAATTTTTTTCAGAAAAGAAAGCGAAATGCTAATAGGTTCTTCACTATGATTTCTTTTATTTGTTCCCTATTGAAACAGGTAAAACAAGAATAACTATGTACTATTTATTGACGTACACAAATTAGTGTCAAGAGACTTTACTTCACAAAAGTCAGTTTGTTTCTTGTTTGTTTCTTGTTTTTTTCTTGACACCTTATAAATATTTCTGACATCTGGGAAGTTATTCTCGTTACTTCTTAGAGGATTATTCTGAAACCTTTATTGATTTATTTCATGAAAACTCTGTGCAATATAAAAGTCGAAATATACAGCCCACGTGCATAGTGCATTAATTTACCACAAACCTGTTATTTCTATGCATTAAGTGCTTTACGGCTGTCTTATCGACTTAACACGTTCTCCGGGTCTTTTTTGATCTACATACATTATACAGTGCATATAACTCAAAAAAGTTCTTGGAATAATTTTGTGCCAAAGATTAAAAACTGTAATTAAGATGATGATGAATTTCAAGTGAGATGGGAAAATATTTCAGAATTCGTGATAAGGCCAGTTGAGTCGTGAACGAATTGCCTTCATTTGCGTGAGGCTAAAAGAAGAAATAATTACTTTTCGTCTAAAGAAAGAAAATCTCATTTTGTAGAAGAATATTTAAGTTTTCATATGACCTCGTTAATTATAGTTATATTAATTTCATATTGCTGTAAAATGAATGACGGAATAAATGTTTACCATGGTTGAAACATGACTTCTATTATATCGTGGGCTCCTTGTTAATTCTTAAACTGTTTCTTTCATTTTTCAGACTGCCTACACAAAGTGTAGCTTCGACAAACATACTTGAAGGTATTGATGACCACGAAGTGCCCTACAATGTTGTCATTGGATTCAAAATAAATTGGTGAATCTGAAAGATAAATTGTTTTTCGTGATCCACTCTCCAACTTGTAGCTGTTCTGCGTCCAAGCACGGAATGTAACAAGAATCGATTTGGATAACGGAAAGAACGCAATCTTTTTACTTTACCTATGCTCTCCAAATGTGATTATATGAAACAAGATGGAGATGCAGATCTCAGAAAAGATGGTTTTGCTAAAAATTTCTTTGTTTATGTATCATATTTTTTACTTAAATACACAACTAATGTCCATTTCTATTGATTTAGACCTCAAGACAAGTGATTTTATGTCATCATTGATTGTTCAATTCGAATGTTTCTAAAATTTCCATAAATATGCAGTTAATATTTAGGGTATTATTGTTAATAACAATGAAAAAACAATTATTATATTTTAGATAGTTTTTTTCCTTTTTATATTTTCCTACAATAATTTTGCATTTGTCGATTTCTTTTGTGAATTCAGCATTGTAGTGCTTCTGTATATCATACGCTGATTTACTTTTTGTGCAAATCAGCATACTTAAAATCATATTTAATCCTGCAAAAGACTAATTTAAAAGCTGTTTTAAATTTTCACTCAAGCAGATGCGATATGTAATGGTTGTGTAATCGTATACATAACGTTGTATGACAGATGTAAACAATTTAAGCAAATTCTGTCTATATTTATTGTTCACTGTATTTCATTTCTTGAACTTCAACTGCATAAGAACTTTATTTTAATAACTAATATTAAATCTATGATATATGAATTAAATCAATAGTTATTAAATACCAATTTATTTCACGAATATATGTTCGAGACCTAAATTATCTCAACTGCCAGTGTTTAGATTGATTTTATGTGTCTCAAAAGGTTTTAAAGGAAATCCTTGCAGTGATAAAAATATGAACTTTTTTTTCAGCTTATATTTATTTTTCAACGCTAATAAAACTCGAAACATGTCATATGCATGGGATGTTTCAAATCGACAAAATTAGGCTTACTACCATGATGTTACTTTCAGTAGTCAAATTTATTTTCCTAAATCAATCGATGAATATTCTGTAAAATTTTTACCTATCGTAGACGGTATGACTTGTTTTTATTTTGGATCTAAGGGAGGTTTTGTCATTATATAATGGACATTTGGAGTACGTTCCTGTTGAAATTTTCTACCATCTCAATACATATTTTAATAATAAGCATCATGTTTCTGTCATAAGATATTATGTTAGAGTAGAATCAATATGACATAAAATAATTTTACAGAATTCATTTTTAATCAAAAAGATTTTATTCATTAGAAGGAAGTAGACTGTACTAAAGTGGTAAACCAAATTCTGTGCTATTATTTAATTTTTACTAAGCTGGCTTTATTTAATATACTGTCAAGTGTCAATTTTAAAACATATTTGCTCAAATTTTAATAAGATGTGAATTCATGCGGGAATGATATATATTCTTACTAGTTTGAAACTTTTAATATAATAAAAACAAATTTAATTTGCTATTTCAGGCAAAATAGAATACTTTATTTATTTTTAACAATTCTTAAATAATTCATTTTTAAATTTATGAATAATCAAGTAAAAAATGTAATAATCCGTTTGCCCTGAATTTAAATACCAAGAAACTGAAATTTCATTGCTCCAACAAAAGCTGATATAAATTTTAAATAAATCAATCTTTTAACAATTTTGAATTTTATTCTATTATAAATAAGACATTTGATTTTGATTTTACAGTTTTAAAATTTGATGAGGGATATTTACTTCGCTTCTTCAGAAAAACCCAATAAAAATTCAAGGAAATTAAATTTAATTTAAATCATAAAATATCGCCAATGATACGTTTTCCCTAATTTTGATAGCAAGAATTAAGAGAGCATTTCCAAAAATAAACACTTTTTATTTGATATAAGACAATTAAAATTTTATTAAAAATGGATGCATAAATAATGGCCAAATCTGTAGTCCACAAATTGCTTTTCATGCAGACAGTTTAATTTAACTTGAAAGTCTTTGCCACAAGACGAATAGATTAAAAATAAGTGACAGAAAGTGCTGAAAATTGCTAGGAAACATTAAAATAAAATATTTAAATCTTTATTTTAAATGCATAATATCTGATTATTACATTTATATTTCCATCGAAAGCCTTTTTTCTTCAAATCGCAGGGGAATCAACAGAGAAAAAACAATGGGAAAGCGAGAGAAAAACAGAAAGTGCTGAAAAGCAAAAAGAAGACGAAGTATTTTGATAAGAGAACCGAAGTATTTGCCTGAGTGAGAAACATTGACGGCTTCTGTTTTCTAAATGAATGCAAATGCGAGGTGCCCCTTCGCTGTAAATGGACAAGAGACGTAGACGCTCCAAAAAATAGAAGAAAATGGAGTAAAACAACCTTTTCAGATGAAACCTAATGCACTGTAAAAGGGAGAATCGTCTGTTTGATTCAAAACGTTGATTTAGAACAGACAAGATTTGCACCCATTGTTACCCAAGCTCATTTTGAACCCCGAAAAAAAATTGTTTTTTGAATTGTATCTAGAACGAACAACATTGCTTTAAGTACGTTTACCGCTTCAGAGGTTTACTGGATGGAAATTTCCTTTTATGTTGTCCCTAATTATTAAGGGGGTTGCTATGTTCCACATTAGACTTCGTAATCGAAAGTGATTTAAGTTGTATAGTGTTGGAGCCGTTATTTTCTAAATGGAAATGTTTCTGCAATTTTGTTTCTTGTTGAACGTGATTTCCAAAAACTTCCCATCAGTATAGAATTAAAATTCTAAAAAATAGCAGTAACTAAGTGAGAAAGAAAATTACTTCCAAACTGGTATTCAGCATCTGATAACGACTTTATATTTCCTCAAGCTGAAATAGTTTAAATCATTACGATAGGAGATACAAAAATAATAAACTGAAATTATAGAATTTTAATTAGATTTCCCATTCAATACTGATTCATTATAAGAACTGCTTGAAGACGACTGAAATATGTAGCTCTTATCACTATAAATAATAGAAATTTAAATTAAAAGGAAAATAAATCAAAAGAAACAAAAAGTAAACAATATTAATAATGAAAAATAATGAAAACAATAAACGTTTTTGTGCGCAAACGCAGCAGCAAAAAGTAAATGCTTCAACAGAAATTTTTTTAAAGATAACACAACAAAAACTATAGAATAAAAAACCAAAGATTCTCTAATACTTAAAACACTTTACAAAAGTTAGAAATAATTCAAAATGGAAAGGAACTAAAATGGCGCACTCATCAGAAACCACACGCCATTATTAGTTCAAAAATGGCAAAATTTTCTGTAGAAAGGAATGACAAAAAGTCAAAATTTATTCCTTCCTGTGGTCTGAATTTTGTTCGGCCACCAAATAAAGAACATAAATCCAACAAATTACCAAATCCATAATCAATAGAAAGAAAGATAAAAATATTCACCCTTTTTATCGCTATGTTATACATGATATAAAAAGAATAGCATAAAATTGTAAAATTTTAATTAGATTTCTCATTCAATACTTATCCTTTAATGTACTTTTTATTATAAGTAATATGACAAAAGTAAGTTAAAAACTCTATATATTCAAAATTTGTATATTTTAATTCGAGGATATGCAATTAAATATGCAGGTGTTTGAGTAGACCGCGAGGAAACTTCTGAGCAGCCTTAAGTTCCTCGAAAACGAATCGGAATCAATAAGTAAACTGAAAATTTTATTGCCATTATCACGCATTAGCGTACAGAGAACACGAGTAATGAAAAAACAGCACGCCAGCCAAGAAAATGCGCACATCTGCAAACTGCGCAAAGGTCATCTCTAATGTTGCATCCACGAGCTATTAAAGCACCACCTGCGCATGGAATGACGAACATTCTGTAATTTTTCTAGCGTATTACACCTACAACTGAGCCATGGCAATTGCTATAGTTCTTGGAGGTGAGGGGAATCGAACCCGGGCCAGTGCAGTACGAAGTCCTTACTACTTTCCAAGGAGGTGACTACACCAAAGAGTTCAGCTCACCCCAGAAAAAGTACTCAAGGGAGAAAAAGCTGAGCACTCCTGCTGACGTGTATGAGACCACCAGGATCGATCAACCATTGTTTAATTATTATTTTTATAAGCTGACCAGCATCATGGTCGTCGTATCGGAACCACATTTCTAGGTTTACAGACTACTGGATCCGTTGTGGACAGCTTAGTTTAGTGTAGTTATATTAACGTCCCGATTTGAAGCAAAATAGGGCTATTTTGGGACGGACCTCATTATTTTGGACCGCGGACAGATGACGAGGATGGTACTGAGCTGGCACCACCTCTTCAACCTTCCGCGCCACACCAACGGGAGGACGTTTGGCAACTACATATAATTTAGAGTGCAACAGGCCCCATACACGACGGATTTTCAGTGGAATCGTGTGGAATTCAGTAGAAAACGTGATGTTATCACTAGACCACCGCCCTCCGCCGTTGTGGACAGCAAACAAATCCTTTGGTGAAAGTTTCAAATCATTATCAGCTTTCTGTGAAACAGGTTGAGCCCAAATCATCCCCATTTTTCATCACTTTCTGATCGGTCCTCTAAACACCATAGTGATCAAATCTTCACCATAAAATGTGATTTGCCATGATTCTCCACAACTGATTGTGATCCATTGTATCCATATTAATTAAAAACTTTTCGTATTTTACGAATTATGCCTAACTTTGGGACACGTGATGTTACGGAAATATCAGGTGGTTGGGAGAGCATCTCATTGTTTACCAAATTCTGATACATGAACACGATAGCTTGTCCGTAACAGCCCAATCTTGTAGCATACGTTTTGGCTAACACCGTATTCTGTCCGTGAGAAGGATTTGCAGTCCAGCGACCGTAGAATATCTTTCTGTTTTGTGAAAATTATGTTTCTTACCTTGTATAACTGAATTATACCATTTTTTCTCTGCAAAGAATATCCATTCCAGACGTATGCTGACGCTGAACTGAAACACTTTTTAAAGCTCTGACTATTTAAATCAAAGAACGCTAGAAATATTGATTTTTCTCTCAATATTCGTACAATATATCTCTTAGAATATGAGCTTGTAAAGAAAGAATCATCACAGACTAAAGAGTTTCAATATTTTAATGCACTTTTAACACAAGACATATCATCTAAATTAGACGTACCAAATCATCCATATTATCAGATGATTCTTTACGAAAAATTGCTGTGATAAATATGTGCGATATCACATATTTCCACTCTTCCCAAAATATTCAGTCATTGAAAGGAAATTTTTTAATTAATATAATTTAGAATATACCACATTACGGTTTTAACGTAGGACTACGTTCCTCCCATTGGAGTCTCAGGAAGGAAATTTATTCACACGCCAAAACGCCCCAAAAAACGTTATGGGAGATCCTCTATATCTCGGTGACTACATGTGTTAAAAACATAAATAATGTCATATTTTAGAGATAAAGGGTAACAACAGAAGTTACAAAAAGAAATTGAAAATCGGAATTGTAGTTCAGCGACTACTGAGTCGCAAAATTGGGCAAAAATACACATGAATTGGTGACGCGATCCTCTATATCTCGGTACCTACATACGTTAAAAACATAACTAATATCTTATTTTAGAGATAAAGGGTAACAACAGAAATTACAAAAAAAGTTGGAAAATTGGTAAAGAGTCACGCGAGTAAAGTAGTCCTACGCCTTTAACATAAGGGTCTGTTTGAAAGAGAGAGCCTTCCATCATTTTTAAAGAATATTTTAATTCATTTATACGAATCTACTAACTGGACATTCAAAAATGGCTAACTATGAATCTTTAAAATGTATTTGTTTGAAATTCAAGTGTTTGGAAATATGGCTATTTAACTATTGTAAGTATTAAAACCTATTACAACGTTGTTTTCCCTATGTAGGTCATAAAGAAATGAAAGAAGAAAAATCAATAAAGTGAAATTGGGAGCATGGTTGCTCAGCGACACTTTTTTCCCTAAACAAGTAGTAAAAGAAAAAATAAAGTTGTAAGAAAAGACAAAGAAGGTTAATTGATAATGAATTCAACGACAGGAATCATAAAACTCGGTAATCTCTAATGGAAAATATTTTCTTTTCGGGGATATACTGGCTCAATTGCGTCTGTATTAATTGTATGTATAAACATCTCTGCAGTGTTAGGTAGAATTACTATTTTAATGATGCTGAATAATTAACTTGAAAAAAATTGAACAAAACCCCAAGAGACCTATGAAACTACAAGGAAACGTTGATTAAACATTTAAATCAATTGATAATGTTTCTTTATATAATAAAAATACGCTCAAAGAGCTCATTTTTCATCCAAATAAAATAGGATACATTTTATTTCACTCGATGAATATTTGGGATTAACTCACTACTCCAAAACTTCTATGTAACTATGAAGTATTTTATTTGTATTCTACGTAAAATAAGATTTTGAAGAAATAAGAGAAAAACAGACAAACAAATAAATAAACTAGCAATTAATGCGCTTTGTTCAGGGGAAAGATTGATCAATTGGTCCTAAGTTTTTGCTCAGTACTCGCAGAAGCATACAAAAGAAATTTAACATCCATAAGTACCACACACAAGGAAAAAAAAGACACGAGAATCTCCTATCATCTTTTGTTTTTCTTTTAAAAATAAAACTGCGTCAGGATACAAAGAGAAAACCGTACATAAAATATTTAAAGAAGATATACGTACATCCTTGGAAAGCAGGTAATTTACATTTATTTAATGCCTTTTCTTATTACTTTATATATATATAACGTATCCGTGTTTGTAGACGTTGAAAATAAACACAGGCCGAGTAATTGACTAATTCCTTTTTATTATCGATAGGAGAGTGGTGGATATACGGCCATCTCTGTTTAGGTTACAAGCGAAAGTGCACAGAAAAATCCCTGTATTCTCTCGGATAAGGGAATAAAATATGGACACGTGATCAATGTGAAGGGAATATTGGGGTTTTTAATAAGTTACGTAGGCGTTTCAGGGAAAAAGTCTGGTGCCAAAGAGACGCCGTCATTATTTTCTGTCGGCACGTGAAAGCGATTAAATATTCTTTTAGTAATAAATATGCCAAAATGAGAGATTTAATATACCTCCAGCGTGTGAAAAGAACGAAACTGGAGTTTTAGAAAAGTGATTTTGGAATACATTAAGATAATATTAGAATTTGGAATAAAATTAAGTGAGATTATTACATATATATATAGAGAGAGAGAATTATTTTGCAGCCAACAAAATATGAGAAAATCATATAGAAGGAAAAAAACACACTAAAAGAGAGAATATATGGATTGCAATAGTAAGTCTATTTTTTTGAGTCCACATTCTATAGAAGCTCGTGACGAAGCCCTTGACAGGAAAGGGTACTTTTCTGTTATATCTACACCACTAGGAGCCTTTCGACGTGAAAACGTCTTTCCGCTCGTTAAAGTGATTGTCGGTCGAACTTTCTTGAGTGACAAAATACCGTCAGATTTGAATCGCTAATAACTACGAAAATAATGGTTGACCACACAACAGGTAGATAATTTCTGTAAGAGTTTGTCGCATAGTATTTGTTTTGCCTGTGACGTCGTCGCATCAGTGTAGGCGCTTGTGGGTGATTTTTTATGAATTAGCTTTATGTAAGGATATAAATAAGTCTAGCGTGGAAACGCGTTTAGCTAGGAGGTTGATTTTGGTGTCATTTTAAAGAGCTTGAAGAGTATTACTAGGACCCAAAGTGAGACGATAAAAATATTTATCAGAATATAAGTAAAAATCGGTATTAAACTGAAAATTGCAAACTTCGCATGATTTTTTGAATTCAAAAATTTTGATATTACGGAAAATTTGAGCATTTGTAGTAAATAATGTTTTACTACGCATGCAGTAAACAGTACAGAAATGTAGTTATATATACTGTCAACAGATGGCGCCATCAGAAGCTACTCTAAATAAATCATAAGAAAGGCGCTGTTCGGGTCCGGATTTTTCGTGGAAACATAGGGATAAAATCATAAAACAAGTATTTCTTATTAATATGTAATTTAATTACCATTATACTACTCTGTGCAAATATTGTGTTAAAGAGATTGATAATTAAATTACATATTAATAAGAAATACTTGTTTTATGATTTTATCCCGACGTTTTCACGAAAAAACTACGGCGCAGACCCGAGCTGCGCCTTTCTTATGTTTTATTTAGAGTAGCTTTTGATGGTACCATCTGTTGACAGTATATAGAACTACATTTCGCGTATGCGCAGTAAAACATTATTGCAAGAAACATTTGCCTTGACGAATTTTCTTGGAACGATACATCGACAGTTTGTCACGGCTTCTTTCCTGACCATATAGGTTTCTTTTCAAGAATTTCTCAACAACCACATTTTTGATAGCCTCCACCACATTCCTAGCCACTTTCGATAGGCTAGCGAAGCTACTAGGTTCCCGCTCGCGCTGCTAGAGATGTTGTAGGATGGTTAGAAGTCAGTATGTAAGACAGAAAATTCTGATTGGGAACCAGTTGAGATGCCGCATCGCTTGTACGATTTATCCTATTTCATTTGGGTAGTTCAAAAATAAGCGAAACAAATCAATTTCTTCTGTTTAACATTGTGCATTGTTTGCCTGTGGTATCTCAAGTGGCCAGAGAGAAAAAAAAATTAACTTAAAAAACATCCTTCGGCTTTGCTAGCAGCGGAAGCGGGGAACTAGTAGCTTCGCTAGAGAATTGAAAGCAAGGATAAAAGTTGCAACAAATATCGCGACAAAGGAGTGCGGAAAGAGCCAAGCCAATTTGGATTAGAAAAGGCGTAATGTGGTTATAGCAGAAAAGTATGCAGGAGAGTCCTCTTAACCAAAATTCCAAATGGTCTGAATTAAAATTGGCAGCTATATATACAGGAGGATTCAAAAGTCCTTAGACAAACTTTAAGGATAGCATAAGACAATTCGATAAGCATACAGAAACGAGTCATTTTTTATACAGATCATGGTGTCCCAAAAGGAAAGAGTGAATGCTACAGGGAGTTTTTTGCCATTGAACAAAGTAAATAAAAAGGATACATAAAAAAAGGAAGCAATGATGAAACACAAACTTACAATAGCACAATACCACGGTTGCATGATTAACAACGTACGAAGTGTGTATATATAAATACAAATTGGTACAAATTTAATCCAAACTGATATTAAACTTGAATCTTAGAACAGCTGTATTGAACTGTATAAAGGTTAGAAAGGATACATGCTGAATACCCATATACACTTATAAATTAAGTACAAAAATTGCAATAAATTAGGCATAATAAATAGCAAAAATATCAACTTGTTGAAAAGCCCTCACCATTTAAGCTTCACTTAGAGTATAGGATAAATTCATCTCGCTGAAATGCCGACATCTTTCTAAATCTTATCGGTAATCAACTAGAATTTTTATAAAAGCTGCCTTATATATCTAACTTTGAAATTATGAAATAAATATGAGCATGTGCAGTTAAAAACTATTTACTACAAATAATCTTATTTACGTGAATATTGAGTGTATTTACTTCAAATTTTAATACAGTTCTTCCTTTACATATTGTCAAGTATTCTGTAAGTTTCGTATAATTTTATTGAAAACTCAGCATGTTATAAGCGCAAAAAAAGTGAAAAAAAATTAGGGATTTTTTTAAAGAAATCTTTATATCTTCCCGAATATCCATGATATTTTTACGAAAATGACTGTAAGCAATGTGCATAGCAAACAAAGCCATTAATGAAAGCCATCAAATCATTATGAGCTCCCTGTGAAATGGGGTGAGCCGAATTCCCGTTTCGTCTTCATCATTGGTCCCTTAAATTCCCTCGTGACTGAATCTCCAGTGTAAAATGCGTACGATACTCAATTGTATGTCACACAATTCTCCACAACTTATTTCGAACCATAGTTTTCGTATTAATTGCGAATTTCTAGCATGTTACGAAACGGTCCTTAATTTTTGCACACTAGTGTAATTAGATATTTTCATTGTTGCAGTTCGGAATAGCAAATTTCCGTTGTGTTTTACAAATTTCCAGCCTCTTATAGTTTAAAATGTTTTGTTTGTTACATTTTTGCATATTAAAACATTTTAAATATCTTTGCTTTTGCATTTCTGAGTGATTATTGTTTTATGGCACAAAGGTCCAGATGGGCCATACTGAAAGTGTGAAATGTACGCTTACTTAAATTTAGGAGAATGTTATTTTAACTGATTTATCTGTTACTGTATGAAAGGTTTTGCACATATATTACTTATTTGTTCCACAAAATTGAAGTGCATTAACATTCAAAGAGAAACTCTTATCATTCTGACATTAATACACTTTAATAAAATTTAAAGTCTTGATTTTATTTCTACAAATGTTAATAAGCACATTCATTTTTATTCTGACCTTGAGTAAAATGTATGCCATTTACACTTTTGGAAATTCGGAGTATTTTTAGATAAATTTTTGATACATACTTCATTTTCTCATTTACAAGTTGTATGTTATGAAATCACCTGCTTTAAAAGAACCTTTTAAATTCATTTTAATGCTTAACTTAAAAAAGAAATGTGTATCGTCATCGTTCATTCACAAGTCACTAGGTCCACAAAAACATTTTTTCAGACTACTGCAGTCAAGTAGAATTTGCAATTAATTATTTCGTGATTGAAACCTACTATATAAGTATCAGTAAATAAACCGCCGGAGCTGGAAATCTGAAAAATAATTTATTTATTTACAACCCTCCCCGGTCCAAGAGGGTGTACCCAAGAGGGTGTAAGACCTTCCACAGGCCGGAGGGGAAACATAAAACAAAAGAAATAAATTACGTTAAAAAAGAATTTACAAAGAAGCCCAAGGGGTGAGCAGAACAATTTTAAAATCATCGTTCACAACAATGAACTCAAAAAAAGATAAAGAGCAAAGCACAAAGCACGAAAAGATAATGAGCAAAACACAACAAGACAAACACAAATTAAAAATACAAAACACAAAATGATTAAGAGCAAAAACACAAAAAGCTTAACATTAAAAACACAAAAAGATTAAGAGCAAAAACACAAAAGGCAAAAACTGAAATTGCAAAAACGCAAAAAACTAAACATTAAAAACACAAAACACATACAAAAAATAATAACCAAATGAAAATCAATAGCATTTAAAACCAAACAGTTACAAACAAAAATCGAGAGACAATAAGCATTACAAAAACTACACAAAAGCGCAGAAGCACACAAGCGCAAAGTACATAGCACAAAAAGACAAACACAAATTAAAAACAAAAAACACAAAATGATTAAGAGCAAAAACACAAAAAGCTTAACATTAAAAACACAAAATGATTAAGAGCAAAAACACAAAAAACTTAACATTAAAAACACAAAACACATACAAAAATAAAGATAACCAAAGTAAAATCAATAGCATTTAAAACCAAACAGTTACAAACAAAAATCGAGAGAATAAACATTATAATAACTACACAAAAGCGCAGACGCGCACAAGAGATCTAATAATAACTTTACATAGACAAGATAACAATTCAAAAGAAAACAAAACAATTCCTAAGATAATTGTTGCTATTTATCATGAAGACTCAAAAATAATTAAGTTTAAACTGTACATATCTCGAAACTATATTTTTGGACTTAGTGACTTCTGCCTGAACCACGACGTTGTATAATATTGTTAAATCTATGACATTTCAATTTATTCGTGGAACGACATATAAAGAAATGCATCTACGATTAGTGAAGAACAGAAGTCCATTCCCAAGATTTCATGCCTGGACCTTTACATGTTGTTCAGTTCCATTTTCCTACGAGAAAGGACGTCATTATGCATAACAAGACGCACCCCTTCTCTAAGTTAACTGCAAAATCGAAAAATGAAACATAATACGCTGCTGTGGCTCTTCATCAGGGGCTTAGTTCTATTATCATCTGATAGAAGTTAGTATTTTTTTCTAAATTATTAAAAGTCTAGAGCGGGTTTTCCCGATAATCCATGTCTTGTAGAAATACTGTAAAACACCCGTTCTCAAAGGTTTGGTATTCGGAACCCAATTTCCATATCAAGTTTCTTCTAGATACCCCATTCCAGTGGCCTTCATGAATTTTACTATAATTATTTATCTATATTATTTATACGATTTTATCTATTTTCAATCTTGGGATTTGGTTTTTATATTCATAGAATGTATCTGTATTTTTGTTTTGCTTTTAATAATTTTATTATCTTCCATTTGTTTCTCTTTTTTATTTACGTTTTTGCGACTTCACAGGCTAAGAGATGCTACTCTAAATGAAGTTGCAAGTTTCTGAAGTGAAAGGTTAACTTCAGTAAAGTGTTGCTTTTCACAAATCAAGATTTTAATTTTGTATAAACTATTCTCTTCTTCATATCAGGCATTTACAAGCATATCTTTATATCCCTGTGATGCAAACATCTTTCATATATCTTGGTTGAACTGTTTCCCAAGACTGGCATTGCAAAGCAAAAATGATTTTTAAGTTTTCAGTGCTTATCAAAATAAAATGAAAAGATATAGCGGGAAGAAATGCTCCGTTAAGCTCTGAAGCGATGTTCTTTTTGTTCAGACATTCATATGTAGTAAAGTTTGATAACAAAAAATGATTGAGTGCAGAGCAAATCTATTTTTATTACACTTTTCCTTTTATATGGACTGTAATCTATTCAAGAAATTCTAAAACTGAATATCAGTGTATTGATTTATTATGTTAAGCGTAAAGGCCTCGAAAGAAAATTGCTTCTATGCCTTAAATGCAGCAAAAAAATGCCATAAGAAGTGCCGAAACACTCCCAATTTGCCATAAAAGTGACACTGCTTGAGATATAGGCAGTCAGAAGATGATAATAACGCACCCATTTTCAAATGTTCTCTACTTTCTCACATTTTCACCTATTTTCCAACATTCTTCTTACTTGAATGTTTCGTTACAAAGTTTTATGATTTATGCCGCTACTTTCGCAGCAAAGAAACTTCAGGATCATCAGCTAAGTCGCCTATTCTAGGATGACGTTAATGACATTTCGTGAATAATAGGTACCTCTTAAGAGTAAGGCGAGGAAACATCATTAAAATTTCATTGAATGATCTCCTCACGATAATAGAGACCAAAAGCCGATTTTTCTTCAATCCTCAGTTATTTGATCTTCCACTGAAACACCTTTAATCGACAAATCACCACGTTTTGTGATTAATGAAATTCCTCGATTATGCCTGGCAATAAAATCGAAGCTACTTAAATATTTATAAAGGAATAATCTTAAGCACATGGAAGGATTTGCAGGCTGTGACTGTTCGTAAAATAATCTATCGCAAAAAGTGATTATTATATAGATGATGTATTAGATTGAAGTGAAATCGGCTTTATTAACTGAAGAATATTTGGCCGGCCATGAAATTCAGTTAACTGACCGGAATTACAGTAAAAGATTATTCACTTTGTAGTTAATGAATGCACTTGAAGCCGTAACCGATTATTAAAAATTAAACCATTTGTATGTAGTTGGTAAAGTAGATTCAGGTTCAATTTATTCAGGTAATTAAAGAATATGAGCTTTATTGACAAATTTAGCCCATTATGAACGGCTATTATACTTGCCCGTTTATTGCTTCCCCGACCTCAAATAAAAAGCAAAGATAGCGGAGAGTTGCCGAATTTGGACCGAACCCAAGATTGGACCAGTATCATAACTTAAATTCTATTAAATATTTGGGCCGTGAAATAGGCAAATTATGTTGTAAGGATGTAAATAGGGTATATGAAATCATTTTAAGAGAAAGCGTTACATGGATACAGTTGGAAAACAAAAGTTAGATTTAGATATCATCAATTATAAATTTTAACAAAAGCATAATAGACCTGACGCTGATTTAAAATAAGTAGCAAAATATGTTACTACATTCTCAGACAGGAAATTTGTTTGCTGCAATTTACTGTGATAATTGTAATAAAATATTTTAAATATAAAGTTGGTGGATTTTTTAAAACAAAATTTGCTTAGATCGGACCACAAACAGTTGCTGTATTATACTGATTAAATAGATGGAACTATTATATTGAAGTAGCAGAATATCCCAGAAGGCATTTATAATCACTAGTAGTCCTCATGAAATGGGACATGCAAAAGCAAAATGAAAAAGGAAAATTTGGGATAAGTATCATTTGTAAGGAAGCAATGGAAGAAGTGATACAGTGCATAAAATGTCGTGCATTCATGCATTGTGTAATGGTGGGAATTAGACAATCAAAAATATTTTTGTTTTAATTGTGCTTAAAGGAATTGGTCTTCCAATGTGGGAAACTAGAGGTCCAACCTAGGAAACCAATTTTGTTATTTGGATCGACGACATAATTTTTATGCTGTATTTCTTCTGACATTAAAATTTATTTAATAAAAGTTAATTACATTGTTTTGAAGATAAATAAAGTACAAATAAATCTATTAGTTATTTCTTTATTAAAAATACTTCTCTATCACTGTGCATTAACACTATGCTACCGACATTTCTTAGACACATTATATACCATATTCGAAATGGGTCGAAATGACCCACCCGGTAAACCTCGTGTTAAAAAATAACCAGGCGGAAGAAATTCTGCAGCCTTCCTCTATATTCACACCAAGGATATTATAAAATCTATTTTATGTTTATAATATTATAATACTCTTAATGTACTTAATTTGTTTGCAGAAAATGCTTAGACAAGCATCCGTGAATCTGAAGAAAATGTAACATTTAACTAGAAAATATGTTATCCTTACCCTGATTTCAAACTCAATTTCTGATTATTCATTAAAAATGCTTATTTTTTTATGGATTTGAATTAGTTTTATTATAATAATATAAAAAATTGTTTATCATTTTTCTGACTATCAAATGAAAAATATTAAAAGAAATTATTTTTAACGAATTTTTTCAGTTATATTCAACTGAAAACATAAAATATCTGTCATTTTCTATACCAATACATATCCCAAAAATGTTTGAAAGGCAATTATTATTGATTTCTTTCGAAAGTTTTCAGAAATATTTAAATATTGAGATTGGAAGGAAAATTGAATATGCCGTTAACGTCTTTTATATTAAATAAGTTAGAAGTAGATGACATTATCAGATTTATATGAAACAACTTCTATAATCTGAAATGCCAGTCACTTAAAGCATTTCTTCAACACAACAGAAATGAATAATTCATTTTCTGATATCTCTATTTTCATTATCTGTTTAGTGTCGCATGCAATTTATTATGGAGTAGATATCAGTAAAATAGCCTTTGTTTATGAAATTCATTCAGAAACATATTTTAATAAAATGGTATTGGAATAGTTTTTATAGTTTCTAGATAAAATGCAAATCCAGCATTGAATTATATTGTTCGAATTTCAAACTAAAGAAAAACTCTAATAAATAATGCCACTCAAATGTAAGAATCCATTTCATTGAAATTTTCGATGTTTAAGAATAGAAAAAATATTTCCTGTAAATTAAGTGATGATGCAATCTGACCTCGTCTATTTAATTTAATGTTTCCAAAAAAGCTATTTCAAGCTCAAAATCAAAGACTTCCTTCATTTCTTAAAGAATAGAAACCATAGAAGATTTATGATTTTCGTGCCAGTATCAAAAGCTTCGCTGTCATTTTAATTTCCATGCGTTCCGTTTCGTGTGAAAATAAATATATATCTGCACGCAATGAGTTAAACATTTTTGGCTGAAAGGCAGTTTCCGGAAGCGATGAATTTACCTCCAATTTCTCAGGACAGAATATTTTTATGAAAAAGCATTTATCAATGAGCCATCGTTAAATATTTCTTAAGGTTAATTTAGCGTATATGGTGCATCAATAAATGCGCCATTGTTTTCATAATTCAAGGAAACCATATTGAGCTTTTCTTTGACGATCAAATTTCACGTTTTCATTTTAGAAAAAAACTAATATACTACTAGTTCTACCAAAATTTCCCCAAAATAATAACCTTAACTGCCGATGAAGAACATTTTTAAGAAGGCCTTAATCTCTCAAGTTCTTTCAAACAAAATGTCCTAAACTGTGAAGTCCAATTGCAAATATGGTCAGAAGGGAAAATATTAGTGTAACAAAAGCATCAAACGAGCGTATCGTACAGTATATTTAGCATCCTTGAATAAAATGCAGAAAGCCGTACTGATCTGAGATATTTCATGGAAAAAGATAAATTTCGTTTAGGTGTTATTTAAATGCTTCATTTCTATTCATTAGATTGCTATGTTTATACGAAAGGTGATCAAAAATGAATCGGCACACCCTTAAAACTGAAACACGAAGATACATATATTGACCTTGAACCCTAGACGAATACCTACCCTATTAGCACAAGATGCTGTACAATATTGCTACGACATCCCCACGATATTGTGCGGTATTCAGAATATCGAATAACATCGTGAGGATACCGTACAATATCTTGTGCTAATAGGGTAGGCTTAGACTTGCCTCATAAAATTAAAAAAAAATTAAAACAATTTTTTAAATATAACTTTAAATCAAGCATTGGTATTTCGGTATAATCAAATAATCAAAGCCAAAAAATTAAGTTCTTTGCAATCTGAGATTATTCAAAGACGAAAGAAAATCATGTTCAGAAATATTTACAATGTTTTTTATTATTATTTTATGAATACATATAATATCTGCAGCTCAATCAATGCAACATGCCTGCGATATCTTTTTCACAAATAATTATCTCTTAAATGTGTTTTGCATCTACCAAAAATCAGTACATATTAATGTTCTAATTTCATTCAGTCAATAAGATTTTGATAGCATTCCATGTTAGAATTTATTTCATTGGATCTGCTGAAGAGAAAATATGAATTCACTACATAATTGTAAAATCCAGATAAATAGGTTAATTTGTATATTATTATTATTAACATCCACCCCGACCCAACCTACCCGGAAGAGTGTAAGGCCTTTCATATGTCTTTTCCTCTGTCAGGTGAAAGGCCTTCCGGGTAGTTTGGGTCGAGGTGGGAGTTAATAATAATAATAATGATATACAAATTACCTATTTATCCAGATTTTACAACTATGTGAATATATATCTTCTGTTCAGCAAATTCAATGACAAGAACGCCAACATGGAATGCTATCAAAATCTTATTGGCTGTTGAAATTAGAACAATAATATGTACTGATTTTTGGTAGATGCAAAACACATTAAAGATATAATTATTTGTGTAAAACGATATCATAGGCATGTTCCATTGTGCTGCAGATATTATATGCATTCATAAGAAAAACTTTATAAATATATTTGAACATAAATTTCTTTCGTCTTTGAACAGTCTCAGATTGCAAAGGACTTGATTTTTTTATTTAAACACCAAAACTGATTTTTCTTGTTTTGTTCAAAAACCCATTTCTTGAATGGTCTGATGTAATTACCCACATATCATAAGTAGAGAAATCGGCAGTTTGCTACTAAGGTATTTCTCAAGTAAAATGTTTGAAAGAGGTCTTATAAGCCTTAAATCGATAATAAATAATTTCATTCTAAAGCAGAGAAAAAAATTTAGTTTTATATATCAAAGTGCTTAATGATTTCGATTTAATATAAAACCATTGTAGAGTGCAAATTCTTCAACGTACGCTAATTCTAAATTAAGAATAGAAATGCACATTGCGATGCTTCTCCTGAGAGACAATTACCATCTTCTCAAATGAATATATATGTTTATTGTATCCACTTCGTCTTATGCTTCTTTTGTATCGCATTGGGAATGAAATGAAGGGAAGAAGAATAGATACAAATTATCGCGATCGATTATTAGATAGGATTTTTTTAGCCAGTTTCAATAACGCTGCCGCCAATATTTTACTGAATCTGAGTAGAAAATTAGCGAGATGAATTCTTCCCAGTTTAGAAGTTTATGAAAGAGAAAACAAAAAGTGTAAATAAATGAGACATTTTCAAAGAAAATTATAAAATTAAACATTGCTTTTGAATCAAAATCATAAAACTAATCATTCAACTTTACGAACAAATTAATTTGAAAGACAAAAAAAAAAGATATTATCGACAAATAAGTTTTGATTTCATTTTCAATTTATTTGCATAGCTTTATTGAATTATTTTGCCGAATATTAAAATCGGTTTTCGATTTCATATATATTTATGCAACAGTTTATAAAACACTACTTTTCTTATTTCTGATTACCTGTTTTACCTCTTGATTTTTTGTTGGCTTCTGCCGAAGAGAAATATGAATGAAAACAACGCATTAAGTAAACAACTTTTCAGAAAACTTTTCTTTCTCTCCTCATTGCAAAATGCATTTGATTTGCCTGTAAAATCATTAAAAGAGCTCTTCTTCGAAAAAGTCGACTGATAGAAAAAGCAAAACTATCATAAATAATGTTCTTTGTAATTTATCCGTAAATATATCATCAACACTGTAGAAAGAGGGAAAGGTAGCCTGTTCAAAGAAACTTTTCCTGTGAATTTTCAAAACGAGAATCTGAAAACAAGTTTCTTTTCGCCGCGAAACTCATTTGAAACTGTAGAAACGGCGTTAAATACGGAAGGACGGCAATTTAATAAGCCTGGGATTTCTCACCAGCTATCCGCAGAGCTGCCATTAAGCAGCTAGTAATAGGATCCCAGGTAACGGAAGCTATTCTGCGTTATAGTCGGTATCCTATTCAATTCGGAAGTTACAGGAGCGTTACTGAAGACATTATAAAATTTAATAGTTGTTCAGCATCTTATTTTGAGGTGACCAAGGAAGTCAGTCTCTCTATCCGAGAGGATAGGTTAAGCTCTAAAGTTTCTGATTTTGCAGTTTTTCAGGAAATGTCCCTTCGTTACTAACAGAGACGAGGAGAAGACATTTATTAAAGAGTCAAGAAGCAAAAGAGAAGGGTATTTTTATCGATTTACGAGATAAGTAGAGAGAGACACTGTTTTTTATCACTTTGAGATGTGAGCGAATAAATTCTGAAATAAAGTGTGAATTATTTTTGACTATGATTTTGACACTCATGTTGTCCAATTTAACATTTAAATGGTTTGAAAACTATTTTCGCCATCTAATTTTCAACTCTATAAATCGCGAGCCAAAATGCTAATATAAACAGATTTTCCTTTTAATTAGACTAATCCTTTTTCTTGGTATTTATAAACTGTTTAATTCCGTTCGTGTGGGAAAATAGTGCAATAATCTATATCAATGAGCCTGTTAAGTATATATGCAACCATGCCTATTCACTGCAATACCTTCAAGTTTCCATCTGTAACAAACAATTAGTTGGAGAAAGGACACTGTAAGAAGCAACACTGTTCAGCGATCCCATATTCCTGTTAGCGGAGAAAATAATAAATTAAATAATTTCCAAAGGCCCATCTAGCTTACTTATAATCCTCTCTATTCGACAGGAGAAGGATTAGTGAAGCTATGTAAAGAGAGAGAGAAAGATAAAAACTCCCACATCCAAGAATCTAAATAAAATTCGCAGTAGAGTCATATTCATGGTACTGAAATTACATCAAAACTACCTGAAATTCCATAAACGATCGTTAATGATAAAATTAAGGAATTTTCTAACTTAAGAATAAATTTATGAGCATAATAAATTACAATTAAGCTTTAACGAGTGATCAGAAGTTATTTTATTGGTTTGAACCGCTTCTGTCTCCTTATTTATTTAGGAGAGAATAATGGACATTTGTCAAGTGACCTCACTTCTTCTCTCCGCCAGGGAATGACACATTATTCGAGATAGCCCGTGCAACGCCAGCTAGTTTTATTTAAAGGCTGCTCTACATGGAGAAGTTATATTTATCGAAACAAATGACGATACATTTGAACCACTGTCTTCGGCTTTGGAAGAACATTTCGAAAATAAACGTGCTGATGATGATATACATATTCAATATGTGCCAAACATGAAAAAATTAAATTTTTAATCTCCTAAAAGTTTAAGAAAAATTGTAGATACCTTAAGCAACAGCTTAAGATATTTATAGAGTTTGAAACTAGATTGTAATGTATAAATAAATGATATTTTAGTAAATATGATATTAGAAAAGCTTTGAAAAGAAAATCATACGAGTTGTCTCTAGATTCGAAGGAAAATCCTTCTTTATATCAGTTCTTATCATTTTTGCACTCAGTGGTGCTATATCAGTTAGGTAGAAAGCAATCTAAGGAATTTTGTAAGGAGACTCAAAGCATAATAAATAAGCCAAATAACTGCTTTTTAATTAAAATAAAGGTAAATATTCTTTCAAAGGTGTATTTTATGTAAGATCAAACATCCTTTGTATGGATGTTCTGAATTTTTAAATATGGATATTCCTAAGCGAATTGAATTTGAAAGAACATAAATTGTGTAGAAACTGTTTAAAATTTCCGAATGAATCGTGTAAATCAACGCGCTTTTCTCAAAAAGCCGATCATAATTCTTTAATTCATATTTAATCAAAAGATAAAATAGTTTTTCAAAACCAAAAGTGAACCATGCTGCAGAGGAATTCGAATCCACCGTATAGTCAATAACTTATTATCATAAAATATCGTACGATCGAATTCCTTTAGTGGAATGAAGAAGGGTGTGAGAGCTCACGCACAGTTCTATACGACGTCCATTGCCACTTCAACAGATGATCATTGTGTCCGTCTGTTATACTAGGCACACTTGTACATTACGCGGATTTTACCTTAATGAACTATCTTGTCCTGTTGCTTCCGACAAGTTCCTGCTTCCTTTCCTTTCCATCAAAGCAATTTTTTATTAAATGCATCATTTAACTTATTGAACTATCTTTTTAAATAATAATAGTTGTTATTATTATTAAATAATATTAATTTGTTTTGGTTTGTTAAATACTTCAACTGAACTCTTAACCTTCCAGCGGGCGCGCGTTTTCAAAAGATGCTTGCATTGTGCATCGTATTACATATTTATACCGTTCTTTTATAAATTTAAGTGCAATTTTTATTTATAAAATCTTTGTTTATTATTAAGCTAATAAATGCAGATAACATAAATAAAAGCTGTATTTCTTTTTGTAAAACAGAACCATATATTTATGTAATACGATGCACGATATGTCGTAAAATTTGTGCAGGCGCGCCCTCTAGAAGGTTAAAATCCATTACTGATATCACTAGTATATTAACCCTCTGAGCGGCGCAAACGTCTTTTTACGTTTTTCATGTTCAGTTCAAAAGCGGATAGCTCGTATTTATATGTACATTTTCTTAAACAATCATAGATAAAGTGTTCTTAAGATTTCAGAGATATAATTAAATGCAAAAAAGATCGATTCATTTACTTTAAAGATAAGTTTTCTAACCTGATAGCTATAAGTGCAAAATAATTGGGCGCTCAGAGGGAGCAGTAAAATTTTAACAGATATATATAAAATTGGTTATTTTCAGTGGCGGATTAACCTTTTTAATAATGCCTGGCCCTGAAGCTTTCGGGGTCCATTGACAATAAACTTAAGTTTATGAACATTTCAGTTTGTCATTTATTACATTTAAAAATATTATTAATAACTTTTCACACTTTCTATCCTTGTATCTCTATTTTTATAATTGATAATTATATTTTATAATTGTTATATTATTTATTTTATAATTAGTTTCATCAGTGTTTATTGAATAACTGCAATGATTTGAATTCTGTAATTTTAAATTTAATACAATATTTCAATGAATACAAATTCAACTAAATTATATACCAAAGTCCAATAATTTTTTAAATTATCAGAATTTTCAGATATGTCGCATTTTGGAGATTTTATATATTTCAGTTATGTTAGTGAATTTTTCCCCTCTTTATGAGTAGTAAAAACTACTCTAACTGGATACATAATTTTAATATCCTTCATAAACTTTCTCTCATTCCCTAGTTTATTACATAAAACTATGATTGTGGTGATTGAATGTAAGAAATTATTTTCAAATTTTATATAATTTATAAGATTTCATTTCCTTTTCGGATCTAAATGAACTTATGAGGGAATTTATTATATGAGGTATTTATTGTCAAATATTGCACAGCAATAAATTGTTATATTTAATAAAAATGACCTTAGTGACTATAAAAACTTTTTTTAATGAATCAAACTATCAGATATGCATATATTCTACAAGAAAGAAGATCCGTTTTCAAACATTATGTGAAACATGGCATTTTTCTTTTTAAGAAAGGAATTAAGGGGCTTACGAGCAAAGCTTAAACGACTGTAAAGGAAAAAAACCCGGATGTAAGCAAGCAATGCATGCACGATAAAATATGTATTGTACTTTATCATACGACCGAAATCAATATGCATGCATCTAACTATAATGGAAACATAACTAAGTCGTCTGACGTCTCGATTTCCTTTCAGAACGAAGTTGGGGGCTCAACTTTAGCGAGCTTGTGCGATTTATTATGCTCTGTGGAAATGTTCATCGAGACCTCATTTGATCAAAAAATAAAAATTAATACTCTGTTGGATAGTAGAAGGGCCGATGACTTTGCTCGTAATCTGGGTATAAAAAATAAAGAATTAATACTCCCATGATTGGAGATTTCTTTGAGAAAAATAAAACAACTTCACAAAAATGTCAAATGAAGATGATACCTTTTCTGGAACTTTTGCAATGTTAATGTCTCCAAAAATAACAGAATTAAGGCCTTTCAACCGCATTCATGTGTCAAAAATAAATTTCTTTAGTGAAATAAAAGTTGCTCATCTAACCTTTTACAATCCCAATAAAATTAATGTATTGATAGGATGTGGACTATTTTTTAAATTACTAAAAGTAGAAAATTTTAGGTCTTGATGGTTCACTATTATTGTAAAATCGTGTGTTTGGAACAGGAACAATAAAAAGTATATTACTTCATCGAATTAATTTCTGAACCAGATAACTTGGAAAGATGTTAAAATTTCTTTCAATTAGAACCTTGGTGATAATACAGATATTTCAGATGAATCCAAAAATTTTGAAAAACAATACTGTGAAGTATTGTTTTTCATTAATTATTGCATCTGAATTGTAACCGTGAGGTATTCCATATGAATTTTAGTTCTATACATGAAAGGAATGAAAATCAAAGGTATATTGTTAAATTATCAATAATTTAAAGTAAGCGTTCTATGTCAAGTGATTTTAAAGAAATGGTTGAAGGGCATTTAAATTTACTTTGGAAATGGTTAGATTAAAATGACGTTATGGGCACGCAATATAAAGTGTTTATGGATTTGTATTTTCATCTTAACCATATGGAAATAATTTTAGATTATTCTGCTCAAGGAAGTGATGAATGCTATAATGCCCACCATGCTGTCTTTCGATCAGAAAGCACATCGAAATCCTTGCAGTAGATGGCGGTAAAAGACACCGAACTTCTAGTTGAGTAGATTCGAAGAGAATCTAGAACTGACTAGATTCGAGCCTACGTCCTTCAGATTAGCAGGTGTTACAAAAATCGATCTATGGGTGTTTGGTGTAAAGAGACCAATACGCAGGATAATGGAGAATAAGGGTTTATTCACAAATATGCAGGAAAACACGTAACACAGGTAACAATACATCTTGCACAGATTAGCAACGTAAACAGACAACAATTCACAGGTAATAACAGTTCAGTACTTTGAGATTTAGCAACACAAACAGTCAGGAAATCACTAATAACGACAATAACAGTACTTTCAATAGCGCTCAGCTCACCAGCTTTCTAGCTCGCATTGCAGACGAAGCTCCAAAGTCGTTCCAGTCGATCAACACACTCTACTCAATACCGCTCAGCGTCTAACAGCTGACTAGCTCGCACAGAGGATAGAACTCCAAAGAGAGATTCCAAAGACGTTCGCACTCCAACACGATCCCAGTCGATCAACATTCACTCACTCCGTGATCTAAGCGCACTCCTTATATAGTCTCCACCAGCAGGTCGTGACGTCATATGGAATCATCTAGTACATTCAAGAGTATCTCCTCTCCTAATAGAGATATCGAGAAAATTCTAGCACCTTTGAGATCCCATGTTTCGTCGTGAAGTCGCCAAGGTCAGGGGTCCAGGACTGGCTGCTACCAGTCCTCCCATACTTACCACTGTAAAACTCTCTTCCCACCCATAATACTCACATGGCTGGGAAGCAGGTTTGAGCTTTAACAACTACATCACTGGGTCTTGATATGGAATGGTACGCAGTTATTTAATTATTTTCTTTTGGCTCTCTCGTTTGTTAGAAATTTTAAGGGCATTTTATTTTTTATTTTTTCACCGGAAATTTGCATTTTCTTAATGGAGTGTTAAGCAGATTTAAACAATTAAATTTGGATTTTCCACAGCGGCAAGGAGATTTCTTAAAATTCCATGACATTGTTGCGCTTAAAATGGTCATCGTTATTGAAAATTTGATTTTGTCGATAATTTGCCAAGGATTGCAATATTAGCACCGAAAGATTCGGTAAATATATTGTCTCTAACAAATAAACTCAAATAAGTTGGAAAACAACATTCGAAAGTAGATTAAATGGAAACCAAAAGCATCGCATATATCCAACAATACACTGAATAAGTAGCATTGATCTTTCTTTTAATGATCTTGAATACAAAAAAAAAACATTTTAAAAATTCTACAGAAATATATTTAACTTGACAAAATCTGCAAATAACGTTTTAATTCAAAGACATAGTAGCTGCAAATAAAATTTTATCCGTAGGTACAGTACCTGCAAAAAACGTTTTGTAGGTTTTGCGTACTAAACGTTTTGCAGTTCCTCGACTAACTGTGTACGGCTAATAGCGTTCTTACTGTCCATCATCTTTCATCATTTTGTATAGAAACAATCTAGTTTAATTTTTTTTGGTTTACTAGATTTGGCATTTTTTTCAGATGACAATTTATCTATATTACGTTTTGATTCTGAATTGTAAAAGAAAACCCTTGCTCAAAATTTCCCATGAGCTCCTATTTTCATTTTTAAATGATTGCATTGTATACCAAACGATTATTGCAGGAACAACGGCTCTGGCACCACAAAGTCCTATATTAGCAACAAAAACAACAACCGTACTACGATAATTAGTTCAGTAAATTTATCATAAAAACCAAAACCCCACATCAACCAACACCGTAATAAGGTAGCTGGTTCAGAAAGTTACTCATGAAAATGGTTCTAACGTAAGACAGAATAAATGATATCTCCTTAAATGGAATACTGTTAAATAGAACTGTATGCAAGAACAGGATATACGTGGGCATAAAGAAGGAAAACCAGCAGGACTTTAATTAGAAATATAATAAATATTTATTGAATAAAATGAATATATCATCCTGCTAATACCATTTAAAAATTTTTAAAAATGTAGAATAATATCATAGATATCATAGTATAGACAAAAAGGCATGAACCCAATTGTCAGATGATGCAGGTCCTATCCTGCTCGGTGGGTCACTATTTGCATTTCGCTTCACTTCTTCTTTCCCCACTCCATCAGCCATAAATAAGATTAAGCCATAAACGCGAATTATGAATGGTGAAAAACTTTTATTATGCATTTTGGAAATTTATTTTAAACTCAAGAAATGATAATTTTTAAAAAAGAAACGTATGTTAAAATTAATAATATTTCATAGAAAATAATAT
>BGPR01000001.1:2364055-2388345 GCA_013235015.1 Araneus ventricosus
GAACAATAATATAAAAGGTCTTTCCTAAAACTCACGACAAGATTTGAAAGTTTTTCTCCTTGCAGTAGTCGCTGCAAAAAGGAAAAAAAATGACATTTCGTGTCGAGTATACTTCCGATCTCATTAACATATCCAACGCAGAAGCACTTAATTACAAACGTTTCGCATTTCAGCATGCTTGGATTAATAGCTGCTCAATTTAGCATGGTTAGCCAAGCTTGCTAACTCATAACCTGGAGGGACTAAATCAGAATTCCAAGAAAAATGGAAATTAACGAATCAAATACTATTTGAATGCTGCTAGATTTTTTGTGTGTGTACGCTTCTATTAACCGCGCATTAGATAGAACTACTAATACTCACTGTCTTCACACTTGAGTAACAGTTTGTCTTGAGGGGTCGGCTATGAATGAAAGGAGGATTTCGTAAGTCAGTCAGAAAGAAAGAAATCGAATGGGAGAAAAGTCTCGAGTGTCGCTCTCTTTCTCTCGAGTAGCAAAATGCACTGGAATGTTAACATTGTAAGAGAAGATATATTTGTATCCTTAAAAAAAATAATGAAATTTTTGAAAGCTGTGAGATGGTTTTTTTTAATGTTAATGTATTGTTATCCGATTTTGAGAGTTTAAGCATCCGTTCATTTCAAAGGGAACTCCTTTCGGAAGTTTAGATTGTTCATACTTGGTTTACCCTACTCACAAAGCAAAACGTTAAGAGACGGATTTGTTTTCATTCTGGTATACAGTGTATTTAATTTCATTCTGGTGATGTTAATCTAACAAATTTATTTAAAAAGATACAGTGAGGTTAAATAAAAAAAAATTAGATTTACATTATTTGAAGGGCATTTCTATAAGTATATAAATTTACAATTATGTATTTTTCAGTTTCGATATTTATTTTTAGTTGTACTCCGCAATATACGCAATAAATATAAGTTGTAATATTGACTATTAAAACTAATAAAAATAAATGCAAATACAATTCTATGTCATTATTACAAAGAAATCTATTGATGAGAGAAAGACTATTTAAAAAATAATCCTATCGGCAAGCTGGAGGTCGTAAGTAAATTCGTTTTGTCCGGAGTTAAAACAAAAAACAATTTTACTTTTCTCGCCATTTTCACTTCTAACTTCATAAGGATTGGGCCTATGAGGATCAAAGATGGTAGAAGAAAATGCAAATGATGAGATATTTGTAATATGCTTAGATTAAAAATAAGCCGAAGTCAGAGGTTGAAATTTACTTTTTAGCCCATAACTTCTAAGAGAATGCAGTTATCGAAAGCCTCTCAACAAAAAAGTTGTTCATTTTGACGGGGCCATAATTCTCCTTATTTGAGCCCCTTTCTATTTGCAATCATAAGGGAAACATGGGGAAATCAAAATTTCACCACTTGATACCCAAATACTCCAGAGATGAATAGCCCATCATATATATATATATAATGTTTTCGTGGTTGTAGTCAGTAAAAAGCCGAGTTATATTCTAATTTTCTTTATTATCCAAATGTTTAAGTCATTTTTATGAGAGTGGCGGACATACGTGCATCTTAGTTGAAGTTTCAAGTAAAAAAGCGAACAGAAAATCCCTGCATACTCTCAGATAAGGGAGTAAAATATAGACACGTGATCAAAGTGAAGGGAATAATAGCTATTTTTAGTAAATTACGTAAGAGTTTTAGGGAAAAGTATGGCGGCAATGAGTCGCTGATTTCGCGATTTGTGTAGGCGCGTGGAAGTAATTAGAATATTCTTTTAACAATAAATATGTCAAAACGCGAAATTTAATATACCTCCAGCGCGGCAAACAAAACGAAACTGGAGTTTAAGAAAAGAGATTTTGGAATACATTAATATAGTACTAAGATTTTAAAATATATAATATTAGAATTTAAAGTAAGATTATTACATATATATATATATATATATATATATATATATATATATATATATATATATATACACTTTGGCTTCTGTGGAAGTTGATTATAAAGAGTTAAAGAAATTAAATTGTTATACGTTCCCCGTAGAGCAAAAGTGTCAAGTAGTGAAATGTTCCTCTTACTCTAATCTATGTATAAACCAAGTTTCACCATTCTATCTCCACAACTTAGAGAGATTTATTAATTTTTAAATTTAAAGGGACTGCTCACAAATTTATATGGAGATGCTTATTACAGAAATGCAAATTTATTCAACATAGAAAAACAGCCAAATGCAAATATTTCTCTAATTTTACAACTTTCAATCATCATGGATTCAAAAATATTTGCCAATAAAGCATATGTAACTCAGTTTCATTGGCAGATATTTGCAACTATCGACTTGATAAAGAATGGAAGGACCACTTGAGAAAATGAAATTTAACATAAAGAAGAAAAACAACCTATTATCGGACAAGAATATTAAATATTTTTCTCTCAGCGTTGTGCGTATTATTACGTTTTGCCTAACGGCAGTGGCAAAAGAGTCCTTTAGAGTTGCAGAACTCACTAAGGTTATTTTAAATTTCGCGTTTTCGTTTTCATTTTTATATTCTGACTTCTCTACTCTGAGAGTTCAATTATCAACGAAAAAAGATAAAGACGAGAAAAGAAGTCAGAAAATGAATGAAAAAGTAAGACAAACATAGGATGGGGCTGCACACCAAATAGTTTTTGAAAGCACTCATTCTCTCATTTCGTACAACTAAGTGACATAATGGGCGAAGGCCAATATCTATCATTCCTATTTTGAGACTTAATCAGAACTGAATTTTTGAAGGTTCAAAAGATGAACGATTTTTATAAATACTTCAATTAATGCAATATTTGTCTAATCTTTAGATTTAACAAAAGTTAACAAATATATTCTTATTTCCTGATTCCGCCCTTTAAATAATTTATTGAAATATATATATATATATATATATATATATATATATATATTATCCCTATAATATATATATATATATATATATTATCCCTAAAATGTACATCGAAAGAGTTAATCAAACAGTTGTGAGAGGTATCGAGAAGTGGTCTAACTCAATAACTTTGTCCTCTTATATCTCTGTAATTCTTGCAAATAGAAGCGTACAACTTTCGAATGTGAATAGATGAATGTAAGAAAAACATTTTACTAATTGACATTTTTGCTCTTCGGGGCCATATAAAAATTTTATTTTTGTAACTTTTTATTATCAATCCCCTTGGATATAAAATTATTTTCATACAAATTCTTGCCTTATTTGATGAAACTTTGTAATTGGAAGTATGTGTCTATCATCAGTATTTTTGGAAATAAACGCTTGTTCCACTTTTTTGGGACATCCTGTATATATATATATATATATATTCACAACAAAAATACTTAGCAATTGGAGAGACAAAACATTAAAAAATAATAAAACATTTGCAGTCAAAGCTCATCAGTTCTTGATCAGAGGAATGAAATTATTGCGAACCTCAAACGAAATTTCTAGCGTTTTCTGCAGACATAAATTTAATTCTCCTGTAAAACCATTAATGTGCTTTGTCTGCAAATGTTTTACTATTTTATCTCTCCGTTTTTCTATATTTATACAGCGCTCTTAGAATTGCAGCATATTGCGCATTCTAAACGTTTATGTTATGTTTCCCATTTTTTCATTTTGATATTTACTTGATTTCCTCTCATTTGGCACGCTTCGCAGCTTCTGCGAAGCGGAACAACGACAGCTATAGTGATAAAAGTTGTGTCTAGCTCTAGTAAAATGGCAATGCGATACGCTATGTGTTTGCTTATAGCACCACCTGGACGAAAACTCCGGAGTTAGCGTTCCTACTTCGAAATCGTACAAAATAGATGAAAAAAGTCAACTAAAAATTTGTACATCAATAACGGTTTAGTAAAAAAATCCACCTTGGTGACAATAATACGAAGAATAGAACACCTAAAGCGTATATTTATTTGTTGGCGATTTTCAACACTGTTACGTGACAAAACGTGTTAAAACGTGTTCAGGAACACAAAGGGTTTGTTTTAGCACATCTTATATTTTTCGTATTGTACCCGAACCTTAAATATTCAAGTCTGCTCTATATTTTTATAACAGAATTTTAAAGTCATTGAGTAAAGGTCAGGTTTCGAAAACAGACGCCTTCATAGGGACACATACAAATACGTTTCATTCCCAGAATCTGTGGGTTATACACTTCCCGGGAATTTTGGATGTCATCAGAGAAGCTCTGTGGTAGATTCCGAGAATTCTGATAATCCTTTTGATCTAGAAATAGCGCTTTTATCTTCGAACCAACGGTTGTAACGTTTCCATGCAAACTGCTTGGAATTGAAACCATAACAAAATATATTTGAAATTTTATATCAATATAAATGAAAGTTTCAAATATAAAATCATTCAAATATAAAATCATACAATCTAGAGTTGATTCATTGAAGCATACAATATTATAAAATATATAACAAACTACAATGAAACTGTTTGCTACACATTAACAACTGTACTATACCGTAATTGTTTGTTTTCTTATAAAAATAAGGCTAGAAAAGTCTAATAAAGGCAGTTATTTGATAAGATTAAAAAATTAAACCACATTTACAAAGTCAATATTTTCTTATCCGTTTTGTTGGAATTAAAAATATTACAAAGCATCTATCATATCGTATGCTTTAATTATACTTTTCCCATCATAAGAATAAAGTTCAACCATTTAGCTAAATCTTAAACTCAATTTTTGGATATAAATTGAATTAATTAATCAAACAAATAATTCTGAACTTCAACTACATATGCCGTTATTTATTTCTCAACATGTGGTTCAGATAAAACAAATTTCTTCCTTATCCTACGAAACAATTTACTAAGCATAATAAAACATAAATAAAGAGATTAAATTATTTAATCGAATATTTTCCATATTTTATACCAGAACTCAACACAAAACATGGTTATTTCAATGAAATTCAAAAATATAGTTTCAGCAAATATTAACATAAAAAAGCATCGATTTATCAACACTGTTACACAACTTAGATCATTCAGAATGCTTTAAATAGCTAAAATATTCATGCAAAAATTTCAATCCTTTTGACTCTTATTGCTATGTTTATGCTTTATTTTATATGAAAGTGTAATGCTTTAAAATAAATATTATAATAAAGGAGTATAATATTTTAGTTTTACGTAATTGTCTGCAAAGTAGAGCCATCTTTTCTTATTTTAAGTATAATTTTATGTTTATATCAAAAGAATGCAATGATGTAATATGGCAAAGAAAATTTGAACAAAAAACAAGAATGAACCATTTCCCACAGATACAAAAGAAGATACCATATTTTTCAGCGACAATGATGCATTTCAAAATATAAAATATTTTAAATTGGAGAAATTAATGCGAAATCAATAATAAAACAATGCATTCTATGGCCCATACTAAAATTTTAACAAAGATTCAAGTTTGGTCAATCAGTAAAAGCATCTAGTGAATTATTGTTGTAAGTACACAAGGAGTAGTGCAATTGAAATTTCATTTCATCATTCGATACTGAGTAGAAACTTCTTAACACAAGCAATCATTGAACAATTTCCTCAAATAATAGCAATAAAAATATTTACTTCTGTGTAAAGAACTTCATTTATATATTTAATATATTTTACAGAACTGTGTCAGAAAAATCTTATTTCACAGCCATTCATTTAACATAAATTATAACTAAAAAAATATTTAGAAACTAGCTGATCCCACGCGGAGGATCTGGGTTCCGCTATACGCTCACCTTGAATTTTCGGCCAAACTGGCGCTTTCAAGCTCCTGACGCTTTAGCTCGCCAAATATATAGCGCGCGTCAACTATTGTGTCAAGAAAGAAGTTGAGCCAAGATGGCGATTCAGCGCTACAGGAAAATTCGCCAAGACAAAAAAATCACCAAGCTGTCTGCGTATAACGGAAAAGTACCTAATATACATTATTCACAAAAGAAAATTTCATTATGTTCACCTCAATTTGTGAATTAACACGATTTTAACCTACGTTAATTTGAACTATTTTAACGTCTACCTGAACGTTCCCTGCTTCATTTCTAACTAATCGCTTTTAAATAACTTCAGCCAAAGTTTCATTAAGAAATATTTTGAACTCTGCGTCTCAAAATCAATTTTTAGGAGTTGTTTCACACCCGAACGAATATAGTAGCAGGCTATGCCAATGAATTTAAGCCTAACATGTAGGAGGCTACCGGTTTTATTTTGTAAACAAACCGATCGTTGCCATCGGCAAAAAAGAAATTGACCTCTTTTCTGTGCCACGTACATTAGCGTTTTATATATATAGATGTTTCAAATTACCCTTAATGAGGGCTATTTTTGGGAACAACAATTAATTTTAAACTTCTCTGTTATTTTTACAACTGCAATTTTCCCTTCACTTTTAGGCATTTCTTTATAAAGCATTTTGTACATAACGTTTTGATTGATTTTCATATTATTAAAATAGATCTCTGTGGGATTATCATTTACTCAGTGAGCATCTAACTTGAATGAAGTTAATTATCCAAAGTGAATTCTTCAAATGAGGCAAAATTATTAATTTGGATACAGTCCCTTACAAAATTGTCTTCTGCTCATTATGCTTTAATTAGAACACCATATAGAGAAATAATCAATACATTTGACAGGCAGTTGAGTTTGCCTCAGCTCATTGAAGTCTTTACAGTAAACTCAAACTAATTATATTATATCAAAACCGATCATTTAATATTCATTGCAGGCTCGGTTTAATGACTGAAACATTCATTGCATCAATATGGAGCAAATTATAAAAATTTAATAACTTCTGTTCATTGTAGTGTAATGACCATGTTCGAAATTTTTTAATTAATCAATCATTTTTCTGCTAAGTCATGCATATTAATAAATTCCATTCAGAAGTCAGGGTTTCTTTTTCATCCCGATGTATAGTTTTTACGTTCAATGATAGTTTTCATTTATTTTAAGCAACTTTATTTAGGAAATTCTCAAGGGTTTTATCAGTTTCATTCAATAAATATGAACTTTTCGCCAGTCTGCGTTCTCTAAGCAAGCATATTTTCATTTCTTTCCTGTGAACAACTGAAAGATTCTACATTCACAGTCTTGGCTCAAAATAATATTCTTTGATTTTAAAAAATTCATCCGAACTGTACTTTTTTTGCTTTTCAAGCAAGTTAGTATCAAATTACCGCAAATAAATTAATTAAATCTGGAGCAATTTGTAACAGAATGCCCTCTGAAATTTATGTTAAAGCATTCAACTGATAAGACCTTGAATGATGGTCTATTTTTATATCTAAGGAACTAATTAAATTTGCTTATAAAATTTTGATGAGTATGTAATTTTTATTTCATTAATCTTCTTAATCATAATTTGTATCGAATATACTTTTAAGTAGGTTTCAAAAATGTAGATTTCATATATAAAGGGGCATTATGAAGATTTAAAAAATATCTGTATTTTTTTTAAAACACTCAAGAGAGATCCTAAACTAAGGCAAACTGATAAATTTGAACAAATATTATGTTCCTATACTGTACTTTCCATTAGCTGTAAAATTTACTGAATGAAAACACTTTGTTCTTGAATTTCAATCCTTTCTGTGACAATTAACTTAAAAAGCAAAGAATTTCGAAAATTAATGCTTATTCTCGGAAACTTTGCTCAATTCCTTTTATGGTTTTATGTTTTTGATTTATCTAATTGGTATAAACGAACAAAAAAGATTTTCAAAATACTTCGTCCATTTTGATATCTGTAAACAAATTTTAATATTCCTTCAGAAAATAAAGATTTAATTTCAATTTTGGGAATTGGAAGTTTATTCAGCCTCAGGTTTAAAAAGCTGATGCAATCCAGTTTGTTACAGCTGTCATTAACTTAGAAACATATTTAAGTTATCCTCTTTCTTACTTTATAATAGAAAAATTTCAAGCATAGGCATACACTATATTGATTTCCTTTTCCCATGTTACTACATGCACATGATAGTATCATACTGTGAAGTTGATTGTATTTATGTCATTAAGGAATCTCACGGGGGAACTTTACGAATATGTGGATGAGAAGCCTCCGGATAAGTAAGTGGGATCTCGCTTCTCCTGTGCGAATTGTAATGGGGGATTGAATCCTTCCACCTTGCTCAGAAGCTTTCATTCAGATTACCCGGATGCCAAAGCAGGGCGGGGTGATTCATTTTATGTAATGTCTATGACATTATTAAATGCATTGCTTATGTATTTTTGATTCATTAAATTTGTGTTGAACATGCACATGCCGTTAAAGGTATTTACTGCAGCATAATATTAAATTGGAAAATAGGATGTGTGGAAAACATTAACTGCTAGATTCGTAGTTTCGCAAGAGAGGAGAGTTTAGTTTAGTTATATTAACGTCCCGTTTTGAAGCAACACGAGGGCTATTTTGGGACGGACCTCGTAATTTTGAATCTCGGTCAGATGACGAGGACGACACCTGAGCTGGCACCCCCCTCTCCAAACTTCCATGGATGAGAAGCTTCCGGATAATCAAGTGAGATTTCGCTTCTCCTGGGGGAATTGTAACGGTGGGATTGAATCCTCCCTCTTTGCGCAGAAGATTTCGTTCAGATTACCTGGATGCCAAAGCAGGGCGGGGGGATTCATTTTGATGTCTATGACCTTACGAAATGTATTGCTTATGTAATTTTGATTCCTTAAATTTGTGTTGAACATACACATGTCGTTAAAGGTATTTACTGCAGCATAATATTAAATTGGAAAATAGGATGAGTGGAAAGCATTAATTGCTAGATTCGTAGTTTCGCAAAAGAGGAAAGAGATGATATTTAGGAGACCAATTTTTAGTAAAAACATTTTTTTTTGCCATCTGATATTTGCTTTTTTATACAGTTAACACGTGAGAAATCGCAATTTAAAGATAACTCATGTTATAGCTTTTAGGAAGAAATTTTGTTTAAGCTACATTACAGGCTCAGTAAATCTATTTAATAATATTTATCCTATCATAAATCTTACATTATATTTTTACTAAGAAATTTGTCCATTATTGTCAGGACATCTTCACACTGGATTAGGGAATAAACTACTGCAACTTTTAATGAGAAGTTCTTTTTGACTTTCTGTTGTACAATTATATGCAAAGGGAAAGTGTTTCAATCATCAAAAACTTAGGCAACCTAGGTCGATCCATGAGAAAATTGGGGCCGTTTTGCGGCCCCTTCACGAAATTCTACTTCATAAAAACGGCCCCTTCACAAAATTCCGCTTCATAAAAACGGCCCCTTCACAAAATTCCGCTTCATAAAAATGGCCCCTTCACAAAATTTAGCTTCATAAAAACTGGCCCTTCAAAAAACTCAAATGCACAAAATCGGCCCTTTTTTTAATCTGACCTTTTTTTAAAAGTTTTTGAATGAGACATTGCTTAAAATATATATAGGAGTATTTTTTTTCAGTATTATATCAAATTACTGCATATATTTGGTTCAATGAAACACTTTTGATATTAAAAGTAAAATATAGAAATACGAGTGCTAAAATTGAAGGTTTTACACGATGAAAAATTTTTCACAAAAATATTTTTATTTTTCTCAAAAACAATTTTTTTCACAAAAATAATTTTTTTTCACAAAAATATGTTTATTTTTCACAAAAAGGGGCCCGTAAAAAATCCTCGATCGACCCCTGATCTATATTTTGATGAATCTCTTCATTTAAGACCTTCCTGACTTTAACCCGGGAGGACGAGCGCTACGAAAAGTAACACTTAAGGGGGTATTGCGACACCCCAATCGTTATTTCGCTATTTAAGCAAAACTAGCACATTTTTATGCTATATCTGTTGCAAATGATTCGTGCAAACGGATCTCTTTATACAAGAACAAATATTTAGACGAAAAATTAAATAAATAATACATTATATCATTCAACGCATGGCGAACACTATAAAAAAGTATATTTCTTACACACGTTTTCAAAATTTTTTTATAGTAAAGTATCATCAATATTATTATCGTTATACAATTTGGTTAGAAAGATACTGCTTCTAATTTTCTTAGGTACAGATGAAACTATATTTTTAGTAATCTAAATAAGAATTCTGATGGGCTTTACCTTTAGATCCAATAAATTTAGGGCTTAACGCTTTCATTTTTCATAATTGTTTCTACAATTTTAAGCTGTTCCTCCAATAGTTTTTGTGCAAGTGGATAAGACACGTACCAGCTGAAAACAGTTACATTACGTACAGAATGATAAAACGTTTTCATCAATCTCTTGAGATTTTTATTTACACTGTTATCCAGTTTCAAAGTCTTGCATCCGCCAAAATCTCATTTTTAAAAATATAGAATATTCTCGAATCCACATATTTCATCATAAATAGCGAGAAAAAATTATTCTCCTGTCCCTAATACGATCACTCAACTGAACAAAGATACCTGACGCGAGGACGCGCAAGGGGCTTTTCGACACCCCATAAGCTCAATTCCGATAAAAAAAATAATAAAGGATTTTTTCTTGAAACACATTCCGTCAGTTGAAGGTGACCTTAAAGGCAGATAGCAGGGATTTGTCTCATTTCAATTAAAGGGAAGTGGCTATTTTTCACATTTTACGTGGGCGGGGTGTCGAAACACCCCCTTGGGCATCCTGGCGTGTTAAGAAACACATATTTGGAGTTAATGCCTCGTATCTGTATTGCCCTTTTGTGAACACAGTAGCAAGTAACAACGGAACGAGCTGGATGAAACTTTATGTAAAAATTGCAGATGAGAATTAAGTTTTGAACCAAATCTGTAGTACGGAAAAAGAACTCTTCCAAAATTCATGGTCCATTCTCCTGGCTGTACGAAAAACCTAAACCCGAAAGAAGAGTGTTGAGGAAGAGAGCGTTTCCTATTAGCACAAGATCTCTACAATATTCATACGGCATTTTCACGATGGCTAACAGGGTTCTCTATTATTGGTTTTCATCTAAGTATCCAAGGGAGATGTAACTAAGATACGTTTGCTGCTTGGCTATTGCAATTCGTTAAATCCCGTACTTATAATTTATAGGTGTATAAATACATGTAACGTATCTAACGGCATTCCAGAAATAGGCTTTGATTCTACTTGAATCCGAAAAAGTTTACAAGGGTAATAAAAAATTATTTGCATACATACCGATAACTTTTTTCACTGTTCCACATAATCACCAAATCCATTTAGGAATTTATATAAACGCAGGACCAACTCGTTTAACCCGGCTTGGTAGAAATCGCGTCCTTGCCCATGGAGCCAGTTCTCGGTAGCTGTTGTAACATCACTGTCGGAAGGGAGCCTTACTCCAGAAAAGTGTTTGGAACCCAGATTGGGTACCAAATCGGATCTGTATGGGGGTGGTTCCAGACTTCCCATTTGAACTTTTGTAGCAATTTTTGAGTTTCTGGGAGCAGTATAGCTGTTGTCACGCAGGAGGATGACACCATCATTCAACTAGCCGGGGCGTTTGCATTGGATGGCTTCACGATGGCCCAGTGAATAGTTACTCTTTCCGAAATTGAAGGAGCACTTATCTGGAACAAGGTTCTCTTCGGAGAGTGATGTGAAAACAGCTGCCGTGAATTGGCTCAATGGGCATGGACGTGATTTTTGCCAAGACGGGTTAAACTGTTGGTCCTGCGTTCAGATAAATGCCTAAATAGATTTGGTGATTATGCGGAAAAGTGAGAAAAGTTATTGCTATATATGCCTCTGAATTCCCTTTTGTATTTTCTTTCTATTGTTAATAAATAATTTTTAATTACCCATGTAAACTTTTTTTGGATCGATCCTCGTATTTAAGAATTCGAGAGATATTTGGTGCTTCGTTGCTAAATAACATGTCCGAAAAACAAATTTCTTAATTTAAGAATACAGTAAAGACGAGTACTAGTAGCTTAAAAAGCATAACTAGATTTATTTTAGGAGGACGTTTATAAGAGTTATTCGCTATCGCTGTCAGTATTATCGTATTTCTGATACTTCTTGAAAAACCAATCTGCACTTTTGAGACACAGACGTATCCGTTCATGCCATTGATCAGCACGGTCTTTCTAAGTTATCCTTCAAATACGCTTTTAATGGAAACTTCAAACAACTAATTAATTATTTAATGTCAGGAAATGCCATAAATCGCATTGGGCGAGATCTGGGTTCTAGGTTAGTTTTCATATTTATGCTCTCGATTCGAAAGACAAGGAGTGTAAAAATCAACACACATTTTTTATATTGCTGTTAAGAGTAAACTAACAATTGAAACACTTTTGGCGAGTTGTTATTTCAACGCAACGATTTGAAAATCGCAATTGTTTGGAAATGTGAATACCTCTTAGAGTTGTTTTGGAACATACTATGTATACATTATATAGACTATATTTTACAACTAAGGGTCAGCAGAATTTATCTAGATTATTCCGCAATCATAAAAACATGTGAATTCCGAATTTCTTGAAATATATGTAACGTTAGCCAATAACTCAGTTAAAACCGATTCTAAATTTCATTTCGAAGCAAATTAAAGCAATAACCAGACCTTTGTAAGCTTGTTATTTTCCTTTGAAATCTCCTAATCAATTCCTTGTGAACAGAATTCCACTGGTATTGTTAAAATTCCGTTTTGGCCTTCATACAGAATACAAAATCACCGTGTCTCATCATAAAGCCTTTCTAATTTTCCCTCATAATTCGTTTTCTGCGACATTCAATATGCTGAAATGCAAGTAACTCTACTTATTCTGCGGACAAAATAAAAATTCGATCAATTGGATTAGAGGAGGGAAATTAGAGCTTGCTTTAACAGACGGAATCTTTCGAATAGTTAGATGACAGTTCGACCTTTAACAGGTAATATTCAAAACATGTTTGATAGTAAAATATCACCATTTTTGTTATTTTAAGATATTATACGGTCATAATCACAAACTATATTAAATACATATTCAACAAAGTATGTGTTTTAAATTGAAATCCTCAAATTTTCTTTTTTTGCAAATTTAATATTTCTTTAATTCAAATTATACCAAATATTGCATTGAGATTCAAACAAAAGTAGGATAAAAATGTTCATATAATTAATTATTATTATTTTTAAAGACGTTATATCACTTTATTTAATTCGCAGAAATTGAACTTTTATGTCAGGATAAAATATATTTCTTCGTAACTCACGAATTTCATACTTCATATGTTCTATAAAACATAATAGTATGTTAGAATTATATCCCTTTTTATGCGCAGAATTAATAAAATCTCTCATTTTAAAATAAGATGAGTGTAAAATTGTTCATCATTCTGTTTTTAAATTAAGACTAAATATCAAATTGGTTCTTTGAAAAGTCATATAAATTTTTGCAACGTGGAGTAAAATGAACAAATTGAAGTGTTCATTCATGTTGCGCTGAAACACTAGTGACATAAAAATATGTATCCATAATTATAAAATATTTATCTGTTTTTCTTATGAAAATGAATAGCACTCAAGAGAAAAGAAGCTTTTATAAATTCCTATTCTTTTCTTTTGTTACGTGTTACAGGGATTGATTGAGAGAACCAGTGATTGATTGAGTAAAATTAACAAACTGAAGTGTTCATTCATGTTGCGCTGAAACACTACTGACATAAAAAAAATGTATCGATAATTATAAGATATTTATCTGTATTTCTTATGAAAATGAATAGAACTCAAGAGAAAAGAAACTTTTATAAATTCCTATTCTTTTTTTTTTGTTAAGTGTTACAGAGATTGTTCGAGAGAAACAGGAATCTATAAGAAGCTCATGGATAGTGGGTTAGTGAAAAATTCTTATGCCATTGCAAATTCTAAAAATAGAACAAATTCATGAATCCTACTTACCAATGGTAATTACGTAACTATTTGAAGATAAATCAATATTTACTGTGTTTTCATGTATGTTCGAAAATACTCCTCGGAGATTTAATTACTTGGACAAATATATATCAATATGTATTTTCAGTGCTTGTAATGTATGACGAAAAGATGCAATATTTAAAAGAAAAATATAAGTTTAATTATAAATGTTCTCTCTTCCTCACTTGTCTCACATTCTTAAAAGCATACACTGAGAGTACTTTCTTGGACATTTCGAACTGTCAGAATTAAAATCTGGGAAATTCAATGAAAATCTTTCTTTTACTAGAATTAGATAAAAATTGTAAGAAAGTCACGAGTTCATGTTTGTCGACGGAACTTCATTCAAGCACACATTTAGGTACATACTACAGTAGTTCTACATATTGTCCTAATTTAAAACACGATTGATTGTCCATCGCGTTTTGAACTTTAAGGAACATGAAACCATGATTACCTTGGAAAGCTTATGGTAACTATCAAAAGCCAAGAGTAGAAGTTAACATGCGTTGTAAGCGAATAAAGAGAACAGTTATACAGTGACCTTCCAAATGGGAAAATATCCATTTTAAGATTTTTGGGTCAAAAAACTGTATTCGAAACTACACGGCAAGTCTATCTTTATAAGAAAAACATTACGATGCTTGATATTTAACGAACATATAAGAAAATATTGAAGGATTATACTTAAAGCAATGGTATATGAAACACATACGTTTCTTTATTATATGCACACTGGAATTGCATTTTTCATTTTAATTTATTTTTGAAAAAGATAACTGAAATAGGACATTTTTATAGCTTTGTTACGACAATATTATGCATAATGAATATATGGGAATCTTTCAAATACGATTTTGGTTATTTAGGAAGAAGCATATCTTTTTCATAGCTTTCATATTTATATATGAGCTCATGAGCAGATCAAACGCTTTCAGAAATAAGTGAATCGGTATTTAAATATAAAAATAATGAAAATTCTAATTAAATAGGAAGCAAAGATGCCTACCTTGTAATTTTCTGCTGTCATCTTTCTTAAATTAGCCTCAGGATTCCGCAAATTCATGTGTCAAATTTTGATGTAAGTTAAAAGAAATCGCTTTTTATTTTATTAATGTCATATAACACACACATTCTGAACAAAAACGCTATCTATCGCTAGCTTTTCCTCCTATACAAGCGCATTTTTACCAGAAGAAAAAGTGTTAGCACAAATAGACATATCAACTTGCTGTTGGAAAAGAACTATCACGGTTTCGGTCGACAAATCAACTGCGTGAGAATCTATTCTTTCTAGGAGAAAACCACTCTTGAAATTTTTAACGTAATCGTTTTATTTCCAAATAGAGGAGTTTAGAGCTGAAAATGGAAAATCACATTTGCTGGAAATAGCTGCGCATAAGAGTTATTCCTTCACTTAAAACTTATATTTTATATCGAAACCATAAAAATTTACTACCTTGTCTTGTTTTTCTCTTCCAGCCTGCTATAACTTCCTCTGGTGGCAGACTCCACAAAATTTATCACCTGGTTTTGGTTTAGGCTGAGTGGGGAAAGAGTACACGAGCTGTAAAATGTGGTGTTTTTAGTTTCATAAGTTTAGCTCTCCTACACTCCGTGATGTTGTCTAAACTGTTAGCAATGTCTCAGAATACGGAACATTGTATTTATTGTTCAGTTTTTTATTTCTTAGTATCAGCTAATATAAAAAAATCAATATGTTGCCCTATCTATATAATCCGTATGAAACCTAAGAGTTTACTAATTTCTTAGGTTTTATTAAATTGTTTTTTACTTCTAAAAATTCTCCATTGTGATGGAAATAACTATAATACTCATGCCATACCCTCTGGCATTTTAATAAGGGTTCCCATGGAAATTTATTTGAATTATAAAAATAAAAAAATAAAATTAAAATTATAAAATGCATAAAAGCAATCACAAAAAATTTTAAAATACAAAAAAAAACAAAATAAAAACTGTATAAAAAACAGCAAAAAATTCTTAGGTTTTTTAAGTTAGTGTATCCCTCTCTGGATGAAGATAGGTGCGCACACCTATAAACAAAGCTTACTTTGCTTAGCGTCGGTTCATTCAATAACAAAGGGAGATAAGAATTTTAAGCCTTTTTTACAGACTATGTTAAAAATATTGTTTTGAATTTCTTCTTTTCGGATAAATGTTTTTCTTCTTTATTTTGTTTCCAATTTTATCTGGAATAGGTTCAGGTCACAGAAGAAAATTATTTGACCTTAAATTCGTCTTTCCTCGACAGAAAACCTATTCTAATTTTTGAATCTGGATGGAAGATGGCCTCTGAAGAAATCATCCATCGAATTCTTCTTCTTCCTCGTTCTTTTTCATTCGTTTATTGTTTATCTTATTGTATTTTAACCTCTATCAGTTTTAATTTTCTTTAATTTGTTTTAATATCTTTACATTTAGACAAAAGTTATAAATGTCGCGTTGCTTCAATAAGCCGTTTATACATGGAACATTAAGCTTTTATTTTCATCTCAAACTTTTTAGCATCTTTCGTCTAGACGGATGGTGGAAAAAGGATATTTCTGTATCAATATGAGGAATAAATGTCTTTGATGTAAGCCCTGAAGCATTTAATTTATATCATTTTCTCCAAACATTAATGACTAAAGATTTTTTGCGAAATGTGTATCTCCTCTGAATGAAATAAATGATAGTATGTGATGTTTTATTTATTACATGAAATGATTAATAACGAGTTTAACTCTATCGATAAGGGAACGTCCCAAACGTCCCTTCAAGAAAAAGACCATGGACGTCCGAATATCACTGTAAAGTTTCCACCTCCTTTCATTAAGTGTGATTGATTTCACACCCGCAGCGCGCGCTCGCCCAGAAGGGTTTCGGGAACAGAGGAGGGGATTCTTAGAATTCGGAGATTTCCAGCCGCGATTGCGGTTTTTGAGAGGGGTAGTGAATTTCCCTTATCTTTGAAAGAGAAACTCGGGAGTTCCAGTATTTTGAGGTCTCTCTATTCCAATAGTCTTAGGAATAAGAGGTTTAAACTTGTTTTGCTAAATGCGTCTCAGCAATATAAATAGAACCAATAACAATAAAGATATTTTTCTGTTAGAAACGTATACCAGTATCTTTCCTATATCTAAAATGAACAATCTAAATGAAAGTGAACTTTGAAAAGTTTTCAGTAAAATTTGGACAGTAATATATTGTATATTAAAAACAAGAGTAATGGTCATCTATTCATACTCAGAAAATATTCAAAATCAAAGAAATGTTAAAATGCTATACCTAGAAAATTTATAAGCAAATTTCGCATTCAGAGTGTTTAATTTAAAAAAATCAAGCCAAATAAATATTTAGTCACATGCAAACCAAACGTTTCTCAGTTTTTCAAAACATCGGAAAATTGAATGCTTACATCTTACAATCTGAAGATAAATTTCGCTACATTTAATTTATATGCATTGAATTTCCCTATGCAACAATTATTCCCTAATAATTTTGTTGTGGGAAAATTCAGTATTTCATGCTTTCTAAATAAGTTTTCTTTTCAGTTAGGAGGAAATATGTTTTCAGTTAGGAGGAAATATATCACTTTGAGTGATATCCAAGATTTAGAGCGTTTCATAAGTACTTTTGATGAAAACACTCTCTTTCTCAAAGAAAAAATGGAAAAATATGTTTATGAATTCAGTTTGTGATTAGAACTAAAACAATACTTTTCTCTTCTCAGGAACCTATGCATGGCCGTGTACAGTGAGTCTGATGTACAATGTCATATTTTTCGTATCTTTATTATTCGAGATATAAAACTAATAAACTTGCCACTTTAAACTGTTTGATTATAAAACTACTAAAGGGCAGTGATTATGTGCGTTCATCTACTAATTGTTTGACACATTTTTTAAGGTGATTTCTAAAAATACATCATTTTTTGAAGTATCCAATGTCCCCGTGGCTGAAAACAATGCGAAACGATATTCGAGTTTCAAAATTATGTTTGTGATTATTTGAATAAGGAAACACCATTGGCTTCGGTAACCGGAAACATGGGAGCTCCATACTTCCGTGTACGCCGGTATTATTTTTTGTTAATTAATTTTATTAACCCTCTGACTGCTAAGAGTTCTCAAAATCTGAGTACAGTTGTATACGGAGATTTGCTGACTAATGATCTGTAGAATGGATTCGTCCGACCCGTTCCCCCTTTTCACCTCACTACGGGTGGTGGGAGATATGAATGGAAGGCTTTTATTTCTCATCTCTCCACTAAGGGTCCCTTTAATGACCACTCGCCCAACTGCCTTCTCCCCCCTTTCGGAACAGCAACCGGCCGAAATCCGCCCCACTAGTATAGAAGTTACATGGCCTGTTACTGCCGGCTTAGGAGACAGAGTGTTAATTAATAATTAATCACCAAGTGAAGATGCTTCGTTATGCTTTGAGATAAGAAGCTGGAACATCCAGTTTTTGTTTCATTGAAAAATTTGGTGAGAACTTACGCCAACCTTAAGAAATGAATTTAAAAATTTATGATTTAGGGAGAAGTATATTCTCAAAGCCTTAGAAAGGGTTAAGTAGTTTGGTATCAAACATCTTCCCTATTGTGTTTTGAGAGTTCTAAGACGGCTCTTGTTGTCTTCGTCATTTGATCACAATTCAACACACATATGACACAAATTGTGAGGTCTAGCCACTAGAAAATATCTCCAAGTAAAGCTTAAAAATGGGACGTTCATTCAACCTACTTCAAAAATAAGGCATTATTTTTCTCTTTCCATGTTTTGCAAAATTTGCTGTCTAAAAATATATTAATCATCGCTAAAACAACGAATCTATTTATGCTGATTTTCAACGTTATAATTATTTATGATATTATAATCAATTTTCTATCAATTCCATCTAAATTTTGCGATTTCTGACGTTACATATTTTTTTCCATTTTTCGTTTTGTATAAAACAGAAAGACAAAAAATTTATATTTTATTTCAGAATTACTAGAGCTTTCAGGCAATTTATCATTCTTTCTCATATATTATATGTTTTTTCTAAAACTGCGCTTGTTTCAATTAAGATATAATTTATGTCATATTAATCTTTAGTTGATTGTTTGTTCATAAGTTGAAAATTTACTAATATAAAAAGTAAATATGGAAATTGAATTATTCTCATTTTGTTAAAGTCACAGTAATTTCACACATAAATCCTATCTGGCCCTTGATTCTATAGCCAAAGGCATTAGATAACATGAATGATCCCATTAATTCAAGTAGGACCATTCAATGTTTAGATTTAGAGTGATACCTGGTCTGTTATATTTTGTATATAAAATTATGAAATATGAAAAAGCAGATACTATTGTCAAAGTGGAATCTAAAAGTGGCAAAGAATTACTTAAAAACTTTTATTACAATGAAATATTCTAAAGGCAGTACCATCTCTCTCGAAAAAAGTAATTTTTTCACAGTTTTTTAGAAGCAAGCATAGTTTTATTCATTTATATTCGTTAAAGTATGAAACCTTACTTAATATTACGCCTTATTTCAAAAACTATTTATTCCATCCTATTCTGATTATTACTCACTAAGTTCATTTGGCATCATTTCTGTACATTGACGCTATATTTGCTTCAAAATAAACTACTTATCCTTTAATATTTGATCATTTAAAATCTTTACTACTAAAGTCCTTGAATTGTTGCTCAGTCATTCAGATTTCATGGCAGCCTACTAAACACTTATTTTCTGCGTACAAATTCATTCCTAAGAAAAGCAACACTTAGTACAATACAAAAGAAGGGACATTCGATGAGCTCTTATATAAATCGAGAATGCTTGAACATCGGAATAATATACATATACTGCCAGTTAGATAAATTATTATTGGAAAAATACAAAAGTTGCAAAATACCTTATTTTTCCGTGGTAGATGAAAAGTAAGATGCAAAATTCCCTTTCTACATGACTAATGCATATATTTTGTTTTCTCAGTGTTGCTACACAGAATACTAGCACACAAATCATTTTATTTTTAGATCAGTTGCATAATATTTGTGTAGTTATTATTTCCTAAAGAGTACTTCCATTTCAAATTGACCACTTGATTCAACACGCTTCATTCCTCATCCAAATTAATCCATCACACATGATAACAACAAACATTTAAGTGAAGAACCAAATAAGAATTATTCATACTTATGCGCTTTATTTCACTGCAATGCTTTATAAATTTACCCAAAATTAATTCACTAAACTTGGTTTTAAAAATGAGGGAATTGAAATTTTATGATATCCAATTAACTTTTGTTTTGAAGTAGTTATGAAGAAAATAGTATTTGTTGTTTCTCATTGTACTTTTACATCACTCAAAGTTTTATGCTGCCAAACACTTTGAAAAATCGAGTTTATTTTATCCCAAATTTGGACACTACTCTTCCCGAATAATTTAAGAAAGAAAGATGCTTCGTATTAACTGAAAAAATCCTTTCCCTAAATAATTACAAAAGCTCGAGAAATAATCTGCATCACTCTTTCACCAGTGATTTCAAATGCCAAACTAAATTGTACTGCGTAATAGTTGCCTTCGTTTCCAGCCCTCATGGTTTTGTCTCCATTGATAAACCGAATATAACACAAGTGATTTCATTAAACAATGTCCTTTATGTATTGTTCAAAATTTAAAGAAAGATAAAAAATATTTAAAACCACATAAAATTAAACTACGATGTATTATGATCAAATTTATAACAATAGAATGTCCTTAATGCGTACTTTGTACATAGGAAAAAAGAAACGTATTTCAATTAAGAGTTCGAGCTTATGCAAAAGAGCAGATTTATTTATCCATCTTATTTCATATTTAAGAAATTAATTTTATCTTTTGCATCGTGTAGTTTCTTCATCATAATACACACACCACATATTAAAATGCTTTTACCAGTATTGATACTATGCTCACAAAATAGCAAATCTCAGGGTATTGATAATTCATTACATTTTCAAACTTTGGCGGAATGATTTTAAAAAAATACTTTATTTAGAATCTGGATTTTTATGCCCAGTTCATCAATTCAGACCCTTAAAAATTCAAAGCAGATTTCTGCACTCAAAGTTTTGACAAAAATAATGAAATGGAGCACACACACGAAGTTCCGCTCCTAAATATTGCTATTTCTCAACCTTGCGCTTACACGCTTAAGTTCTTTTTGATTAGTTTCTTCCTGGCTCACGCTTTGATGATAAAAGAAACAAAAAATGTAACCTTTGTTCTCACAACAATGTTTTCAGCTAGCGTCATATATCTTTCAAATGCGAGCTGAGTATTTTCCATAAACCTCTCCTTTTTGACAGGATGAATAAATTCATGACATTTGAAACATTGCGTTTTAAGGAGAAGAAAGAAACGGCGTGCTTTAGGAACGCTTAGAGCTCGCTGAAAAGCCAGCGAACATCAGAAGGCAAGACGAACTTGCTATATCGTTTCGCGAATCGAATCTTTCCCGGCCAGAAGCGCGAAAAAAAGACATAGGCAGTCGGCCTAGTTATACGCTCGGTTACCATCTTTCAGCGCAGGCCTTCAATATCTTGTTCCAGAATACTAAACTTCTTGAGGGTGCTCATTTTTAAACGCAATATATTGCATTTGTTTGACTTGAAGAAACAAATTATGCTTTCACGCGGGGAAATTGTTCTCTGCTTTTATTCATTCCCTTTCCCCCGTTCCTGCTTACAGCGTCTTAAAAAGACAGAAATTCATATTCGGTCGTTCGTTTATCCAACTTTTTCACCCTTGCCATTCTGAATAGTAGACGCAAACGACTGCGAACCGCTTACAGTGTCTAAAAATTTCCAAAGAGTTCGAGCTCAATATGAGGCAATTGAATATTGTTTATTTTCATCACTTCTAGACTTGTTCGGGAGTAACTCGCGCTGCTGATTTTTTTATTGTTCCAAAAGGGAGAAATAGATTTTAGAAATGCAAAGTTGTGACTTGAAAAGAAGCGTTTCAAATGAGGGAGCACTTTCTCTTTTGCATTTGTTCACGACAAGCTGGTTTCTAAAATTTCGAAGTTGCTTCTTTTGTTTATATTCTTCTCGCAGTATAACAGCTCGGTAAATGCATTGCGTCCCACTTAACTGTAGAGTAAAATAACGGCACAAAATCACCAGGCTAATTGTCTCTGCATGATTTGATTTCAGCTGATAAATGATGCATTATCTTTTTCCAGTCTTGAACTAGGAAAAGAAAACTTTCGTCTTTCGTTTCCTTCGACATAAATTCGTTCAAACTAATTCTGATCCAGCAATGAAGATCCTTCTTATCTTAAGAGCCGAAGGCGGACTTTAAATTTCCTGGAAACCTGTTATTTTTACTGTCAAAAGACGATACAGTACATGCATTTTTCCTCTGGTTTTAAATAGGCTCCCAGGTAAATGGCAAGTTTAAGGTCAGCTAGGAATTATCGTGTAATTTTAGATAATGTAGTAATTTATATTTTATCAGGTATGTATAGTAGAAGAGAAATAATTATACAGTCGGAAAAATCTTGAACCAATGTCCAACAGTTTAACAATGCATTATACACATTAGGAAACGCTATTAAAATGTTTTCCTTGATGTTTTAAGGTCTTTTTTTCTTTTAAAATAATTGTGAGTAAGTGTTTTTGCATTTTGTTTTATTTTTATAGTCCTGAATTTGTTTTGCAAATTCTTTTGAATTTCATGAGCTTTCATTGTAATCAAAATATTGAAAATCTTAAATGTCTGTCAGAAACACAATTACTCTTAAAGATATTTTTGCATAAAGTAAGTCACTTATAAGAGATAAAATGTTGTTCAATCGCTCTCTTATCTATATTTTTAGGCCATGTAAATGATTGAAATTCTGTTAGACCAAAGAACTTCAGAAATAAAATTACAACAATTAAATAAATAGGAACATATTTTACAATTTTTTTCTATATATAAACTAAAAGCGTTTGGTCGTAGAAATTTTTGTCGTATGTGTAATTAAAGGTTTGCAATATCTCAGCAAACACTTTTTCCTTTAAATTTCAGAGAAAGAATTTAAATTTCAGGCTAAGAATATAAAATAATTGAGTAAAACTTTATATAAAACATTAATTTTCTTTTTAAAAACTTTATTTCATCATCCTTTTTAAAATATCAGAAATAATCTATAAACATAAAAATTTACTTGAAAGGCGTTAACATAAAATGAATTGACATGTTAACACGCAATCACTTGAAAATCTACATGTTCTACTTCAAAGATAGATAAATAAATTTGTAAGAGAAAATAATCTTTTAAGATGAGTTCCTTCTTAAAAGTAAAATTGAAGAATGATTTTTATTTTTCACGTGAAGTGATTTGTTTTCTTTCAAAACCATACTTCCTTAACTGTAAGACTACATCTCATGGCCATTTAACATTTAAGAAACTAATAAACAAATTAAAAGATTAAAACCCATATTTAGCCGGAATTTTCTGCTATTTAAACATTATGAAACCTTTTTATTCAAATAAAAGCCTGATTAGAAAAAATATTCGATATTTAATTTGAACCACATATTTTTTAAAAAAATCTTCGGTAGAAATATAAGCCTGAGAATTTTCAGTCTCCGAAATTCAGATCAGATGAAACTTATCTTTGACTTTCGATGCTTAAGCAGCTAAGACTGTTGGTTTTAACGCTTAATTTGAAATGAAACTTAACATTTCTCCTCCCCTTCCTTTTAACCATCGCTTTGAAGAAAAAAATATAATTTACTTAATCAGCTAGTGAATTAAAATGAAGCGCATTAATTAACTTCACTAGGCAAGAGGAATACATGAAGACAGCTCACGTCCCTCCGTACATGATCATTTTTTATCTGGTTTTAAGGAAAGGAAATTCGTAAATAAGTAATTAGAAAAGAGGTATAATTATCCATGAGAGTGGAAACGCTCAATTTGTTTTATTTTCTGCTATTAGAAAGATTACAAGAAGAGCAGATGTTGGGACATTTGTCAAGATAATCGAAATGGTTCACTGGGAATATTAATTATAAGCATTTAGCAAAACCCTAAATTCGGCACGAATTATTGTGATGATTTTATTTACTAATAAGAAGTGCTAATCATTCTGCTGTTTTTTATGGTGCGTGGTTATGCGGAAGAAAACTGAAATACTGCTTCTATCTACGAATTGTGCGAACATTTTCTTACCTTCTTTAGACAAATAAGTGCTCAGGGAAAGAAGGAAAAGAAGTGTATCTTGGCAGTATGCTTCAAGGTACTTTGTTGTTTACGATAAATAACTTCCGACAAGGGAATATCAACCGAATGTGAAAAGAGCATAGCATTCTGTTCTTTTAGCAATAATTTCTAGAAGTTACTTTT
>BGPR01000001.1:2388508-2431885 GCA_013235015.1 Araneus ventricosus
ATATCAACCGAATGTGAAAAGAGCATAGCATTCTGTTCTTTTAGCAATAATTTCTAGAAGTTACTTTTTAACTGATAATTTTATAAATACTAAATGTTTTTAATTTGATTTTTTATTTGGAAACAGAATTTAAGCAAATGGAGTTGAATTGAGTTGCATTAACTTCCGAAGCGATCTGACAGCCCCCTCTCCAAACTTCCAGACCACAACCTTTACCTCTTTCGTGATGTTTGAATCGGATCTCGAACCCAAGATTCTGAGTGCATGGTCCAGGATCAGAAGGAACCAATTTTCAAGAAAATACTCTGAAACATTAAATTATATAGAAATGTCAGAATGATCGTAAAATTTAAAAACTAGTAGTTGGTATGAATTATTTAAATTTAATTTCAATTAATCTTAATATAATAGTAGTATCATTCTCAGGATCGAAATATACTTTGACAAAATGTAGGAGCCATTGAAATCACATATAGAAATATGCATCAGAAAAGATAATTCCATACCATCGTAGTACATTTTGAGAAGAAATGTTAAGGAAGAAACCGATTTCATAAAATTGCTGTATTAAGTAGATTTCCAACTGATACGAAATACGTAAATTTTGTTTGTTGCTTTATTTATTCGACCATAATCATTTAAGCAATACTCCATAATAATTTCTTTCTCAATTTCCTTCTACAGTTCAAATAAACGAACATAAACAAAATGAATTGTAACTTCAAATTTAATCTTATTTAACAAACGCAATCCAAATTCTACTGATAATACTTTCATTAGACGTAAATATTTCCTTCACCTAACTTTTACATAATAAATTGAAAATTTGAAAAATATTCCAAAAATTATTTTTTGATAGAAAAGACAAACGTATATAGAATGCATTCAGATATAATAGTTTTTTTCAGTAAAAGCCGGATAAATGTGTTTTTAGATAAGACTTTTTTCTTTGCGAGTTTTATTTTATTAATTCAATTTCAAATTTCATCTTAAGTATCTTTAAAGGGACTAAATTTAATTTACTGCTTATATGGTTAAAACTTAAAAAACAAAATAATTAGGTTTCATAAAAAAAAGTTAGAAATTCATATTAAAAGCACAAAAAATTAAAATAAATTTCTTAACGTGATAAACGCAACCTCAATTATATTGTCAAATTATTCTATTGCTTGTCTGCATAATACGAAATAAGCAAAACTGTAATTACTCTGAATAAAACCGTTTGAAAAATTTTATGACGTAAGCTGCATAATATATATTTTGTTAAATTTGAAGTATTTTTCCCAGTGTTAAATTCTCTACCGTCGTTTTGCCTAATTTTGCTTATCTGCGTTCAGGAGTACTTACTTGCTTAATAACGCTAGATACAACAATTTTGCAGAGAGAATTTCAATTTATAAATTCCTCGTAGTGTTATTTTACAAAATGTTATTTCACCAAAATAATTTTAATTAAATTTTTATACATAGCAATAATTGAACTCATTTTTTAGTATTATAGGGGAAAGACTCCGAATTTGGACGCGAAAGTCGTAACCGATTATTAAAATTAAATAATTCATATATAGATGATAAATTAGACTGAGACTCAATTTATTTACATGAGCTTTAGTCACAAATCTAAGACATTATGAACGGCTATTATACCTGCCCCTTATTAAATATTCACCTCTCTTTGTTGCCTCCCCGACCCCAAATAAAAAGCAAAGACAGGGGAGAGATGCCGAATTTGGGCCATTGGACCTTTATCATGACTTTAATTCTATTAAATATTTGGGCGTAAAATAGGCAAATTATGTTATAACGGTGTAGATAGGGTGTATGATATCATTTTTAGGGGAAAGCGCTAAGAGATCAAGTACTTAGATTTAGGCATCTGCAATCTATTATTTAACAGAAGACAGAAAGTTCCTACGCTGGTCCTACGCTAAGTAGAAAATATGTCATTAGATCACCAGATACGAAATTTCTTTGGTTAGAATTTACTATAATCATTTTATGGAAATAGTTTGAAATTAAGTTTAGGGCGATATTTTTGTTGTTGTCCAAAGGTTTCCTAGATTGATAAATAAATCATAAAATTATTGCCTAGATTGAACCATACACAATAATCCTAAATTGGACCATTTAAATCAATAGGATTATTATTTAAAACGACAGGAATAACTGAGAAAGCAGTTTATCATCACTAATTGTCCTCATAAATTGGAATCGGATCAAATCAAAGCATAAAACAATAAAAGGCCACTGAATTAAGCCACCAAATGTTGGATAAAAAATTATAAAAACCTAATGTACGTAACATTTTCATCACTTGTCATTAAAATAAGGGAGAAGAGGAAGAGATAAAGTGCATAGAATGTCATGCTTGTGTTCATGAATCGGTTTCTGGTGTGAATTTGAGAATCAAAAAATATTTTTGCCTTAATTGTTCTTAAAGAAATTAGTAGTCCAATCTAGGCAATCAGGGCAACCAGTAGTCCAATCTAGGCAATCGGTTTCTTTGATTGAATCTATGACCCATTTTTTTAAAATCTGAATTTTCTTTAAGTTAAAGTGTATTATTTCATAAGAAGTTATATTGCGCTGGTCTGAAGATAAATAAACTACAAAAAAATTCTACTACTTGCTTTTCATTAAAATTATTTCTCCATCGCTGTACATCTAAAAGTGTCAAAGTGTTCCAAATTCGGCATTTCTCCCTTACCTATCGATAACTTTTGTTAAATATGCTTATATTTTTATATATTTCCAAGATAATATATTTTCAATATTCTATTTTTGGCTCGAAAAACATGCTTATACTTTAAAAAATACATATAAAATTGAAATAGGAATCTTTAAGATTTTAATTGCGCTTTCATTCATAATCAGTCACTGATTTATAAATAATTATTATTGAGATAATTTTAAATTAAAATAAGAACAAATTATTTTGAATCTATTTAAGCAATCAATACATTCCATTGCAGCCCTTTTTATCGCCTATTAAAAGCGAGAACTAAAATGTAAATTAAATTTCTTAGAAGCAATAAAAATAGCATTTGTAGGAAATTTTTAATTTATATTTCGTCAACATTAAGACTTCCAAATTTAAAGATATACTGAAACAGCTTTTAATCAACAGTCATGATTACTTGTGAATGAACAAAGAAGTTAAAAGCAATTAACCATTGCTAAATTAAAAGACTGATCTCGCTCTGTTAAAATGAGGAAATTTTCCCCTTCAATTCTTCGACAGATTTATAAATCCCACATAATTACGGATGTCTCTTTTCTCATTAAAATTTGCTAAGAATCATTTTTGTTGGACGCTTATAATCTCAAGAAAAGGAAATGGTTTCCTTTTGGGATGTTTCGGCAATAAATAATATAGTTAGTTATTGCTTTCTATTTTAAAATGCATTATTGGGAATGATTAAAATGGTAGTTTAAATTATGAATTTGTATTAATAGACACATTTGAACATAAATGGAGCTATTTAATGTTTTGGAACTGAATTCAATTGGATATTTAAGTGAAATTCAATATGTGGCTTCATATTTCAATGATGCATATGTTGACATGAAGTAAAATAAACCTGTTAATTAGAATTCTGATGCGAACTTCAGTAGCGGAATAATCATCTTTCAAAAGAAAGCAAGCACTGATTTCCCAATAATCCATTAAAATTTCAAAGAAAATTATTCTTCCTTAAGACGAAAGTATTCTTTTGGGAAATTTGGTCATACTGAAATATTTTGGGAAATTTACCATGTATATAAAATGAAGAATGAGGCCAATTCATGTTCGCATGAAAAATGTAAAATTACTTGCGCTGTTACAAATTTTCATGCTGCATGCATCGTGCAAGTGCAGCTTGTAACATTAAGGACATCTCTTTTTCTGAGTGAAATAAAAGTTTATTTTTAGCTTTATATTTCCTTTGGCCGTATAATTCTAGATCTTCCATTACAATTATTATTTTTTAAATATTTATTGATTCTTCAATTTTATCTATTTTATTTAATATCATTTTGTGTTTAAATCTGAAACATTCATATTCGTTAGCTGCATTAGAGTAAGTTTAATTAAAATTTGTAAGTTTTTTCTAATTTTTACTAAGTTTTATTTAAGTTATATTTTACATTAATCTAATTTTTATAAGTTAGTTAATAATTATATACGCCAATGTTTAGAAAAAGCCTTTGGTTTTAAAGGGCAGAGATGTAACCTTCGAAGCTCCCTTATCACAGTCCATTCTATAATAAATTAGGACTGTTATGTGGAAACTTGAAAAACCTTTTCCTGTCTTTTTCTTTATTTACATAGATTTATAACAGCAAATAGCTGAGTAATAACGCATTTTTCTTGCGGTATAGGTTTAGAAGGTTTAGGTATAGAAAAAAAGAAGTTTGAGGTGTATGCTTGCTATTATGCCGCTTTGTCAAACATAAAGAAATAAGGAAACAATTGAGAGAAGAAAAAACATAAGAAAGGCGCAGTTCGGGTCCGCGTCGTATATTTTTCGTGAGAACGTCGGGATAAAATCATAAAACAAGTATTTCGTATCAATATGTAATTTGATTATCAATCTCTTTAATACATTTTCATGAAAAATCTACGACGCGGACCCGAACTGTGCCTTTCTTATGTTTTATTTAGAATAGCTTTTGATGGCGGCATCTGTTGACAGTATATAGAACTACATTTCGTATGTGCAGTAAAATATTATTTACTACAAATGTTCATATTTCCCGTAATATTCTAATTCTTGAATTCAAATTTTAATACAATGTTTCTTTTACGTATTGTCAAGTATTTTGTAAGTTTCGTACAATTAGAGAGAAAATTCTACATGTTATAATAGAAAAACATGCGGAGTTTGAAATTTTCAATTTAATACCGATTTTCTTATTTTCTGATAAATATTTTTATTGTATCAATTTGTGTCCAAGTAATTCTTCTCAAGCTTTTTAAAAAGACACCAAAATCAACCTCCTAGCTCAACGTGTTTCCACGCTACACTTATTTCTAATCTTACATAAAGCTAATTCATAACAATCACGCGTAGGCGCCTGCACTTGTAGCGATGACGTCACAGGCAAAAAAATACTATGAGAGAAACTCTTACAGATATGATCTATCCGTTGTGGGGTCAACCATTCTTTTCGCATTAATAGTCTCGTAGTTGTTAGCGATTCAAATCTGACGGCATTTTCTCACACAAGAAAGTTCGACCGACTTTCACTGTAACGAGCGGAAAGACGTTTTCACGTCAAAAAACTGAGAAGAAAATCTCGAATTCGCAGAAGGAAGTCGACCTCACCGCCTATTCCCAACTTTTCCTTACTCAGAAATTTTGTGAAAAATGTATACAATGTGAGCACATCGTAAGACATTAGTACACAAGTGCAAACGTGCTGTATCATTGTGCAGCATTCAGTTACATGTTCAGATGGTATACGCAGTTTCCTTTCTCATGCGACTGTCACATTACATGGATCGTCTCCATTATCCTTATAATTTCTTAAAAACAACGTATTAGAAAAAGGCAATTGATAAAACTTATTACATATACTTCCTCCTGATGCCCTAAGTTTATCCTCATTCCAGTGCGCAAGTTCCATGCTTAACTAACAAGTTTCATCTAAAACACAGATATCAAAACTGCAAGACTCCGAAGCCCAGCAAAGCTTTCTTTCTATGTCGTTCCTTGAGCATTAGGTAGGTTTGCTTTTCCCCATTGAGGGAAAAAGACTAAGAAATGCTAATATTTTAAGGTCAAAATATTTTTAATAAACGATTAAATTTCTGTGTCATTTTAAGTAACACAAGAATTTTTGTTGATATAACGTTTGGAATTTTTAACGTTGGATTTTTTTGCCAGAACGACGCCTGAATTATTAGTGCGTCGCTTATAAAACTTCAATTTCAAGCAAGTGCGCTGCCAATGTTTGTTCTTAAAACTAACGAGCATAGTCACCTTTTGGGTCGATATTCAGGGTAATTAACCCTCTAAGCGTTGGAACCGTATTTTTCCGGATTTTTTTTCAAGTTCACTTCAAAAGTGCATGATTAATTCATGTTTATAATTACTTAAATTACCATGGATAAAATATTCTTAAGAGTTGAGACTTGATTAAATGCAATAAAGTTAAAATTATTCATTTTTAAAGCTGTTTTTTAAGATTTTAAAGCTATTAGATCGAAAATCAGCACGCCAGAAAGAGCACGTTTGACCCCTGACATCAGATTTAGCATCCACCTGGCAAACAACACAACATTGATGGCCAATATACATGGGCAACATGCATGAGGAATCAGGTTTCAAACTTGGAATCGTGAGCATTTTCGAAGGCTTAACTGCCGGAAAAGTTGTGATTGCTCACAGTATTTAGCTATTTGAACAATTTTGCCAATCATTGGAGATGCCAGAATTCTGGAATATTTATCGGAGCATGGAACGCATGCGCAATTTTACTGTAGACGAAAGCAATAAAAATTAATGCACAATCAACCATCTGCAGTAGCTATTAGATCGAAATATCAAAGCACTCATTCTCGCCAGCCTTCTATACCGATCTTAGTTTTACTAACGTCCCTTTTCGAAGTCGCACGAGGACGATTTTCGAATAGGTCATGTTATTTTCAACCCTGGTCAAACGACGAGGATGACACCTGAATCAGCAAATTTCACCCCTGACATCAGATTTAACATCCACTAGGCGAACAACACAACGTTCATGGATAATATACATGTGCAACATGCATGAGGAATCAGGTTTCAAACTTGGAATCGTGAGAATTTTCGAAGGCATAACCGCCGGAAAAGCTGTGATTGCTCACAGCATTTAGCTATTTGAACAATTTTGCCAATCACTGGGGATGCCAGAATTCTTTAATATTTATCGGAGCATGGAATGCGTGCGCAATTTTACTGTAGACGAAAATAATAAAAATTACTGCACAATTAACCATCTGTAGTAGCATTGCAACTTTTAAATTACTTATCTTATATCAATGCCCGCTTCCAAACAGAAGATTTTTTAGCTTTTCTGCCCCCCCCTCCTTTCTGTCTGACTAGCCATTCCCTTTCATAAATTGCGAAATTTAGAAAAATGAATGCAAGTATATAATCTCCCTGAGCAAAAATGGATAATACATTAATACAATCTCAACATTTATTCTACTAGACTTTATACAATCCAACTAATGAAATTTGCAACGCATTAAGATTCCGGCATAATAAAACAGAGAAATTTCAATTTTCAAACTAATTTAGGATCAAAAATTAGAAAGTGCTATAAAGATAAAACCAAAACAAAATATTTATATCATAAAGAAACCTTAGCAGCTTATTTTTTTATAAAGATACATAATCGAAATACAATCTAATTCTCTTCTCTTTTGAAATATAGATAAATAACTTAAAAGCATTAAAATTCGAAAAAACGACATTTATTTAAAACAGAAACGGATATGGCAAGTCTTATGGCAAGCATTTTCGAAATTATTATATTCAAGAAGGACAAGAACGGCAAAAATAATCAGTGTGGCTGAATATGTAGAAGAACGTCAATTCTCTCGCCTGAGGAAGTCGAATTAAATACAAATATTTAATGAGAGGCTGTTATTATTTTAAAGTATCTCAAAGCATTTCTCAATTTTCATTTCTATTTTTTTTTGTTTATTTTTCTTCTTAAAGTACTTGGAAGTCATTTTAATGTTTTATTTTAAATGCACCGTTTTATTTTAATTTCAATATCTACTACATTTCAGTTGAATTGATTTCGATTTCTTTCCTGGTTTCATATTTTGAATAACTAATTTCTCTCTCCATTAATTATTGTAATGGGCAAGATGTTTTCGTCAATATTGAGACCCATTTGTATATATTTTATGCATTTTACATATTTAATTTATTTGGGCCTAAAATCTATTATTTTGAGCCTTTAAGATTATCAATTGCGTTATAAAAATGCGAATGTTCTCATCTTGGATTCTGCCTCTTTAAGATACAACTTTCAATATGAAGTCAAAAATGTTTTGTTAATTGGTTATACAACCAAATGCTCTCCACTGCCATTGAGAAAACTTTCTCTAAAAGTATCCAAAAAGACCTCATCTAATGAATTGTTTTCACTGTTGATTCATATATTCCGCAGTTTTTCAATTTTTGGCAATAAATTGAGAAAATATTAATCAAGGAAAAGTAATAAGTGCACCATTTTAAAATTCAAAACAACAACTTTTAATTGTTGGCTGTATTATTTTCGTGATACTTTACATCTAATATTATAAACATATATTTGTTACCGTATTTATGTGTGTGTGTGTGTGTGATAGTAATCTGTCAAAAACATATTTAATGTATTTATTGGGCGAAATAGCAACGCGAAAATAAACAAAGGCAGTAATTAAAAATGTATGCAGTTTTTTCATTTATGTGAATGGCAAATCGCAGGTCAATCAATGAAATATCCAACAATGTGCATAACAATTTCATTTAGCTTAAATGGGTTTATGTTTAAAATCTCTGTAAATAAGATTCTCATTTGGACAGTATTTGGTATTGAGAAGTATATAATTGAGGAAAGTACCTTTTACCAAGGATATATTTCGTGCCAAATTAGATAGAGGTCTACAACTTTTGTGAAAGAGCCACATGCCGAAAACCTCATTACAATTTTGAATTCTCTTGTTTACATACAGAAAGTCACACGAACACTGACATATAATTGCAAAGTATTTTTCTTCTGTCTTCGAGAGATCGAAAACTTTCATATTCATCAAATTCTTGAAATCTAATTTGTAGGCGATTAAAATACTTGCCTTTCGTAAAAAAAAGTTTGTATAGTTGTGAAATAGTCGTGAGTTGAATGAAACAGGACCTGCTAAATTCGGAAGAGGATAAAAATGAAAGCAACTACTGAAATAAAAGTTAAATAATTAAAACTTAAGAAGAACTTCAATAATTTTAAACATTTTTCATCAATTTCCGACAAATTTCTTCAGGTGTTCCCTAAGATTTACCAATTGTAAAGATGTGCTAATTCAAGGCATTTTTATTTTTGCTACGCTTTGAATCACAAGATTGCTTCAATCGTTGACTGTAAAATATGAACGCAGTTCTTTACAGCATAGTTTTCAAGGCACTTTTAATTTTGTTTTAGCTGCAATCCTAATATTTAATAGTTAAGGATTTAAAAAACATATCATATCAAGCCTAAATTAAGAAGATATACCTACTGCATAAAAAGTACGCTAATTTTTATCCAGGCAGACTAAAGTCATTTATATAAAAACTTTATAAAATTCGAATTCATATTCATAGCGAGATCTCAGCTATGAAATATTAGGACCTATACAAAATAACTGTAAATATTTACCTGACATATTCTACAAAATTTCAATGAAACATAAAATTTAAATGATGTGTTATTGCTTTATTAATATGTATTATTATTTTATTATAACATTAAAATAATATGATGTTTTTAATTTGGAATAATTAGTAAATGGTTATTATTCACCTCAATTCAGCAAATTTTGTTGACTTAGGGTGAAGCTCAGATAAATTTGTTAATGGCTAATTTAAGGAATTATGACAAACAAAAGTATCAATAAAATTTAGATATAAAGCGTTGAAAAAATTGAAACTGATCATCTGTCCCATCAATATCAGAAAATGTGCCCGTGTATTTGAAGATACGGATTTTATTTTCCCTTCATTTTTTGATCTAGAAACACTGAGAAATATATACTTTATTTTCTAGAACAAAAGCGATGCTATTTGTTCTTTGATGTATTTTTCCGTAAATTATGCGATGCTAAGAACTTTATCGTGAGGTCAACAATTGTATTCGTCATTTCTGATAAATGGTCGGAAAAAATATCATTAATAGCAATAGGCATGATTGCTGATGTATGTTGAAAAGCAAAAGAATATATTTCACATTTTACGAATATATTTCACAGACTGGTCCATTTTTATCCCTCTATGATCACCTGCCATCTACAGGGGATTTTGAAGAGATTTGACATTTTCTTTGATATTTATTGTAAGAATGAAAGCAGTAGCTTGGAATATTTGGATATTTCGCGTCTTAGCCTCTTCTGCTAGGATTCTGACTGAAATAAATTTCTTAAAGGAGAAGAATTCTTGTTATTAATTTAATATGAAATATTGAAGACTAGTTTAAAGAGTATTAGGAAATCACTCATTTTATTTTACATCAATTCATCAATAATTTCATTCGAAACATTACATTAATCGATTTAATTGGAAGAAAAGTCATTCAATTATAAAGGATAAACGGCATTATTTTTTCAGTTTCGTTATTTTTATTGTAATCAGCTTTAATAATTGAAACGAGTGAAGTAGAGTTAAATTATATTTGAATTAAAGCTAATTAATATAGTAATCTTGTTACTGTACAGATATACAGTTTAGTAATAACTATAACAAATAACAGATAGGAAGTACATTCTTCGCACTAAACAAAAATTCTTCAGGTGCTCGAAGAGTACTTATTTCATACTACTATATTCCTTTGCACATTACCATGTTAGTACGATTAATTTGCTAAATGCTGAAGATACAAATTAACAATAAGTTATTGCTAATGAAATTCAGTACTTACGAGGATCATCTATAATAACTTGCAGTGATAAAAAAAAGTTAAGATGGATATTATGAGTAAGTAATCTACCAATAATTTCACAGGATTTGAAAGTGTCCTTTAAAAAAATTAATTATTCTTGGTATACCAATTTTCACTCTATAAATCCAAGGTACACAAAAAACTTAATGTAGGAAAATTTTTATAGATTAAGTCATTTCTTGTGGGTTTTAACATTTTTTAAAGGTTTAGAAAATTAACGAATAATAAATACAAATCCTTTGTGCTGATTAAATTATTTGTAGTTATGTGACGGTAGCATCGAAATATACGCTTTTACGGATATCTGTATCTTTTAACACTCTGACTCCTGAGCCGGCCGTAACCGGCCATGCAACTTCTGTACTAGTGGGGCGGATTTCGGCCGGTTGCTGTTCCGAAAGGGGGAGAAGGCAGGAACGGGCGAGTGGTCATGAAAGGGACCCTTAGGGGAGAGATGAAAGGTCTGCCATTCATATCTCCCACCAAACGTAGTGAGGAGAAAAGGGGGAAAGGGGCGGACGAATCCATTCCACAGATCAATTAGTAAGCAAACCTCCGTATACAACTGTACTCAGATTTTGAGAACTCTTAGTAGTCAGAGGGTTAAGAAATTTTTCGAATAGATAAAATAGCTTTTTCTATCATAAATTGAGGTTTTGAACCCTGATCTATCCTGATGACGAGCAAATATTTGTGAAATTATAAATTTATATTCGGTTAATAAGCATCCAAAGTTCTTACTGAAACTATACTATTTTTCATAAAATTTAAGGACAGTAGAAAAAACATTTATTGATATTTAATACTGTTTATAGTTGCAACTAATAAAAAACATTTTGCATTTTTTTAAATTGTAATTTTAAGAGTAGGATAAGTGAATGCATTTTGTGAGTATAGGATTATTATTTTTTTCATGAGCAAAACTTTTGGACAAAATTCATGACGGGCTGTAGTAAAAAATAATCTAATCCTTTATCGCTTCTTCATCAAAGAACGTAACTTTTTTTTCTACTGTCAAACCTCTGCTCTCTCGTGATGCTTTAAGGCTTAATCTCGCACCTAAAGAACCGGAATTGTCAGATCTTCAAAAGCTAATTCAGTTTCCTTCCTTAATGGGTCTTAAGCTTTTTTTCGGGGCGAAAACTCGTGTTTCTTCGGAATCCTCTATCCCGTTCGCAGGATCCACACATTTAGAGGTATGTTAGATAAACCCCTTGAATATAAACGGCTTTTCGGATTTTTCTGCTGCTTGGAGTAAAATAGAAAAAGAATCGCTATTCCTGAGATAGAGGTAGTTCTCGAGATGTTTTTCTCCTAGATTTGGAAAGGAGGATTAAATGCTCCTGAGAAAACCATTTATTATCTGGCTACCTGTGGTCAGATTTAATGATTAGCGGACCGCTCTTTGAGGCTGATTTTGGAAAAAGGGGCTTGCTCGGCTTTAAACCATGGTGTTTGTTAAAATAAAAAACTCGTGACATTTCACATCGACGACAATATAAAATGTTACTATGTTGTGACTTTACTTAGTCAGAAAGAAAATTTTTTTCTGTGCTATTTTCTGCTGCAAGTTGTGTAAAACAATTCGAAAGTTATGTCTCCTGAATTAAATTTTATTTAATAATAAATTGTTCAAAGCAAGTCAGTTTGTCTTTGAAATTTTTTTCTAAAGGTAATATAAATCATTCATAATTCTCTACCTTTACATTGTGTGCTTGTGATTTTTTTCTCAATGTTTAAGTATAAAATTTATATTTACTGAAATTTGAGTTTTCTTTTTTACTGAGATATGTGTTTTCTTTCGGAAACGTGTAAGTCACATTTCTCATTATAATTATGGCATTTCACAGTTTCTGCAGATTTTTGAAACATGTGATATTTTGAAATATATTTCAAATCTTATGAATGAAGTAGCAATCAAATATGAATTATTGTGAAGCTTGCTGTTTTTATTACTGGTAGTGATCAATTTCAGTTCCTATGTGTTCAAAGTATTGCTAATACCAATGAAATCTTTATGATTGAATATCATGAGATCATCAATAAATCTAAAATCTGAATTAAAATTTAAAACGAAAGTCGTTTTAAAAAAAGCGCAGAAAAAGATTGTTAAGTATAGATGAACAGCTGGTTTCCTGTCGGATGCCTTTAATTTGTTGAAAGATGTTTTCTCTGTTGAAAAGAAATAAAACTATTGTAAATGCAGTAGTCTGTAATATCTTTCCAAAGAGTTTGTAGGATGTTTAATATTCGTTTTTTTTTATCCATTATTGATTTTTATTATCCATCTAAAATTTTCTTGCTCTATATTATTGAGGATTATATTAAGATGTTTTGGGAAAATAATTCCAAGTTTGTATATAAAGGTATTAGTACCGCAAGTGATGTATCTAAATTTTATAAGCCTAATATGAAACTTAGGTTAGATAACAATATATGATAGGTTATTGTTTATATTGTGGCTCTGAATTTTTTTTGTTTAAAGCTGAGTTTTTTTCTTAATATTGATGATATTAGATTTATACAGTTTATACGTTTCTTACGATTTTAATTTTTTATCTGATAATTTGAGATAAAAGGTCTTGCATATTATTGCGTAGTTGCGGACGCATTGTCAGTGGGGTTTGTAAAAAAATGTTGCGGCGGCGTTTAGGTATTTTCTTTGAAATTTCAGTATTTGTAGGTTTCTTTTTTTTGAATTGATGTATCTGTAATTGTTTCTTAAAATGTGTTTAAAATTAAAATACTGCGAACACTTTTATTCTGGGAAGAACTGTATCAAATTCAGTAGCAACTTTTAGACAGAAATTGAAATCCAGAAAACTCTTCAAAATGTTTTTTATAGAAATTTTGAAAATAGGGCGAAATTTATTACCATTCTTCATGACTTTCCTTAATTCTACTCTAGCTATAATATTTAGGTTGTCAATAAGAATGTGTTTACGAAAAGGATTTATATGTCCTTCTCTATCGCAAACGCATTGAGAATTATTTCTATTGGTTTCTATGTTTTAATGATATTACAGTAAAACTTCGATTAATCGTCACTCGTTTAACCGTCTGTTTTTGTCATCCGCCATCGTCTGAAAAAGTAGGTTTATAGTATTGCAATATATTTCTGTGCATTACTATTATATTGATGTTTATATTGATCGTTTTGTAAAATTAACAAGGATATTATGTATTATTCACTTTTAATGGTGTTTGTTTTCTTTTTCGTCCCAAACAGCAGTGAAATCACGTCACTGTACATATGTATTCAGAGAATTCTGTTATCCTTCTATTCGGTTATCCGTCACAGCCCTGGCCCGGACGGGGAGGGTTTATCGAAGTTCTAATGAGGATCAGGATTTTGTCAGGATGTATATAACTAGTCCCCAAGCTAGTTAGGCACTTTGATCGTTGGAATTTCAAATAAGGATTTTATTTTTCAAGTTTGGTTAATTATTAGTGATAGTACTTTTACGTCAAGTGTTCTTTTGTATCATGAGTGTATGATTATGGATAGGGTAATTTAATTTAATCCTAATAATTATGTATATTGCAAATATAGTGCATGTTTGTATTGCTGAATTAGTATATGATGTTTTTATATGCTATATATATATATAAAAGAATCAAAACAAAACACACACACATATGTATATAAACTGATGTAACTGATTGCAAGAAAATGTCAAGTTTTTTATATTTTAGCAATTCACAATAAATTCATCCCCTGAAGAAACGTTATTGTGCTTTAATTGCGTTTTTCATTTTACGATTTACACTTTCTCTCTCTCTATATATATAAGATATAAAACAACATAAAAACAATTTTTTTAGAACATCTAAAAATTTAAATTGAAAACAAGAAAAATTATAAGGTATAAGAAAATATAACTACTAAAAGTATAAAAACTTTTATATCGATATATATGATGAAAGAAAGGATTTTAATTTTAGTGTCAACCGACTTTCCTATTGGTTTTCTAATATTTCGATTAAGATATATAGAAACGCAATTCTCACTCAATTTTCTCGTATTAAATCTATTTTTTCAAATGAGAATTCAAAATTGAGACAATCAAAGCTTTTGTTTGATCAACTTTTAAAAAATGGTATTCCTGAAAACTTTGTACGACGATATCTCAAGCAGTGAATTTGGTGCTATCGGCAAGGCCTTTTTCTCTTTTTCTTCCTCTGTTCGGCAACCACAATAACTGGTTTGACGACATTTTAACCTTTCTACTACATATCCTCGTTCGACGTACAGTAACTCTTGTGCTTATTCCCGGCGGTGGTAAGCCTTTTTCTTTTCTTTTTTCTCTTTTATATTTTTGTGAATATTCCTGTATTTTTATTTTTAATCTAGGTCTTACGTGTTCGGATTTTTAGCTTTCGATTTTTTTAAATCATCTTCATTGTATTTGTCTTTTATTCCAGAATTTTTCCATTTTTAATTGTCAGTACTTTTTGAGGGGTAACGACAAAACAAATTTACGTTTTTTCGTATGTCGTTAGCAGAAAAAAGTACTTATCAATATCATAGGCGGGCTTCTCTTCCTGACGAGCGGCTTGCCATGATATTTTTGAAATTATTAAGTTTTGTCTTCTTTTTTGTCCTTTGTTTCTTGTATGAATTTGATATTTTGTCTTTTGTTTCTGATATATATATTATACGAAAGTTCCTTTGCATTATTAACTTTTTAATACAGAAAATAAAATAATTCTGTATAAAATGAACTTTTATTTCAGCTGTGTATAAAATATAAAAACAAATAAATATCCAGAGTAGAACATGCCTATTTTTTGAAATCATTCTAATTGTTACTTTCTGGAAACAATCATGGTCTGAAATCCATTTTTGAAGATTACTTGGACAAGATATGGAAAAAAGGAAACATTTATTTTTCACTCCAGTGAAACATTCCTGAAAGTAAAACAAATAGTGTCCGCATGGCAGCCTGTTAGTAGAGCTGCGTACTACGGCGTAGCAGCAACAAAAAATGAATCTATATTTCTAAAAGAAAAGGTGTATTCGGAAAAGAATAGGAAGTCGAAACTTGTATAGAAATTTCTTCACGGGATGACAAGTTTCTGTAAGGATTTTGTTCACGTTTCGAATTCGCAAGGACTATCGATTTTGGCTTCTGTTTTTGAAACAACAACAAAATTGCTGGAGGAATATGGATTGTTAAAGCACGTTGGCAAAACTCTTAGCTAAAAGTGAATTGGACTGATACGATTTCGCAGCCAAAGAAAGAAATTGCATCATTTATCGGAAACTTATTCGTGATGAATTTAGTTTTGAAAGATACTGAGCAGATTTTTTGTAATGGTTTAAAAAATGTTGTATTAGGGTATATTTATTTCTTCGACAGTTATGATTTTATCTATTATATAATGCGAGATAAAAGGAGTTCTTTCGTATAGAGGATTTGTTAATAATCCGGAGGATTCAGTGTTTTATATTCATGAATTTCAGTGATATAAACTTAAATCTTTTAAAGCGTTTCTCGTGTTTCCATGTTGGCAAAACTCTTGCAACAAATGTATTGGACTTGTACGTTTCATAAACAAAGGTAGAAATGTTCTTTTAGAAAACTAATTGTAATAAATTGAGTTTTTAGAAAACCAGCGGGAGTGATCTTCCCTAAACTTTCTCGTATACATTCTAACAAAATTGTCCTACCCGCCCCCCGCCTAAAAATTGCGGAGTGCCACGAATATTATTGTCTTCGCAGAAAGCTGCAATACGAAAGGGTCAAGAATGCAAGCGAGATAAAATTCGCCAAGACAGTAAAATAGCGACAACTTTTCAGTAGTTATGCGTCGTAAAATGAGTATTAAAACATTAACTGTTATAAATAATAGAATCATCGCTTATTGTTACTAATTGTTTCATAACAATAATAAAACTGTGTATCAAATTTTATTTCTCTAGCTATTTAAGTTTTTGAGTTATAGTGTTCACATGAAGACGGATAGACCAAAATTTGATAGAAACCTACAAATTATGTCTAAAGATCATATACCAAATTTCATCCCTCTAGCTTTAATAGTTTTTGAGTTATCGTGTTCACAGACACACAGACAGACGTAGTTCCAAAACTGTGTTTTTCGGACTCAGGGAGGTCTTAAACGTGGAGATCCGTTACCATCTGAAGTTCGAATTTATTGACGATTACAATACTTTATCTTTGTATACTTCGTATACGAGAAAGTAAAAATGACTAAAATGTGTCAAATTAATTTTTAAACATAAAATATTTATAATTGTGGTTTTTAAAAATATTTACATTTTTGCTAATTATTCATCTCTTGTGATAAAGATTGAACGTCTAAGAATCATCTTGGAAATTAGCGGTGCAATTTTAAGGATTCTTCGGTAGCTTCAACTAGCAGGTTTCCGAGTGCATTCTCGTGTCCAACAACTTAACACTCGAATTCTCTAGGTTCTCATGTTTGCCAGTCATCCGCTTTCCAATATTGATTTATGATTAACCTTCATTTAATCAGAAATAGGCATGGTGTAAGGCTTTCTGGTTCTTCCATCAAGTGAACATGACTTCAAGCCTTGTCTGCTTTTACAATGAACTAACTGTTATTTAAAAGTTCTTTTGTACTACTTTTAATATATCTAACATTTTATATTAGTAGATTAGATATTATTTTATTTTCTAAATGTATGAAATCTACTCTTACCCCTAAGATGTGATGTATATGTAATTAACATATACTGTTATCAATTTGTATTAATTTTTCAGCAGAATATTAAACGTTTTTATTCAGGACGAGATAAAATTATATTTTCGCATGGTAATTTACTTATGTTGATTTTGTATTTAAAAGACGACGAAGGTATTTATTTCTTCATTGAAAGATATAATTTTATTCCTTTATGGATGCATTTAGAATTTTTTACTATGCAAGAACAGAATTTTGTATTTTTATTAAAGCGCAAATATTTCGACACTTATATTATATAGATTTCCGTTATGATATTCAGACATTGAATTTGGGGTTTCTAAGATTTACGATAAAAATAATTCGAATGTGATGCTAAAAGTTTGAAATTAAGCTATATCAAATCTCATCATAATGCTAGAATACAATAGCAAAAATTATTTATTTAAGTAATGACTTTGAAATGCATAATATGTATTGATAATAACTTTTACAAACAAACGGAATATCATATATTTATTCATTTTGTCCTTTGGAGCTTTATAAACGCGTCTTCATGCTCAAAAGAAAATATTTCTCATATAATATATAAAACTTTCATGAAGTTTTCCTCCTCTACTATCACGGTAACTTAGTCTGATAAATCTAATTAATTTTTCACCGCATGAATTTTTAATATATCTGCACAAAATTTAAATACATCGGTTACAATTAAAATTTGGAAATTATTTTTCTCGATGATTCTCTAGCGTTCATTTTTGATTTCACGAGAATTTCTAATATCACGAATAATAGAAGTAATACATCTCTCTGAAAATTCGCATCTTATTTTAAACAAAAATACAAAAGATCAAAGAGATACATCTGTCTCTGGGTTTGAGCAACACAGTACAAAACAAATACTTTAGGTTCTCTTTCATTTCTCTGTAATTTTTCTCATTAGGTTTTGGGTGTAGTTAGTAAATAATAATTAATATAATAATACCATGTGCCGCTTGCATTAAATGTCATATATATCTTGATTGGAACTTTCTATTTCAACAAGCATTTTTGATTTTATTAATGCCGTATTTTTATAAAGCAAACCGGGTGGAAGATGTGTATATTCAATAATTGTAAAATAAATATATTTTCATTACGTTTTGGTCATTGTTATAAAAAATTGATAGCCTTATTTCTTACTCGCTCGTACAATATAAATAATCGATAATTGATGGCATTTTTGTTCTATATATATCAAAGAATGCTATATTTACTATGTTGCATCAAAGCATAGGAAAGTAGAAATAAAATAACGCACACATGAATCATTTAGCAAGTTCTCTTAAATATAGCGCGAACGGGCAAAAACGGTATTTCAGCTCGGGGGAAAAAACCGCAACCCCGCTTTTTCCTTTTGAGTTTCTAGGGAAATGCAAAGTTATTACACCGTAATCCGTTTCGAAAATATTTTACATTTCGAAAGTTGCCGAAAAGGTTTAACTCTGAATTCGGGTGTTTTTGCTTCGATCCCTCCTCGGGAGGAAGAGAAACATAACTTAGAGCTACATTCCAGTAAAGCACAGCATTTTAGGACTCTTGAAATACTGTAGATATGCATCAAAAAGAAAGGCAAAATTTCTCGCATTTAAATACACTTCTTAAGATGACTACTATAAGGGTACTTTTCTTTAGATTTTGTGCTAGGTAACATTATGTGTAACTGTAGACACGTTTTGAAATTAAACTATCGTGCTGGTTAACTTTTTGTGTTATGAGGTGTGCCTAAATGAAAAGGAGACAACAGTGATATGTAAAGAAATTTTAATAACAATATTCTAATCACAGTTCATATGGAACAGTACAACTATAAATAATAGCCATTGGCATTGATACACTGGTCCCAGCGCGTAGGAAGAGAGTGGATGGCTTCAGTTTAGAAGAAATTGGATAACTGCTCTTTGTGCTGATCTGGAGGAATCCATCATGCAACGAACTGTGGAAACAACTTTCCAAAAATGAGGATATTGATGCGACGCCGTTAACTAAGCAGGTCGAACTGGGAATACCACATCGCCATCTATCGGCTAGTACATTAACTCACTGGGATTTGATACAACGCCGATAGAGCTAAGGTCTCCTTTTCATTTGGGCACACTTTATAAAAATGCACTTTGGAAGTATAAAGAGGTATATAAATATCTGTTCTTTAATGCAGTTGCTTGCATATTACAAATATTTTTTTAAAACTGTTAATGGAGTCAATTTGTACCTATGCGATGCTTGTTAAATGTCTCAAGGAAATTTATTATTGGAATATATTGGGAATTTGAAGGAAAAATGTAAGTGGCACCGCAGAACAGCACAAAACAACGCGCAGTTAGCTGACATGCGCAATAGAATTTGTCGTATGGTCGTTAGGTCATGTCAGTTGATTCCATTTTGCTTTAAATTATTCATTTTTCTTCAATGAACTGTAAATCACTCTTACGATGTCTTCAGTTGGAGGTTGCACTATATTAATGTGACTTTAAAATGCTTCGTAAAATTCAATTTTTATGTTGTATGCCAGCCTTTCTCTGCTTAATACGGAGGAGGAGACTAACCATCTTTTATCAGATACATTTGAACATAACGTTAGTTTGAGCCAAAAATAGGAAGGAATGACACTTAGAAGAATTGCCAATAAATGATTGATTTTCTGAACCAATTATTTATTTCTCCTCTGTTCATGGAATGATACGCATTAAATTTTCATGCGTTACTTTGGATGGTTTAATTTACAGTGTTATGACAATATCTGCGAAATGTGCTCTTTTTTGGTAGACAATTTTGTATTGATACTTATTTGATAGACCTTTTAGTGGCCAGATTAAAGGCGAAATCAAACTTCTTGATAAGTTTTCTAACTTATTAATCATTCCATATTTCTATTCTATGTGGCTCTTTTCAGCATAGAGGTTTTCATGTGTATAATTTTCTTTTCCTATTTAATCTAAGAACCATTTGTATGGAATACATCGCCATTCTATGAAATTTCGATGGAAAATAGGCACATTATTTCCATGCCAGACTTTACCAAGACACTTTGAGCATTCTATTCAGCACGTCTATGGAACGTTTGTATTTTATACAGTATCTGTACAGTAAATATCGTTTTTCACTGCATGCTGGCTAAATAAAATCACATTTACATACCCATATTATAATCAATTCTTGAGATACAGTTAAGGCTCTCTGCAAAACTAGAAAACAAAAAGAGACGAATACATTTTAATATGTTAACTCTTTTGTGCTCTCCTAACAAGCATTGAAATATTGGGAAATTCTACAAAATTCTTTCCACACGAAGCCATGTGCATGTCCAATACAGTTAACTAGGAAACGAGTTTTCACCAGGTGGAAATTTGAAATTCTACCCAAGTGGCTTCGAAGGAGGGAAAATCGAAAAAGCTGTTTTTGACATTAAGGAACAGATAAGAAAGGGACCTGTGCAGTTTTAACACTCCAATCATACCTTAGAGACTGCTTCTTACCGTTTTTACGACTTCTTTTATATCTTTTAACTCCTACTTTTTACATGAAGGTCGCGGAACCTTTTAGATGATTGTTTCATGTCTCTTTTGTGGTCTGTTGAAGAGCTTTTGTACCGATCTAAACATTATTATACTGTTTGATGAGCGTTTACAGCTATACATTTAAAAGTAAATAATGGATTAGATAGACTACAATTACTGGTCTGTGTTACTTTATTAACCTTTATCGAACGAAGAGTGGATCCCATAATATCTGGAATTCTACTTTAACTTGAATGTTTCACCGAATATCCTTTTTAAAACCATGGAATTAAAAGTTAAATATTCTCTAGCTAAATTCATAAACTTTCACATTTTGTTACTGAAAAATTGTCATTAATTTTTGCAATGTTGGATCTCAAGTTGGATTAGTTTCGTTATATTAAACTTCCGTTTAGAAGCAACATGAGACATAATTTTGAACATTGGTCAGATAATGAAGATGACACCTGAGCCAACAACCCCTGTCCAAATTTCTGCACCACGCCAGCAGTAGGACATTTGTTCCCTACTGATTTCACCTGCACCAGACCCACTTACAAACTCGGTTACTAAAGTGACGGGAACTGTCGATTTCTACAGTACCCTTTCAGCTTAAAACTATCGTAGAGAAAGGTAGGAAAAGCCTGCGCTGGATGACTGCGCATGCGCTCAGGCCGAATTCGGTTCTGCAAGGATCCGTAGTTCCATTTTGAATTGTTATTTTCTCCTTTGCGCTTCTTCTTCGGGCAGTTAAAAAATAAGATAGGGGCTTTCGTTTCCTGCGTAGGTTTATCTTCGCGTTTCATTTGAATATCGTAATCGCTTAATACAAAATTGCGTTAGATTGTTGATAAATTTAAATATTAAATGCGAAATAAATAAATTGATTAAATTTACACGATGAAAAAGTTGGTGGTGCTGGAGTACCGCAGTCCCTATACACGAGCCGCCCCTGAACATACTAGATACTAGCTTAAAGATCATTAAATTAATTTTCCATTTTTTTCATGGTCTTGGAAAATAAATATTTTCCTTGTTTGAATTGTCTTGTAGTGAGAACTCATTATTTTTCAACGTTATATTTTTTATGAATCGCTACCATTTTATAAAAAGAGGGAAGAAATACATAGTTTAATTTCATAAAATGTGCTTTTCAGGCATTTAGTGGATTATATATTTTCATTTTCCAAAATCATTGTATGATGTATTATTCGAAACTATGATATATCGTAAAATAATTATAAGAAATTATAGCATAGTTTGGATGAACACGTGTCTAAGCTTTTAAGGACGATGTAAAATGCATTAGGTTAAATAAATATTGAAAAAATAATCGATGTTTAGTTAAAAATGAACGGAGTTTTGTTGTCTGAATAACATTTTACCAAGTAGAATCGTAGGTAGGTCACACTTTATTTTGTGTAGAGGTAGTAGACTCCAAATCATTAAATTATCACAATTAACGTCTTAACTCAATTAATAAATTGCCTTTTGAATTAATTATTTTCATGTTGAATATTTGTTGAATGGAAGGTTTTCACGAGAAACGTTTTGATTTTACCTATTTTATTTTAACAGTAAAAATAATTATAATTTTGATGAGTAATTTTAAATTAAATTAAATTAAATTTAACTGTACAACTTAAAACTCTTCTCATGAATTGTGTTTTATTAGCTTTCCTTGTGAAATGCATTGTTTCAGAATAAAAAATATTGTCTCTTACAGATTTTCGGGCAATTACTAACTGTTAAAAAAATCATCTCTTTAAATATATTTAATAATAATATGCGGTAATTTTAAGAGCTACATCGTATAAAAGTTTATTAGTTCCTAATTTTTAATTAAACTTACGAGGGACGTGCTCAAAGAAAGAGGCAGCATTTTAAATACATTTCTCATTCAGCGAGCTAATCTAATTTGCATTCATTTTTATGGTCTTCGTTATGAGCCAAAACTGAGGAAACTAAGATATGCTTTAGGAGCATTTCATACAACCATCTCATTTACTTCATTCGGTATGGAAGGCAAAAGTTGGTCCACTCTAGGGAGAGACCTCTTCATTGACAGGTATCAAAATTCTCAGGGAGAAACAAAATTTGGGCATGAAAATTATACGAAACATGTTTCGCTATTACGGCTTGAGTTAAATGTTTCTCTGCATAAACAAGGCAATGAATATTAATCAAGGGAATCACCTTGAGAACATTATGCACATTAAACATTTCGCAGTAATAACTGCTGGGAGGATTCCTGGGCCGTAAGTGATTGAGTTGAACATTTTCTCCGTTCACGGTGATAATTGAGGTCACCGTTTTCTTCTTGCAAATTATTGATTGATCTTAACACTTGTATGTCATAAAAGGAATTCATTCACCCAGTGTATTTGGCTGAGTGGTAAATGTTGCGATAGAAAGAATGTGGGGCGTTACTGAGTTGTCGAATTTTAGTGTAATCTGGCCTAAATGCTCTGAAGTTACTTCTTTCTGGCAAAAAGCTAAGTGACAAAAGCCTATCAGGGGGCAATCTAGGTTTTTTTCAGGGGCCCATTTTTGCGGGAAAATAAAAATATTTTTTTGAGAAATTTTTTGATCATGCAAAACCTATAATTTTTGCAGTCATATTTCTATATTTTACGTTTAATATCCAAAAGTGCTTCATCGAACCAAATATATGCAGTAATTTGATATAATACTGAAAAAATATGCTCGTATATATCTTTTGTGCAATGCCTCATTCAAAAACTGTTGTTTGGCCGTGGAAAAATTCTAAAAAGCGAACATTTTTGTAAAATGAAATTTTGTAAAAGGGCCGTTTTTACTAATTTGAATTTTGTGAAGGGGCCGTTTTTGTGAATTTGAGTTTTGTGAAGGGGCCGTTTTTATGAATTCGAATTTTGTGAAGAGGCTGTTTTCATGAAGTGGAATTTTGTGAAGGGGCCGCAAAACGGCCCAAATTTTCGCCTGAATCGACCCATTCCGATTCAATGACTCTTCACGATATGTAATAATTTTGTATTCAATTTGTATTATTATAAAATCCACCTATTAAAGATATTAGAAAGTTCCTTAATTAGAAAATATATGATTTTTTTGCACTTATAAGCGTTATCTGTGAATAAGTTTAGGTTTCCTCAAAGGCATTTTATTGTGGTGCCTTAAAAGCGTGTCTTTTCGCTGGAATCGAAAAATCTAATACCATTTCCATTATTGGAATGCCACCGTCCAGGAACAATGTCGGCACAAATAAATTATTTTTTGTTAGAAGGTCTAGATTAAACCTACTGCCTTCTCTAATAGTTTACCCTCTTTGAAAAAATACTTTTCTAAGTTACTACTTATAATCTACTAAGAGAAGAGTAGACACGATAGTACGCTTACGTATTTACTTTTAAAACCCAGATGGCTGATATTTTTAAATCAATCTTATTAACGTTTTTATGTTTTGTGTTTGGTTGTCCTCTTCTTTTGAAACAGTGCTTTTGATGTACAGATCTCCTTTGTCTTTTGTTGGGAAATTTCGGGCTAAGAGAAGCTATATTTGGCGTAATGCAAGCTTCTTACAGAAAAATTTCCCAATTATTATTTTGAATCCATTTCGAATAAAGTCCTTAGCCCTTGAAAAAATGGACAAGAATGGATTCCTTGTTTGTTTTTTTTCGATTCCCTCTGAGTTTATCTTTGTTTTTTAGGCTTTCTTTGAATGATATTGATTACCATTGTTCTTCGTTTTGCTTAAACATTGTTTAAAATTTATTATCTAAATTTTATTGTTAATAAAAAAAATTGTTGTTTTGATTTAAAGTTTAAGTTAAAACTTTATTTTTTAAATTTATTCTAATTTTTCTAATTCATTGTTTTTAAGCCCTTACGTAGTATGAGGTGCTGTTTGATACAGAATATATTGTCCAATACATCATAAAAACTCTATGAAATTAATTAATTTAATTAATTAAATTAATCAATTTTGCAAAAATTATTTGTAGCTAAAACGGATTTTCTGTTAGTATTTCATAACAATCATGGATATCATTTTTGTTGTAACATGTGCAATAAATATAAATTTCTTTTCGATTTATTTTTGACCAAATTTTATAAGATTTCAATAGAAGAAAATTTATTTTTTAGATTATAAGCAATCTAAATTTCTTTTCTTATGGATAATATATCGACTGAGAGCCATGGCTAAAACGCTAACATATATGTGAAAGTATTTACGGGACTTTTTTACCGAAAATTATATCGAAATACAATTAACTTTTTTTATCAGTTTCTATTCAAGCAGGTCAGCGCATTAGAATAAAGTTAAATATTATAAAACAATTTCATAATATTCTCTGTTGTTGTAGAATAACGTTAATACAGTTATTTGATTTTATGGTAAATTACGTCGCTCAACATTGGCATTTGTGAAACAAAAACAGTTCGTGTTGAAAAATGGAAATGCTTTTAATTTATATAGTGGAAATTTACATAAAACAAATACAATCATTTTTAAAATTTTGCCCCTGGAGTATTAAAATTCACTCTAGGGCAGGCTCAGATTTCTGAAATGAAATTCGATTAAATGTGAAATGAAATACGTATATTCAGTTAAAAAGTTACGTTGTGTGAGTTTTAGAAGAACTTTAAATGTTTTTCTGAATTTTTGATTCCTCAAATAAATATTAAAAAAATAAAATTTTTCATTTTTTAAATTAAATAAATCAAAATAATTAAATGTTAATTTTTAGCAAAATGTTTAAAATAGACTTGATGAATTATGAGAAATTTTAATTAAAAGCCATTTTTGTATGCGATGGCAAAGCAAAAGTAGTAATCATTTAATTCAAAATGGTCACATTACAACGATTTATAATAAATAATTTGTTTCACATGTTTCTAAGAATTTATGGAACAATGAAGTGAATGCTGAATTATATTTGTTTAAATTTTAATGGGAATCTTTTAATGGGAACCTCACAGGTTTCAATAATACTTTTGTACATAGGTTAAAATTGTTTATTTTCTAAGTTTTCATTTTATGGGTGAAGACTCCATTTGTATGAATACTATGATTAATTTATCTGAAGAATTCTGCATTTTATTTGCGATTTCTCCATTAAAAATTAAATAATATTTTGATTTAAAGGGAAACAAATCTTGTTTTTGTTGAATATCGAGTGCATAATATGCCTGATTACTCTCTAAAAACGTGCAGAATACTTACTGCCACTACAGATTTCTAGATTATTTGAAAATTATTATTGGTGGTTTTCCACGCAATTGTACGTGGAAGTTGTACTAAAAGGCTAATCTGCAATTCTGCAGTAATTCATTTTTAAAAAACAATCAGGTGCAAAATGTTTGGATTTTAAACCCTTTTGGTGTCACATTCGGATACGTTCCGAGCATTCTTCCTTTAGCATAAAGTTAACTTCATTTTAGAAAATAAGCAATAATTAAAATACCATAAGCCTGGACTTAAGTTATGTGACATAAGGGAGACACCCTATCACTTTACTAACTTAACCCTTTTACTGCGACTCTCGGATATACGCGAATCCCTTTAGAGCAGTCATCCTTAAGCATGAAATAATAAAAGAGTTAATTAGCTGGATTAGCTTTACCCTACAAATACGACTGATATGCAGTAAAATACTCCACTCATTTTATAATTTTGAAAGCAATGTTTTGGGAGTTCCTTGATTATTAAAAATTTTGAAGGTGATCTTAATTAACTTTCACCAGTTTGCTTGAAACTAAGCAAACATGAAATAAAATTATATTTTGGATGAATGAAATAGATTACATTTTCATTTCGTTGCCAGACTAACAAATTACTATTCGTGCTTACCCATTACCATATCACTATGTAAAAACTCCACGCTTAAGTAAGCAAAATACTATCATTTGTAGTTATTCATGCGATAGGAAAGCGACCTAAATGGCAAAACTCGATCGTAATCTACAATCCCAGACTTTCTAAAGACTACTTCAGATAGTTTTGTGTGCTATTTTCTGTGACAGTTAGAAAGAGTGTCTTAGAAAATCTACGAAATAATGGTCAGTGTCAGTTAGATAATGTGCCTCGATAGCCTTCGCAGTAATTTCTGCGTCAGTTTGTTTTAGAAAGTACTTAAAGTAATTTTTATGAGTTTGGTGAGATATTGAAAATACTTATCCGTGCAGCCGATTTGCGTTTCAAGTTTGGTGAATCCTAATTCTATTATAGCATAGCAAGAAAGTGGTGGCAGAAGATAGTGCATTTTTAATTCTATTTTTGACCAACAGAAAGCAACAAGTGGCATTGTACTAAAAGTAATACAGTATCCAGATAGAGATGCGGCCATTGTGAAAATTGCAGGCTCGAAAATCTTTATAATAAAGGCTACCTTCATGAACTTCTAGGATAGTCATACATTAGCAATAAGTGAAACCAGCGATTATCTTTATGCAATGATAAATAATTACATAAAGATGCACATTTATTCATTAAAAGTGCCTATAAAATTCATTATTATCAATATGCAATTATGTTTAGAGTGCATGAGAGGACAAAGATAACTTTCTTGTTCGACTATCCAAGTATGAATTCCAAATTGTCTTCAAAACGATAGCCCATGAAATATAACTGATCATTTAACTAACTATCTCACTGATTTTCAAATGAAGTCTCGTTACTTTTAATTTTGGATTCCCATGATAAATAAATATCCAACGTGATTCATTCTTAGCACTGACTGAATTAATTACTTTTGAAAATAAGGAATCAAAGGTAATAATTACTACCCCTAACGTATTCTGAACTACCTTTCATATGAAATAATTAATATTCAGGGAATGGAAACTGTTTTTCATAAAGCAAATTTTTATTTACTGACGGTACATATTTTATATCTGCACTTTTTTTGGTTGTTAACAGTCCATAGTCATTAATTTCAAGATAAATGCATGTTTCTTGTAAGTACTCAAGACTTATTGATATCTTATCTTACTCACATGAAGTACACTGCTCAAAACAATTAAGGAAAATTGAGGTTTTGGATACATAATGCGGACGACGAGAAGTTTAGATGGTTGATGGATTACCTACAGATATGGTAAGCTTTGAGGAAAAAAAGTAACTCATGGATGCAAGAAAAATGCATTTTATTAAGTTTTTCAACACGAAACGAAAAAAAAAAAACACATTTTGTTTATCTTAAAGAAAAAAACAAAAGATAAATGAGTGAGATTCTTGAAAGAAAACCATTTTTAATAGTTTATATCTTTTTCCTTGTCGGACAGCAACATTGAACTCTTATGACGCAGGAATATAATAAGGGGCGAATTTATGGTGGTGGATACAGCTCATTGCAACCCCTAGGGGCTACCATCTATATATAAATATAGATCTAAAATAAATAATGCATCTTTGTTGTTATAAATGAAATAAAATATGCATCTTTGTTGTAAAATATGCATCTTTGTTGTAAAATATGTATCTTTGTTGTAAAATATGCATCTTTGTTATAAAATATGCATCTTTGTTGTAAAATATGCATCTTTGTTGTTATAGCTTCTAGATAAACGCATATATCAAAAAGTTAACATTTTTAAAATGTATTATCCTTATCAATTAGCATTAAGCGAAGGAGAAAATGAGGAAACATCTAAAAATTACTTAGAATATTTTCGAGTATGTCAGAAAATGGGTAAAGAAAATAATTAAACGGAAAACTGATAAGTATAGCAGGGACCGAAACATGATCTTTTAACAAGAATGTCTGGTTGTTGATGACATTGGCTCCAAAGAGGGGGTAAATTAAGTGTTGGTATGAAAAGACTGGTAATCTAGTAACGACACTAGTAACGAATAAGGATATAAATTGTCCTTTTGTTGTTCATACCTAAGAACTATAATATTCATATCTCACTCCATTGGAAGTGCTTTTTCCAGCTTTTGGGACGTTTGTGGGGGAGCTTGGAGTTCGACAAGTCTTCTATCTAGTATGCTCTAAACATGTGTTGTTTCGCGACATATAGGATGCAGTTAGAGTTCCCGTCTTAGTCGAAGCCATCCGGAACTCCTGATGGAGCAGCACGAAGCGCCCCCGCCCAGCACGATAGCACAAGTCAACACTTGGCGGGAGCGGAATTCGCTCAAACGACGGGTCACTAAACTCCTCAGATGCAAGCGCAATTATACAATGAAACTTTTTATAGACCATTTAAGCAAAAAAGAGAACACGCCACACACCAATCAGTCCGTCCAATTCGCCGAGCGAGAATCGAATAAAGATTTATTTTGACTGCGTAAGTCTTAAATCCTGGTAAATGCAGAAGTTCATGAATTTCTTCTACTAACCAACTTTTTGGTAGTTTATCTCGTTGCTGAGCCCAAACTGGGCATTCCATTAGGACATGTTTAATGTCTCGTCTTCTCCACATTGGCATTTACAATCTTTACCAAACATTCGATTTCGGAAAGCTCCAAATTGGCGATGTATATGTTCGGAAGGCAAGCTGGCTAAACCATTCGAATGATCTCCTTAAAATTAAGTTAAGGAAGTTTTTCAATATCCGACGTCGATGTAAGCTGCAACTATCATCCATTAAAATAAATGAAATCATTTGCGATTGCTGCAGGGATTACAAAAGGTCTAAAATAACATCCCACTGTCGTTTTGTCATAACATATCTATTTGTAATTATGTGATGGGATTACGGCCATTAATAGAGATACCATCCAGATGATAAGTTGAAAAAGATAACATTACTCCAGTCTTTTCTCTTTTTGGTGTTAGGAAAATATATAGACCTGTTCGGTTGCCGTAATGGCATCAGGCACGGGGGCATGGGGCAGTGCCATTAATAGAGATACCATCCAGATGATTCGTTGAAAAAGATAACATTACTCCAGTCATTTCTCTTCTTGCTGTTAGGAAAATATATAGATCTGCAAGCATGCAACTTTACAGTGAAAAGTCGGTTTGGGGCAGTGGAAGTTGAAAGCGTTCATATTGGCTGTTAGAGTAACATATCGATCGTTATGTTGCGTTGCTTCTCGTCTACGATTTTTGCCTGGTTTCTCACAGGTTTTGCTTCGGTCTGCATCTCTAGTCTCCAGATCAATCTCCCAAAAAATCCAGATCCTGACAATCGCATTTCTTAATAGCCCTGTGGCTTCCGTTTCGGCAGATTGTGTTTAACTAACTTCTAAGCTGTCAATAAATCTCCAGACTTCTGATTCGGTTGAATGAAATTTCAGACATCGTAATTACCTACACAAAGTATGTCGATAAATTCTTCTCGGATTTTTTATTAAATAAGTTGAAATCTAAGTTTCACCTGCTTGCGATAGCCCGCGAATTTCGCTGTCACAGACAAAATTTGCATATTTTGAGGTTCGAAAGTGTAGAAATCGTACTTTTTACCTCCTTTATATTATTTTATGAAAACACAAATTCAACTATATCTTTATTTCATAGAAATCTTACAATATCAGTTAAGTATTATGAGCAGTGTGCATAATAAATTTGAGAGGAACTCATCTTTTGGAAACATAAATGCACTTTAAATAATTAGTTTTCAATTTGTTGATATCTCTGATATATTTAATGATATATGTGCACATCATGAAAGAAAGCGGAGCTTTAATACTATATAATACTACTTAATACTTTAATACTACTGCGTATTATGAGCGAGGGGAAAAGCACTAGAGATTTTATACGTCGGAGTCGGTTTTCCGGTAATAAACAGAGAACAACTCTCTACGCCGGAACCGGTTTTAGAGTAATAATCGAAGAACGACTTTCTGCGACGGAGCCGGTTTTAGATTAGTCATCATAGCGCGACTTTCTACGCTCCAGCCGGTTGAAGGGTTAATGATAAATATGCACATCATGTAAAGAAAGCGGAGCTTTAATACTCCCCGAAAAAATGAATATGCGCTGTGTGAAACAATCAATTTAGATTGGATGCCTTCTACAATAATTCCTATAAAAATATTAGCGGAACATTAAATTGTTTCGAATTTATTCAATGTTTCATGTCACTTTCTATTCCGAAGTTAGCTCAAACAACTTAAGCGAATTAGTAGAAGTTTTGAAAGCGCAGCGCTATTCCGTCTTTCTCTGAAAGCTCGATGTTTCCTGAGGTTTTATGGACATTTAAGGTGGCGGCTATTTAAGTTTATTTCTTGCTTATACATTTTCTACAAATGCATCAAAACCCCTAAAAGAACTCCAAAAGAGGAGATCGCATTTTTCTGCTCAGTTAAATCTTCCTACCGAAACGGTTTTTTCCGTGTTTTGAAATTTTAATGATGGATATATATTTCTGTAGGGAATAGCTGCTGTACATTGACGCGTAAAAAGAAAAGAGGAGTGAATATTTAAGTCTTTTAAGAAGCTTTTACATCAAGATGAAAATGATTCTTCAAAAACACTTCGGACTTTTTTACGCTGTACCATCAGAACACTTGTGCGGGTATTACTTTCTTTATCTCGATAAAGATATAAATGCAAATCCAGAATATATAGTTTGTAAAGTTTGAAAGTAGGAATTGATTTAAAATGTGATATATGTTTATTTTATAACACAAAACTATACATATTTCAATATTTATGTTACGACGCTCTTTTGTGAAGAATGCATCTAACCATCTGTTTCTCAAATATAAAATAATATAATAATTTTGAAATCGTCTTCTTATTTAAAGATTTATTTATGACTCAACTATATAATCCTAATAACACAATATTTTATGGAAGTATACTATTTAAGAAAAAATTATTAAACCATATATGAGTCGGAGGAAGATAAACTTGCTAATTTTTATGGCGATTTGATAATTGAAAATTCTACTCTAGTAAGTACCTTCCCATTTTTTCCAGAAGGGAAATACTGATATGAATCAAAAGGAAATGAAATGGATTTTAATCATTTTTGAATTAAGTCAATAATTGCTTTACACATAAAATCTCATTATAGATTTCTTAGACTCGAATTATCTTTCGAGAAAGGTGATTTTGCTCCACTCGTTTTTTGTGTCTATCCTTTTTCTGGAACAGACAATATGAAATAAACAAAGAGTAACATTAAATATTTTGGGCGAAAAAAAATTGAATTGAAAGCTTTTGAAAAAATTGAATCGAAAGCTTTTGAAATGATAACATAGCATTAAATTTTTCATTCAAAAGTTGCTAGCAAATTAGTTTCTATTTCAATAAGTTGAATAGAAAAAAGCAAGTTTTTCTCAATGCTTAAATTTAAATCTCTCGTAAAGTTCACGGAAAAAATTGCATGATCAAAATATGAACATAAATCAAAAAGGCGAAGAGCTGTACATTTGTACATCTTACATAAACTGATTTTATAATTTTTTTTTCTTATCTTTGTCTAATAATAGCATTAGTTGTAAGTGTTTAAAATTTTTAAACTGTCCGTTCCGCTACAAACACTCTTCATCTTTGAGGGCGAAATATGATTCGCATTTTATTTTTAAAGGTTTAGCTTATTGCTTTAAGAATACTCACAGTACTTGCAATATGATACCATTTCCGACAGACTAATTCAAAAAATCTTTAGGAATGCCGTAGAAGGCAAGTAATACATCTAATAAGCGCGCTTTCATCATTTCCATTGTTTGAGCGTCTGCTCAATAATTGCTAAAAGCTCTCATCTCTTTGAGCGACCCGTATTCAGATGACGAGTTGAAGCTTCTATTTAAACAGCGAATTTATTGCTTTCTTTTTGAAGAGCAGCTTTTGAGAATGCATTGCACTTGAATAAATACTCGACTATTTGCTAGATGAGAGCAATGATCTAAATATTTTTCAAAATAATTCGCTAAACGCATTTATTGGGAGAATAAAGAAGGAAAAAAATCTTAACCTCTTTTCAGGAAAAATGTACTTATTATTCCATTTCAAATGGGTTTCTGGCTGCTTATTATTTGAGGATTTAAGATTTAAATAAATCTATTTGAATTTCAGATTGTGCATTTCTTCTCGGTTTGACTATTCCCAAGAAAACTTTCCACAAATAGTTCTTGGAAATATATATATTTTTTGTAATTGGTCATTACTGCTTATTTAGTAAGAATAATAAAACTATAAAACCAGTCTATGCTTGACTTTATCTCAATCCTATTATATAACAGCATTTCTCATTTGTTTCAATATAAAAATATTTCCATTTCATGCAAAACCAATAAATAAATTTTTTCTATCTATTACTGTTCATCTTTTAAAAGAATTTATTGGGCATCTTTTAAAAGAACTTTTTATTGGGATTTCCGTCCGATATTACATTATTCTAATGAAACAGGAGATAATTATAAGTTTGGTTAATCAGATTTTTGAAAGGACAATCTGTTCTGAGCAGCCTCCAGAATAAAATAAGTAACCAACATCATTGTATAGTTGGATGGATCGAAAATTCAAAGCGTGTATAGAATAATCGGCTTGGGGTGCAAAATTTGTCTTTTAAGTGTACTAGCATGCATGCAAAATTTTTTCAACTGTGTTTAATTTCTTCCGTTGCCCCAAGACACTTAAATATTTGCAAAAAAAAAACGATTTTCATGCAAATTTTGAATTAAAAATTAAAAATAAAAAATGGGCTAAAGAAACGATTTTACAGGGAAAACGTATTGGAGACAACGAAAATTATTTATTTTTCATTATTAAATGAATAAAATTATTTTTGTTTATATATATATTATTCAGGGACCCACAACTACCTTTTCTTCTTTTCACAATATAGCACAATTTTACTTTATTTCGAAGACAAAGGTAAAATACGCCACAATCTCGGCTTTTCCTAAACAAAAACACATCGCTACAGGGGAAACTTTGGCAAAAGCGTTCTTCTATTCCTCTCTCTCTTGTATTTTGAATGAGTCAAAATCGTAAAAATGTCAATTTTTAACTTTTTTTGTGGCGCTTGGGCCACCAGAAGATATGAATGAATTTGAATAATAATAAAAAAATACGTAAACCAATATATCCAAAACAAAACTTTTTTACCTGGCGCTGAAGGAAATTTTGAAAATATTTTTTTATAAATTGCCAAAAAATGTCATTTTTAACTATTTTTGGGGCACTTGGGACACTGGAAGATATGATTTTATTTTAATAAAAAAATACATGTGAACTAATATACCTACGACACAATTTTCTCAACCCGCTCCAAAAGTAATTTTGAAAAAAATTGTAAATTTTGTTAAATATTTCAATTTTAACTGTTTTCGGGGCGCTTGGGGCACAGGAAGATATAAATAGATTTCAATAAAAAAATTATATAAGCTAATATACTTAAGACACAACTTTCCCACCCCGCGCCAAAAGTAATTTCCCCACCAAATTCTTTTCTCATATTTTCGATCCACCCTAGTGTACAGTCTTTTTCTTTAAAAAATCAAAGTTTAATAGAATCTCGATGTATTCTAGTTTTCAATCTCGATGTATTTTAATTTGAAAGATCTATGGACGGCAAGTAGCGATTTTCACACAATATTTCTTATTTGAAAGTTAATGAAAACTTTTTGGACATGCCTAAGAAATTACGGATACTGAAATCAGAAATTGCTGTGTGATGCATTTCAAAATTACTGGTGCTCTAAAACATTTAAATTTTATAATTGAAAATAGCTGGTATTCAGGATCTGAATATATTCAATACGTCTCTGAAATCTTTAAAATTGAAAACATTTTAAAATAAAATGTCTCAATTCCATTAAACATCCTACCGAGCACACTATAAAGTATCAACTTAAAATCTATTTCCTCGAATGTGCATTTGAAATTACACATCAATCCTAAGTCGTCTTGTTTTGAAAATGTTATTGGGGATTAAATACTATATGTAATTTTAATGTCTAGTACAAAACATACACGATTGAAGTAAAAGATACAGGTCTTCTACCTCGTCAACAATAGGAATAGATGCAAGTCTTTTGTTTACATTCGCAGAACACATCATTTTTTGAAGATTAATGTGCTATGTTGCGTGCAATGTTTCCTTCTACTTCAGCGACATATTCCATCATGTTCTTCCATTATTCAAGATGTTATGGGGCTATAATAAATAAAGCTCAGAATTCTTTTCTACTGACTTTTAAAAAAATGTCTTCAGTTGTCTGTCCTTGAAGTTCTTGTTATGAAATAGCTCAAATCATAATAAAGAAACTATTGAAACAATTTAAGGCTTTCATATTTATATTTCTGGTGTACGTCATTAGTTTCATTTGAATTGGAATACACTTTTAGGATAAGAAAGATTTCATGCCAAATCACGTCCATGCATACGTTTAACGACTAAGTTAGCATAAGTAAGTGAGCAAAGTTAGCAAAAGCTACGACTGCTTCGTTTCACATTCTTTCCGAATCGATATTATTAATACAGCTTATCAAATAAGATTTGTTTATAATGTAATGTTAATTTAAACGATTTACAACCGAAATTCAATCATTAACATTTAATTTCCTCGTGAAGACTATAGAAGGATTGTATTTAATTAGAAAATAATTGATTAAATTCTTCTTGTGTTGTATTTTTGAAAAAATAAATTAATGTATTTTAACTAATTGCATTGACTTTGAAACGGATTGAACCAGTTGGAAATCAGATGGCATAACTATTTCTAGTTTGTCCATCTCTAGAAAACTGACAGCTAATGATGAAAATTTCAAATGCCTTTGATTAGAATCTAGGTATCTCGGGAAGATATTGGGAATACCTTCGAAAATATACATAAAATTGGACTTCCCATCCGCTCAAACATATCTCGACAAACTTTTAACGAAAATCCTGTCTGCCTGAATTAACAAATGCTTTTAATATAAGTCCTGGTAGAGTCCAGGAATTAAATTTCAGGAATGCGGTAGTATCTTTCAATATTAGCCTAAAATAGGTTCCCCGTTGAAACAAGAGCATCTAGGAAAGTTACGCTTTTAACGTGACTTAATAATGTCGGCATCGGTAACGATTTTGGCAATCATTTTCCCATTGATGTAGTGTGATCGGTTACTGATTAACATTCCATATGATGCTAGCCTCTCCCAGGAAGCCGACCAACGTCACTCAAAGCGAAAATGTCGTTCGTCTTGTTTTAACTCTATGGGAGATACGACCTTTTGCAGTTTGAGAGATGTTGTACTCCTTAACATCCAACACATTCCTAAACCAATGATGATGTATGTCTACAGGAAATTAAGTTTTGATTCTCACAGAATTTACCACGGATGCAATTTGAGTAACAAAAAATAACAATAAGTAATTTTATTTAATCAAACTTTATTAGTACCATTGGATTTATACTCGAAATAAAGTTATTGTTCGTCAGCTATAAATATCTTCAGATTTTCAAGTACTTCTTCGGAGGACTTCTTCATGAACTCTTTAAATTTGTTTTTGTCGCTAATTTCCACTATTAAATTCCGGTAATGATGGTCAGAACTGAAATAGAGCTATCGAACACTCCATATCTGAAATGAAAGAGTGGATTGATTTGAAGCCTTCACGTAAGTTATGTAGTCGATAAAATACGATAATGCGTAGAACTCTAATAAAAGTTGTAAAAAATCGAATGTTCTGAAATAAAATTTTGAAGATTTTTAATATTGTTCATGGCATACTAAGGGAAATCAGAGAAAAAGAAGGAAAAAAGGTCAGGGTGCTCAAAAATAAAATTCAATGCTCTCTAGAATTTGTATTATAGAGAAATATTCACAACTGAAAAATAATTCCCAATTGAAATACGATAATTCAGGATTTTATTTGCAGGATTTATGGAACAGTAAAGTATATCCAACCATATAATGTTCCCCGACCATGAAAATATCAGCTTCTGTTAGCAAGAGAAGTAAAGCCACTACTGAATCCCTTTAGCTTGCCACAACCAAATTTATTTACTTATTTTCTTACAACCCGCCCCGGCCCAGCCTACCCAAGAGGGTGTAAGGTCTTCTACAGGCCGGAGGGGAAACATAAAACAAAATAAATGAGCTACATTAAAAAAGAATTTACAAAGAACCCCCAAAGGGTGAGCAGAACAATTTAAAAATCTTCGTTTACAACAATAGCTCAAAAAAAAAAAAGATAAAGAGCAAAAACACAAAACGCAAAGAGCAAAACACTAAAAGCTTAACATTGAGAAAACAAAACACTATAAGATTAAGAGCAAAAACACAAAACACAAAAACCCAAAGAGCAAAAACGCAAAAAGCTAAACATTAAAAACACATACAAAAAATTAAGATAACCAAATTAAAATCAATAGCGTGTAAAACCAAACAGTGACAAGCAAAAATCGAGAGACAATAAGCATTTCAAAAACTACACAAAAGCACAGAAGCACACAAGAGATCTAATAAAAACTTTAGACAAGATAACAATTTAAAAAAACAATTCCTAAAACCGTCGAAAACTCAAGAACAGCTAACCGAGTATTAGAATAACACAAAGTTGAAGAAAATAATAATAATAATAATTTCCAGAAACCGGAACACTCCAATCAAGCCCAAAGACTCAGTACTGATTAAGCCTATTGCACATGTCCCCACAGAATCTTAAGATCTTTTCAAGTCAAAAAACGCACTCCCTATTTTTCAATAAATTTTTGAACCACTCTACCCGATGATTCAGTGCGGGTTCTTTAAGATAATACTCCTTACTCAGCGGGCAATGGGAAACGTAGTGATCCGCTTCACCTGGTCGACTACAAGGGCAAAGTGGTGAGTTTAGTTTTTTGAATCTGTGTAGGTAACAGGGGAATGGACCGTGTCCCGTTAAAAAGTAAATTAAGCACTTGTTGTGAACCAGTAATTTTTTTATTTCCGCAGGGCACTAAAATAAAAAAATACTGGTCCACAACAAATGCTTAGTTTACTTTTTAACGGGACACGGTTCAATCCCCTGTTACCTGCACAGATTCAAAAAACTAAACTCACCACTAAATGGTTGTTGGTAAGGCTTGATACTGGAAAAGGTACTGAGAAACTACTTTACGTCCAATTTGAATACAATAATTCAGGATTTTATCTGCTGGTTTTATAGAAGAGTAAAGTACATCCAACCATGGAATGTTTGCCGACCGTGAAAATATCAGCTTCTGTTAGACAAGTAAAGCCACTACTGAATCCCTTCTGCTTGCCACAACCAAAAGGTTGTTGGTAAAGCTTGACACTGGAAGAGGTACTGAGAAACTACTATACGCTGCATTTGAATCAAAAGCAACTGTTATATATTTGACAACAACATTAAAGACATAATAAACTATATGCAGACGCATCAACCTTCATGTTCTATGAGGCTGAATTCATCATATCTAATACATGCCTCGTGGTTAAGCAAGTGGAAAAATTTATATTTAGTATAAGCATTTAGCAGAAAAAAGCCATAGAATTTTTGAGTTTATAAGAAGAACTTTTATCTAAGATAACTATCAGGCCTGGCAATGAAAGAAATTCAACACAATTTATATACTTTCATGCTATGTGAGATAATGCTTCTCAAAATATGTTTAGTATTTAATATGTTATTTTTAATTAATCATTTTTCTTTTGAGATTTATTGTTGTGTCTCCAAGCGCGTGGTTCCATTTATTTGTAACTTTTTTGCGGAATCTTTCCCCTTTCGTTTGAGAAGTATATGAAGAGTTTATTTTAGTTTAGTTATATTAACGTTCCATTTTGAAGCAACACGAAGGATACTTTGGGATGGACCTCGTAATTTTGAACCGCGTTCAGATGACGAGGACCACACCTGAGCTGGCACCCCCTCTCCAAGCTTCCGTACGACACCAGCGGGTGTTTGGCCACTACGTATGATTTCGCGTGCAACAGGCTCCATACACTGCTGATCTTCAGTAGAATAGTGTATCGATTCAGTATATAGTATATAGTTTTAAGTATACAGAATTCAATTCTATAAAGATCCTATGCCTTTTATCAATTCTATAAAATTCCAGTTTCTTTAAATTGTTTGTCCGATATTTATATATGTGCGTTTCTGTGTTTTTCAGATTTCTCGTTGAATTTTAGAATAATACGATCTCCGATGCTCGTAGCATTTGCAAATTAAATTGCATTAGTATTTCATTTAACAAAAAGATTTTGCTTACTGATCTCTTTTGTCGAACATGATCCAAATATTTTGACCACCCTGCTTTATTTATTAAATGGAAATGTTCACTCATATTTAATTCTAACTTTATGAGTCATTTCTAGACAAGCAAATATTGACCCATTCTTTAAAAACACATACATTTTTACTAGGAGCATTTTCTCGAAATTTCCTGACACTACTTTATTATATCTGTTTGTAGAGCATAGAAGGGTGAAATATATCCCTTTGTCAGGCTTCATTTGCTTTAGGTATTGATTTTTTAGGCATTCTTATATTGCTTTGAATTCAAATTGAATATCATTATATCGTTTGTAGATCCATTTATCATGACAAATCACAACACTAAATCCATCAAATTTTAATTGAGACTTCTGAACCGAGCAATTGTGTTTTAAATAAATCTTCTCCTTTTTAGACATCCTTATATTGATTTAAATTCAAATTTAATATCATTATATAGTTTGTAGATCCATTTTGCATGACAAATTACAACGCTAAATCCATCAAATTTTAATTGAAACTTCTGAACTGAGCAATTGTGTTTGAAGTAAATGTTCTCTTTTTTAGACATACTTATATTGATTTAAATTCAAATTTAATATCATTATATAGTATGTAGATCCATTTAAAATGACAAATGACAACGCTCCATCCTTAAAATTTTAATTAAAACTTCTGAACTGAGCAATTGTGTTTGAAATAAATGTTCTCTTTGAACAGGTAATTTTCTACTTTTTATTAGTCAAGTATTACGGGAACCAATTTTATTTAATGGATTTTAGTTTTTCTTATTTATTAGCTGTTAAGTTAATTAATTTAGACTGTTTCTCAAAAATCATTATCATTATTATTATTATTTGCTTTTTAGTAGACACAGATGCTTGCATTCTTAGAGAATTCTTACCGATACAGTAGCCCGATTTAGAGTTAACTTTGTTGCGACATTACTTTTTTCAAGAATTTAATAAATGCAAAATCGCAAATGTAAATAAAAGTAACAATAATCCAACAAAGTTAGACGGCAATCTTGCTACAGCTTTTAAAGGAGAGATGAAGCTCACATAAGTGAAAAGAATCATTGGAAAATAATAAAGCATTGTTAAAATGAAAATGCTATAATGATGAATATTCGCTTATATTTGAGTAAAGCAATTCAAAATAAGTAAAAATGAAAGAATAAATAAATTTAAAAATCAAAACTATTCTGATATAAAACATTTCTAATAAAAATAGTTAAAACTCAATGATAGCGGCAACAAATGTGCTGTACAACGATATCGTAATTCGAAACAAATCAAGGCAATCAATAGATGAATGGAATAAAACTAAAACAAATTCAATGCAGAAGCAAACGGAAACAAATAAAGCTGTTCTGAAAAGTAACTATCAATAGAAGGGAGGAAAAGGAATTGCGAATCGTAAAGAAATCAAAATGAAAAAATGTACTTGATTTTTATCTTTTCGTGTGCTTCAGATCCAAAATAAATATTATTTAATTACTAAAACAAAAAAGAGCCAAAGATGCAAATTAGTTAACCAACGTAAGAAATTAGCGAAATAAATTGACAGAATTGTTTCGAAGTAACAATAGATCACTGGATGTTCTCTAAACAACAGTGCATTTTCGACAAATCGCTCGACACTTATGAAAAGCAGAATGGTTTTGACTCACTGTGAGACAATTATATGGTGAAAATTCGGGTGGCGAAAAAATATATTTGAAAAAATAAAACATTATTAAATTTTATGTTTGAAAATATTCTTGACAAAAAACTGAAGTGAGAGTATTTATCCAATATGTGTAAAAAATGACCTTTAAGTATATAAGCCTAAATTAAGACTTCAAGGAAAGTGTATAAGTGATCCTAAATACAGAAGACTGTATGAAAATTTGCATAAGGCCAGATAATTTATGGGAGAAACAGATTGAGAGATAAAGTTTGAAACACTTTAATAAATGGAAAAAGTGGAGCTTATTTAATACATTCCGTGTATTTATAAATAATTTTTTTTAGAATTTTTCTCTTAAATATAGTAATTATAAAATCTTGTATTTAATGTAATTTATTCTTATCATTAATGAAAACTAATTGTTTTGTAAAAGTTATAATGAAGAGTTATAATGAATATATTCATTATAACTCTTTTGATTATTTTTATGAAAATGACTGAAATTAAATTAGAAATATTTCCGATCCCCTTTTTCCTTTATATGAGCATTACGTTGTATATATATTTTAATTATCAAATTTAAGTTTAATTTTTGGCACTCACTATTACGCTCTACAATCAATAAAGGTGGTTAAATTAATTCAATGTATTTTTAGAGTTGGATATAAACGTAAATAATAAGTCTATCAATATACTTGAAAGATCGAGGGAAATTATGCAATGGTTTTTCTCAAAGCAATGTATGCAAAATTTTGTTGCAGTGGAGGAATATTTTATTCCATAGGGAATGTTTCCTCTTTGAATGCTTATGTCTTCCACGTTTTAATATGGAATTGGGAAAATGTATACATTTATGACGTTCGCAACTTCTTTTAATCTTTCTAAAGCCTTCAATGTTTGCAGATGTTTCTCTATCCACTTTTGGGTATTCATATTTGTACAGTTTTTCTATAGGCATTCTATTCAAAGAAAGTTTTATTTGTGTTCATTATTTTGATATCTGATGCTATTTCTTCCTCAAATATTTTTGATACTTTTGTGATCTGATAATTGTGGAGTTGAACAAGATAATTTACATCATTTTGAACTATTTGAAATTATCTCTTTGAATGTTTATTGATCCTTTGCTCAATAAAGTTTATTTCGAAGCTTTTTCTCTTAGTTTCCTGTAATGGTTAATAGTTTGCATTTTTCTTTATATTTTAAATATGCTTTACAACGCAAGAAGATTTTATTTCACTAAGGCCTATATGAAATAAATTTAAACTTTTGTTTATTAAATTGTATTATTAAAGATATTTTAGTACTATTTTATAACCAGTTCAAGAAATGTTATTAATTTACAAATTCCTAATTTATTTGCGGAATTTAAGCAGACACCAGTGACACAGGCATTGTGTAAACATTACGGCAATTAGAGAACTTTGTTAATTCTTCATTTGGACACGTTTTCCGACTTCTATCACAATAACTCTCAAATATGAAAAATTTCCATGTCCAACGGTTCGTATATGGATTGAAATTTAAATGCCCAAGAAGATATAGCCAGTAAATCATGTCTACAGAACACTCAAACATATTTCATTTCGTAATGATTTGCTTCTTTTGCACCTTAATTATGAGCGTTAAATGTTATCCATCGATTTTCATAAAGCTTGTTTCTAAAGCATTGCCTCTGCTTTCTTTACCAACGTTTCTGCGAAGTTTAAAAATTCTTTCGCGAAGCATTTATGGTAAACAATTTTCTTTATTTCAGACAGTTAATCATTTTTAAGTGAATGGAAAAAAGAAGAACTGATTATCGCACGGCACAAGAGAGCAAGTAACAAACGATTACTCAGAAAACGTCAATCAAGTTAGTCATTCTTTAGTGTGATTTCCATAGGCGGTGTTATTTCTCAACCTAAATTATTTGAAATCGCATAGCTTCTATCAATCTCATTAAAACAAAAAATGATGTCAATGCTTTGCCTATCATATGAAATGTTAGATGATCACTTTCATTTCAGTGAAATGAACAAAGAATTCGATGAAAATTTTTTCAAACTTGTGTTTAATCATTAAACTTCTTCAAAAAATATAAGCCAAACTTTTCTAAATATTGATGAATAAACTCCATTTATTTTGAGCTTTCTAATCCGTTATAAAAATGACGAAGAGTCAATTTGATTTTTTCGACAAGTATATATTTAAATAATTATAAGAACTTGCCGAAATTGCAAATGTTACTAAATATACTTGCTACGAGACATGTTAAAAGTTCTTTTGCTTATAAAGACAACTCAGATTTATTATATTATCAAATATTTATATTATTTGCTGCACTCTTAACTTTTATATTCATTGTTTTAAGTCAACGCAGTTTCATCTTAATGAAAGTTTCTCAAATCAAATGAAATAGAAGATTTCGGTTCCATTCACAAGATTAAGGTTAGTTTGAAATGAGCAATTTATATAAAAGACGTTAAAATAATTTAGGAGACACATAAATTATAAATAAAAATCGTCAAATTATAATTTAAATTTTTACATTTCATTTGAAATACTCAATTTTTCGCATATGTATATCTAAACATTCATTTTTGTTACAGCTTTTGAATATGGTTTGCATTACGTCATGCAATATTGACTAAGTGAAATTTCGAGAAGTTTTTAATATGAAAGATATACGCAAAAATTAGCTGCAATCTAAATAACTTATTTATCATCTGCTCATGCGATATCTAGATGGATTCTAAGTATTCGTCTATTTCCATCTG
>BGPR01000001.1:2431895-2447182 GCA_013235015.1 Araneus ventricosus
ATTCATTTTTATTACAGCTTTTGAATATAGTTTGCATTAACTGTAATACTGACTAAATGAAATTTCGAGAATTTTTTAATATGAAAGATATACGCAAAAAATTAGCTGCAATCTAAATAACTTATTTATCATCTGCTCATGCGATATCTAGATTGATTCTGAGTATTCGTCTATTTCCATCCGTAACTAGCTAGAAAACGAGAGAATGCTGGGGAAAATGCCAGTAAGTGATAAAGTTCTAAGCAGCTATTTCTAAATTTGAAATATGTTCAGCAGTGAATTGAATCTAATCTGGGACAGACGTGAAAACATATGCTTAATAACCAAGTATTTGAATTTCTATTAACTAGCTTACGCTCTTCGAAAAACCAACGCTGTAATTGATAATCAATAATGTGGAAAGTCTTAAGTGAAGCAAACTATTGGAAAGGTATCACATCAGCAGAAACTATAAATTCCATCAAACATTAAAAGGTTAAACCAATCTTGGAACCTCAAAGATAATAATATTTATGGCATATGAATTTGATCTTATCAAATTATGCATTATGGCCAATTTTTAAACTCTTAATAAATTAGAGGATTCTTCAAGGAAGGAACGAACTGTATGTGAATTAGTTTCTTTTTTTCAAAAGCAGTTTAATATTCCATAAAAGAAATGGATGATATTAAATAAATTATATTGAATTTCTTGCTGTTCAATTTTAGAATTTATTTTGATACATTATATTGGTATTATTTATTCAGGAAAATCCCTATAAATAAATGGAAAGCTTTGAATAAATTACTGATTATTTTATTTGGGATGCACATTTTCGTTCTCCTTAATTGATTGAAGTTGTATGTATTTGGTGAAAGGCAATATTTCTTTATCTTAAAGTTATAAAATTTTAAAAATCAATTTAGAAGAGGGAGTAGTTTTTAAGAAAACGTTAATTGATAACAATAATGATTTGCCATCATCATTGTTAATGTAATAATGCGCCAGCCTTTGCTGAAAAAGTATGATGGATTTTCATGTGAATAATTAGTATGATGTCCTGAGAAGTGTAAGTGCTCAATATGTCTTTTTTAAGCAGTTCTTCATTGTTCCAGTTTTTAATCAGCAAAATATTTTTAAATGAAAAACACTCTCTTCTTTATTAGGATTATTTCTAATTAAATGAAAGTTATAATTTAAGATGAGAGTTTGAAGATAAGCTGGAAGTGTTAATCAGTTTCGGGGAAATGAATCAAGTCTTAAACTTTATTATCATGCCATTCTCTGAATTAAAGCTAATTCATAATTCGGTTTCCTCAACATGTCGCTTAAGTGGAATTTATGTCGAATTCATATCTCAATAAAGTGCTTGAAACAAAATCTATCCAAACCATTTATTTGCACGACTGAATTAATGGTATATTTTTTATTATTTCTGAAGTGTTTCGATTGATTTATCAACAACGAATTTCATTTCTAAAAATGTCGCAGTCAGTCGAAAATTAAAAGCATAACTAAATAAATTATTTAAGCACTTACTTTCTCAACAAAAAAGTAAAATTAAAGAATTGATTATGAAACTACCAAATTTTAATCGTTTTTACTCATTTAGAATTTCTGTGTGTGTAATAGAAATAAATGAACCGAATGTAAAAATCATAGGAATGATGTTCCCTACATGGTAATCACGTACGGTTTTTTCTATGAAGATGGCCTAATAATTCGAAATAATTGAAAATGAAATTTATGCCGGAGCAAAAATTATTATCAATTTATTATCAATCATTATTATCAATTTCCTTGGAGAAGGTTTTACAATTTTCTGTGAGTACCGTACTGCCAAACGTATCTAGCAACTCACAGAGACATACAACATCTGACAGAAGAAGCCTCAATATTTTATCAGATATAAGAATAGAATAGAATCTACTTTCATGAAAAACCAGTAATCAAAGCTAAGCTGTTTATTTTCATTTACTATTAGATAGTTGATAGCTTGCACAATATATGAATCAATTTTGAAATTGCATTTTTCTCACTTGTTTTGGCAAAACAGTTTAAAAAAAGATTACGTTTCTGGTTTTGATAATTATTTTTGTTAAACTGGTATAAGTAGACAACGCAAATCATATAGATATTGGATATTTTATAACATCCGAAATTATTCTATAATTCTTACGATTATCCAGAATTTTCTTCGAATTCAATAAGAAAATCCATGTTGAGAAAGAGCTATTAGAGATTTCATAAAAGGAAATTATCTTTAAGAGGACAAGAATTAATAAAGCTTTTTAACGTTAACCAAGAATAAAAGAGCGATGGTTAAGATTACTTCAAAATATTCTTAATTAAATTTAAAATAAATCTATCGTGAAGATGCACGTTTTTCATATTTCTTCACTATTAAGATATTTTTTAAACGGAAATTAGCTTATATATATTATTTGTAAATACATGCGCGCTTTTTTAAAAGATTTTGAAAATCAAATCTCTTCGAATATAATTTCAAATAGTATGCAAAATATCAAATACTGTTGCAATATCTCATATTCTAATGAACATTCGTATGCCCATTCGTGTTTCTGTTGCAGTTTCATAATTATCCACTATGTGACGAATATAAACGTAAAATTTCTTGCATATACATTTTATTTCCATTTGATTGTTTTATATCTAATATTAATTTTTTTTCATTCTTTCTGCAACATGGGAAGAATTCTATAATAATATCGACGAAAGTTTGTATTATTTTATAATTATAATTGTTATTAAGATATAATAAAATACATCTTACCTTGAAAATACAGAACGTGGCACATTAGGGATAAAAATCCAATTTTCGGTTTCATTTTGATTGTACTTGATAAGCACGTCTTTGAGTTCAGTATTGAACGTAAACAAAAAGACAAAACACGGAGTTCAGTGAGTTCTCAATTCTACTTCCATTTGTTATTCTATATTCTATACAGTATTTGGATCGACATGGAAGATAAATTGTTCTCACTTTTTGATCAGTTTTATATCATACAGTTTGTTTGATTAAATTTCATTAAGAGAAATAAATTGGTCTTTGCGCCGAAAAACAATTCAAAGATAAATGGAAACTAACGGGAACATCACAACTTGCTCCAGAACATTAATTTCTTCTCCACCCGTTAGAAGTCCCGAGTCCGCAGAAAGTTAATAAATTCTAACGGCCGCAAAAGTTGTCCGAAACATCTGAGAAAACAACTTTAAAGGCGCAGCAAAAATAACTTGAAGAAAGGGTTCAGTAAGTCCTTTAGCAATTTTTAATGCACTTGACAACAATTTACCAATCTTGCCAAATTATTGTACTTTCATTCAAAACAATTTCCAGCATTTTCCTGTCAAGCATTTCATCCGTTATAGCTTGAGAACTTAAAAAGCAACGGCCCAAAAAACTGTGCACCACATCTGCGGGAACCAGCTATAGGAGTAAGCCGGGTTCACTTCAGAATCTCGCAACTGTCATGGGGTGCGAAACCACGCGATTCCAGCGCCACCACTGATCAGAACCAGCGAGTGGACCAATCAGAGAGGAGTATTTCAACTCACGTTGTCCATTCACTATCGCTCCCTGCGTTCTCTTTTTAGTTCTTTTGGATGATGGAAAAGAAGCGAGATTCTGTGATTGATATTTCGCACCTCTCCTTCGGGGATGTTTGACCACTTTATACTGACCACACATTTATCAATATCATCTATATCGTTTTATTTATGCCTTCGATTCCTCTTTTCGTGTAACATAAGGAATTCATTTTGCGGTCATCTAAAACCAGTGAGATCTGAATACATAATTTAAATTTTAAAAGCATCTTCAGTATCTGAATATTTTCAAGAGCATTGAATTCCGTCATATTTTTCCACACCTCTACCTACTCAATCCCTTTTCTTTCAAAATGAAAACTTTTTTATATTACATACTTCGACGGATCTATACTTTGTGCATCGTTCCTGGCACAAGTGGTCTGGTCGGAAAGATGCGGCTTTTGGACAAAAGGATCGTAGGCTCGAAACCAGATTTCAATGAAGATCCGTAGTGTATGTCGATACACTTTAAATCTATATATAATCGTCTCTTTTCAAGAAACAAACGCTGAAGGATACAAAGAGAAAACCGTACATAAAATATTTGAAGTAAAATATTCGTATACCCTTGGTAAGCAGGGAATTTACATTTATTTAATGCCTTTTTTCATTAAATTATATATATACAACTATTTTGCAGTCAAAAAATATAAGAATATCGTATAGAAGAACAAAAACAGAATAAAGGAGAGAATATATGGATTGCAATAGTGAGTTTAATTTTTTGAGTCCCCATTCTATAGAAGCTCGTGACGAAGTCCTCGACAGGAGAGGGTACTTTTCCGTTATATCTACACCACTAGGAGCCTTTCGACGTGGAAACGTCATTCCGCTCGTTACAGTGATAGTCGGTCGAACTTTCTTGTGTGACAAAATAACGTCAGATTTGAATCGCTAATAACTGCGAGAGTAATAATGCGAAAAGAATGGCTGACTCCACAACCGATAGATCATATCTATAATAGTTTGTCTCATAGTATTTGTTTTGCCTCGACGTCAACGTACCAGTGTAGGCGCATACTCGTGATTATTATGAATTAGCTTTGTGTAAGGTTATAAATAAGTGTAGCGTGGAAAAGCATTTAGCTAGGAGGTTGATTCTGGTTTAATTTTAAAGACCTTGAGGAGTATTAGTAGAACCCAAAGTGAGACAATAAAAAATATTTATCAGAATATAAGTAAAAATCGGTATAAAATTGAAAATTTCAAACTCCGCGTGTTTTTTTTATTTTAACATGCAGAGTGTTCTTTCGAATTGTACGAAACTTACAGAATACTTGACAATACATAAAAGAAATATTGTATTAAAATTCGAATTCAAAAATTTGGATATTACGGAAAATATGAGCATTTGTAGTAAATAATGTTTTACTGCGCATACAGTAAACAGTTAACATTACAGAAATGTAGTTATATATACTGTCAACAGATGGGGCCATCAGAAGCTACTCTAAATAAATCATAAGAAAGGCGCAGTTCGGGTCCGCGCCTTAGATTTTTGTGAAAACATCTGGATAAAATTATAAAACAAGTGTTTCTTATTAATATGTAATTTAATTATCAATGTCTTTAATACAATATTTATGCAGAGTATTAGAGTGGTTACAGAATAGCTAAATCATAAGTTTAACACATGTAGCAAGGGTCTGTGGTAGCTTGTGATTTATCTGTTCTGTAACCATTCTAATACTCTGCGTAATTATTGTATTAAAGAGATTGATAATTAAATTACATATTAATACGAAACACTTGTTTTATGATTTTATCCGCGTGGACACGAACTGCGCCTTTCCTATGTTTTCTGTCTTGTTTGAAAAATTGTACAATCCTAACTGTTGCAGTTTGTATTTCTTTTTGTCCAATTGACATTCCTATGTTCCTGACAAGATATAGTCTAATTGTTCAAAGCAAGCGAACGCAATTTTTCACCTACGTTTATAACGTGAAATGTTTAAGTAGGTAAACTTTTTATTCATTTGTTCCCGGAATGAAGCACAAAAAATGAATTTGACAATAAACAGGAAATAATATAGAAGGAAATAAAAGGAAATTGAATTATGCAACGCAGAAAAAAATAAGCAAAGGTAAAACCAATGCGAAGATTAAGAAATATATTAGTAAAAATACATCGCAGCAAGGGACGAGTTTTCTGGTTTGTTGACCTACATTAAAAACCTTGACTTTAGATTCCATTGACTTAGCATTACATCGGAATTACGTAGTACAGGCACTTAAATGTAAACAAACAAAGCAGAAAACTCGTCCATAGGTATCAGGAACGCTTATTAAAATACTGCCAATGTTCAACCGAATTTACTGTGGAGCATTCAAAACCTCCACGATGTAAATATACAAGCGTGTACTGCGTACGCTGAGAGATATTTCCCCCTAATTTTGTATTTAGTGAAATAAATCTACTTTTCTGTGAAATCTTAAGATTTCTCATATACAATGTGTTAGTTCGAGCGTATGGGCAATTTAATTTATAAGTTTGCTTTGCAGTATATATTTTTTAAAAAAACTTGAGCTTTTCAATTTTTTTCATTTTTGTTGCAAAAGAAAGAGAATTTTCAATTTTACAAATTTTCCAAAAATCTGAAGGTTGTCCTCATAGCGAAGTCAATGGCGCAGTGGAGTCAATGGATTTTTCATCTTCACAGAAACTAATGATTCATTTTTTTTACATAGTCTATCGTAGCAAAGTTTACAGTCACAGTCTAGTGCAACACACGTTCATTTCCAATTTCTCTTATTAGAGCATGTATAGATGAGAATAAAGGGGAATATAATACTATAGACATATAATATATTCCATCTGAGTAGAAATCAGTGCATTGAGTAAAGCAACAAAAATTTATTGATTTATCTTATTTTACTCAGGATTTTTCTATCAATTTTCAGTTAAACACAACAAAATTCATTATTCTGATTTTCTAAAGATTCTAAAATTTATACAAAATGTTGTGCGAGCGAGACAACTGTACCAGCCAGAAATGAATTTGTCATTACACATTCTTTTTTTGAGGAATAAAGTGAAAACAACATTAATATAACATGTTTAAAATGTAAGCTTAATTGTTTCAAGAAACATAATGACTATTCAGTGAGTTTATGGTGACGGAACTGAGCCAATTAGCATCAAAATGACAAAAAAAGACCGAATCATTGCTTTGGGCATTTAATTAAAATTTGTTATTGTTAATGAGCTGCAACTTGAAAAGGAAGATCATTTGTATTACCATTGCTTTGAAAATAATGTAGCTTCACAGTTTATTTTTCTTTGCGTTTTGTAACATTGTTTCATTTATTTGTTAGAGTATTATATTGCATAAAGGAAAATTACATAGCTTCATATGAATTCATATCAGAAAAAGATTGAAAGCTTGAATTAGAAGTGATAAGAAACTTCTCAACTTATAGGGAGCGTCATAGAAAAAGTGCCGGCAATATTTTTAATTGGATTTTGATTTTCCACACAGAAAATATGTAAGATGCAAGCATACTTTTTTGTTTAATGAAAATTTATACATTTTTCTTAATAGCATATATGATAATTTCATTGTGTGGAAAAAACAACAGATTTAATTTTCTTTTTTTGTTTCTTAAACTGGTCAAATCGAAGTACTGTTATTGCTATTTTCTATGTATAAAGAAGAGCATTTAGAGAGCTAAGATACCAATATCGATGTAAGTCACCGGAGCTGAATATGAGAACTTTTCCTTCAGCGAAGAAGACTACGTATCTTCGCCCTACTTGAATGTAGCTTACCAGTGTTTTGTGGGGGGAAATCCAAATGCTATAATAGATGTTTCACCAAATTCAGTAAATAGGGTTGCAGAGGTTCAACGGATAACCTTGCCTTAGTGATCACAGTACTAACATTTATTATCCCTAGTTTCTTTTCTTCTGGAAAAATTTTCCACTTCAATTTCCTCCTTTTTTTGGTATAGTTTACATTAGCTAGAATAACTTCCCATGTCGAAGCAACACGAGTGCTATTTTGAGATAGATTTGAAACTTGAATTGGCACTTCCCCTATCACTTCATGTCCAAATTTTCACACCATACTAGAGAGAGGCCGTTTGTTCTTTATGGTCTTTCTTGCACCGTTTATACAGCAAATATTTGGAAAGATCTAGTCTCAAACCTGCGATCCTCCAATGCCCAAGCCTGGATTTTGACACCCGACCTCGAATCGGACCTCTTTATTTTCTGCTATTACCTGAATTTCTGTGCCAACTTCATTTTCTGCCTGAATTCAAAAATGAAATCACAAAGATTTAACAAGCGATTCATGAAATATATGGGAAATGCCTCGTTGGCAGTACTGAAAATTTTCGCTTATCACAAAATTTTATTGATATTTGAAATATCTAACTTTTAACACTCTGACTCCTAAGCCGGCCGAAACCGGCTATGCAACTTCTATACTAGTGGGGCGGATTTCGGTCGGTTGTTGTTCCTAAAGGGGGGAGAAGGCAGTTGGGCGAATGGTCATTAAAGGGACCCTTAGGGTAGAGATTAGAGATGAAAGGCCTGCTATTCATATCTCCCACCACCCGTAGTGAGGAGAAAAGGGGGGAACGGGGCGGGCGAATCCATTCCACAGATCAATTAGTAAACAAACCTCCGTTTACAACTGTACTCAGATTTTGAGAACTCTTAGTAGTCAGAGAGTTAACTCGATTATAATGAAATTTACAACCTTGAAAAGGAATTTCAGATTAATCCCAGAGCCAAAGGTATAAAAATAGAAGGATAAATCCATAACAATTTTAATTTATTAAAGAATTAATTTTCTCAGAGTTCTTTACCAGCGATATTTAACACAGTCGTTTTTTGTCGTCAAAGGTTCGGAGTAGTCCCATGAGTGTTTGAATGCTGTAGATCAGACTGAATTAATCATATGACGCTATTTTGTTTAAACAATATGTTGAAATTACAATTGTATTCATCTAAATGATCTTACTCGGAAGTAATGGTGATATCTAAATCGTCTGCTATGGATATTAGGTTAAAATTGCGAACGTGAATAACAGAAGTATCAATTCATTAACCCTCTCATACCGGGCGGTCTAAAAATTTCCTCTTAACAGCGACGAAGGCCGGTCTGAGGCGGTTGCCTTCTTTTGAGTTGAGGTGAGGTTAGGTTCTGAGATCGCTTAGGAGATAAATGCCGTAGGGGGGGGGAATCCAATTATCCTTGCAAACCACAGTTCATTTCCGTGCGTCTTAAGGGAAGGTTAGAGCAGGGAGTGGGGTGGTGGGGAAAATAACCACCCAGGTCGGGAGAATCCAATTCACGTCGTTTCCCCCAAAAACTCCCGGTTTTCAAGGAGCTAGAAGAAAAAAGTCGCCTCGGGATTAAAGAGTTAATTTAATCTTACTTTTGTTAACCTATAGTTATTTAAATTTGATTTCTAGAAAGAAATTTGGGATGTTTTTCTTTATGGTAGCTTATTAAATAAATGAACGCAGGGAAACTTTTCCAACCTATTTGTGACAAATATTCCGTTCATCTAGCAATCTGTTTCATATATACTTTAAAAATTTCATGCATAAAATAGATGCAAATAAATTAAAAATGGAATGCATATTTTTCCGAAGTTATTGTACTGTGTTACAAAAAGTTGAGATATCCTCCAGCAACACTGAACCTTTTCTATGTAAAAATATATTTTAGAAACAATGAGGTAATCAAGCTACACCCCACCAAATAACAACGAAAATTGTGCATGAATTATTTATTTTTTGATTTTCTGTCTTCATTTTCTATTTATATTGCTTTGAAGAACTACTATTTATTCGCTTTATACAGCTCATATCGTAAATAGAAAACATTATATGTTTCGAACAATTCATGTGCAGTTCAAAATTTTTCCAGACGTATATTGATGCATAAAATATTTCTTACGTTTATGTTTGTTTGTGGTTATTTTCTACCCGAAATAAGCAGTTTATTTAGTTACATTTCATACATTGCTCGTTTATTTGCGATGAGCTTGGATAGCCATTCCTGAAATGCATTGTAGTAATATTTTTCAGGGAAATAATTTTTTTAACTGAATGTGAAGAGTCAAAAAAATATTTCTCATTTATTCTGTTGCAGAACGATTTGCGCTACAATTTCATGTGATGATTTATGAACATAGTCTGATTTTAATTAAGAATAATTTAAATAACTAAAATTAAATACAATTTTAAAATCCCCATCAAAAACTCTTTTTAGGTATACTTTAAGGATTATTAATGCATAATTGGAATTCCGCACTAATATCTTAATAAACATTTCTGCATTGTTGAAAAGAAATAAAATAAACACCTTGAAGATTCAGTTGCTCCATTTCAGACATTGGAATGTTATTTTATATTTATAATAAATCAATAAGTTTAAATTTACCACATCATTCTTTTTTTCTAGTAAAATGCCTGAATCGTCATTTAAATCTATTTTTCCTTCACTGCGAAGAATTTTAACAATTGTTCGAAAGTCCTTATGTGTTCTTCATTTTGATAAAAAAAAATGTTCTTATAATTACATTAAATAATTTTCATAACAAAACTTCCTTTTTTCTTAAAATTCCTGTGTAACATGCATATTCAATACAAAAATATTATATATTTTCTATAATGTTTGTATCTGGTCATTGCAAACATTTGACAATTATTCTTTCGATAGCTATTCACTCCACTTGTTGACACTTATTCGCGCCATAATCAACGATTATGTTTTTATATTTTGACGAGTAAAAGATCTCATTATAAATATCACTGTAATATTTTTTAAATGTCCACGCCACTCTTAAATCTTCGCACAACTTGAATTTTATGTACCTGAAAAAAAAAACTGTAATGGTTAAAATATCACCTGTAAATGCAAAAAGAAAGATGAGTAATATGATTGTTTTTTTGTATATATTTCCTGAACTGTAAATTATATTTCCATTTGCCGTTTCTACATTAACAAGACCTAATAAAGTAAATAAACAATTTGAAAAACAAGTTTAACGTTGCTTGAAAATCAGTCAGATAACTGTTACTTCTGAAACAAAGTTTCATTTTAAAATCACACTAAATATGCAATCAAACACAACTTCAATAAAATATACAAACCAGTTAAACAAAAGAGGAATAATGACTTTAAATTTATCTGTGTAATCAGAAAAATCTTTGTTTAAAAGTATAAAACTTCAAGTATTTTAAATAATTCGTGTAAGAATTTCTACCGATAGAAAAACATTTTACAAAAGTTTTAAAAGAATTTATAATTGACCTATATTATAGAAATTTTAAAATGTGCAAATGCTTTGAGAAATCTTATTAATAGTTTTCTACATGTAAATATTTCTTTCCTGCTTATAAAGTCACAAATAAATCAATGAAATCAAAACACTTCTATGCATATCAAACAACTAACTTCAGAAAAATTTTAGTTTCGTTCTTGAATTCATAGCAGTTTTTCCATTTTTAAACGGTAAAACTTGCAGTTTGGCTCCAACTGGTAACCTCATTTCAAGGAAAATAAAAATATTCCTCACATTTTTATTTAGAATATTTATTTTTCATTCAAAATTCTTTCCTGAAAGTTTTTATTAAAGGAAACTTTATAACCCAAGGTGCCTTTCGATACAAGCATTTTTTATGCGCGATTTAAATAATTCGATAGTAAGATTCTTTAAATAATGTTTAAAAATTAAATGCCAGGAATAAAAATATTAACTGAATAAAAATAAACGGATTTGTTGTAAAATCAAACAGCAGCCTTACGTGGTGATTTGAAAAAGGGGAGAGAAGAAACCTTTTCCTTTCTTTCGTCTCTCGGCAGTTTAGTAAAAGCCTTCGTATGCATAATACATGACTTCTAAAAATCAAATACGAAGGGTTTTAAAAGTTGAAGCAAAAAGTTTCAATTCTAAATCTTAAATTTTTAATTCTTCCAAAGCAGTAAGGTTTGATGATATTGTTTGAAAGCATTGAGGAGAGCTATGCAATTGAGAATAAAGGGTGCTTGACGAATACCTTAAAGCATCCCTTTGTCTTCGCTTAAAGCAAGTAAAATTTAGAAAGAGTAAAAAAGAAATGGGGGATCATCAAATAACTTTTTTCACGTTTGCCTTCAGATCTTTTAATAAATTATTATGATCAATATGCTCACATTCCATTTATCTATTACTACTTAAGGCACTGTACGGAACTTAAAATTCACAAGATTTTCAGGACGAAAAATTGCCAAAGATTATTTTATGAGTACTAAAACTCCTAACAGTTAACTTTCATTACTTTCAAAAATCATTCAGTCATTCGCAATGAAACCAATATGGAATCAACAATTATATTAATTTATGTACTTAATTGAAAGATATAAAAATTCCAGAATAATGTTTTAATTTATTTAAAAGAGTAATTTCTTCAAATAGTAGCTTAATGTTTTGACTAATTTGGGGTTATCGCTACATTTCTCTAAAGATTCCATTTTTAATATATATAATAATAACTTTCTTGCTTCGTGTTACAGAATCAGGAAATAATAAATGTCTTCTTTCATCCTAGCTGTTAAAATGAAAAAAAGTTTTTTCAATACATAAGTAGTCAATCTTTTCCAGTATCATTTGTAAATCAATGATACATGTTAGTATAAAAACGTATCTGAAGCATTTTAACTCAATAATTTATGCTTTCAACTTAAATATTTCTATGGGGTTTTATTATAAGTATTAAAAAAATGTTATCTACCAGTAAGAAACCTTTATCACTGCTTCAGCTTAAATTTCCCTTCTTTTTGCAACCAAATGTCTTCAAGGATATAAACTATGAGAAAAGCAAAAAACTTCCATTTTTACGTTTCTAAGATAATCACCATCACCACCATAAGAGATAATTGTGGAAACATTTGATTAAGTACTATTTATTTAAGTACTATTATTATTTGATTAAGTTTTGTGAAAATACTTAAAATTTATTGCTTAAATTTTTTCTCTATTTTACTGCATAAATGTATCACGTATCTTTAAAAGAATAATTTATATTACACTTTTTATTACTTTTGTTATGCTACATTATCATTTCGAAAATTTGAATATGTTCTTTTCTTTCTAACTGGTTTTGCAGCATACCTCTTCAAAAAGAATAAAAATATTTAAAAAAAATTTAAAAAATTAATATTTTTTAAATATTTTTTTAAATATTTTTTAAATATTTTTATTTATTTTATACTTGGCAATTTTTTCCTGGATGATTTTGCACTTGCGCACACCAATTGAATTTCTTCTATTATTCTTTGTCTTTTTAGATATTCTTACTTTTTGTCTTTTTAGATATTCAATCTTCAAAAAGAATACATATTTCGCAAATAAAGGTCTTTTCAAATGCCTGTGCTTTATTGGACAAAATGCAATACGCACACTGAGATAGAATACGATTTTAAAAGCGTCCTAGACCATTCTTCCATTCTGCTGTAAATGCCTTTTACAATCTTCAGAATTTCACGAAACATTAGCCCATTAGCTCAAATTCCTCGATTCAGTCAAGGTCTTCCCGAACTACAAAATCAATTGTTTAGAATGTTTGTGAGAGCGAAGTCTTCGCTTGTCCGAAACCAAAAGGCATTTGGTGACACATTCCACGGCCTTGATTGTACCCAACTCTTTCTCTAGCTCGGATGATTTCAACATGGTAATTGAGAACCCTTCTGTGGACGGCAACTTAAGTGCCACTATCTAATTATCAGTTTTACCATCCTGCTGATGCGAAACCTTTGGAACTCCTACCCTGGCTTCAATGCTGTGCCACTGATACTTTGTTTCGAACTAAGTTGACAAGACAAGTCAGTTTTCTAAGCTTAATTGAATCCTTCAAATTAAATTTTCTGGGTCTGCTTATAATGAGGTTTTAAGAACAAATAACATGGATGCTCGTTAATATTTCTTGCGGGATTAATGTCCACAAAAACTATCGGTACCTAAATACCACATTGCTGAGCCTTAAGAACTAATATTTTTAATAAAACACTTCGATTACTTTTTAGGATAAATTTGCATATTCATCACTAGGGAAAATTGAGTTATAATTTATCCCCGCTGTTCTGTTCGGGTTCTAATTGAACCGAAACGTATTTCAACTTCTTATAAAAAACGAAAGCATAGAGATATTTTTACAGACATTTCACGACTTTGTTAGTGCGGGTGATATGTTATTTCTCTGAAAAGGATTGTATTTTATTTATATATTTTCTGTCTGTTTTTTGAAATTGTATTAATGTATCATTCGGGTCAATATGACGTGATTCTGTTTTCCCTATAATTCTACGTAAAACTTGCACAATATAGTATTAATTCAGCTGGAAACAACATAAATACATTAATGAAAAGTCATCTAAAGTGTTTGGCATAATCAGACAAGTTGAGTCAAACTCAGAAAGAAAGATAGCTAGGTCACGTGATGCGATATCTCCAGCAAGATTGTAAAGTGCAGTATCGAATCATTTCGCCTGTTGCGAATTGTATGAGATCATAACATACATATAGAAATATGAATAACTCTTGAAACTGTAATGACGTGAAGGAAATATACTATAGCGATTCGCAGATATTTAAGTGACAGTGAAATAGCTCAGCTTATAAGAACACCTGATTTTGAAGTAGAAGACGTTTCTGAACATGAAAATCATACAAGTGAGGGAAATGAAACTTCTCATTACGACGACATTATTTTTACACAAACTGTTCATTATGTTCATCATATTCAGTCCAAACATGAAAACATAAACTGGTCAATCGCTCCACGTTCTGGCTGTCCGAATTTTGCTAATATTATAAAAACAGCTCTCCAAGCGTAACTATGTACTAAACATCAAGAAAGGGTTATAAAAAGTGAATTGGAAATTGTATTCAGCTCTACAATCCCGAATCATATCATCAAAAAATGACAATTATTGAAGGCGAAAAGGTATATGGAAAAATATGGATCATCATTCTTATGAGCACATGCCTTATGATGAATGAATTAGTAACAAACTTGACAAAAAGCCGGAAATGATATTATAGTACAGTGCCAGTAAAGGAGCTGTGGATACTTTTGATCCATTTTTGAATACATATATTTGTAAAAGGAAAAAAAAATACTCTGGCTTATAGTTATATTTTATAATATGCTGGGTAGTTTCCTATAATGCAATTATTCTCTGGACATCAATAAATAGCAATGGAAGGAAAACAAATTAAAGAAAAGCTTGATTTTAGAAGAAGTAGGTAAATTATTAGTTACTTCATATATTCAGGCAAAATAAAATCTCTAAACAGAAAAAGTTTGAGTTTGAATTTTGATTTTTTATGGCACAAGAGCTAAACAAATAATGTTTCACTTATTTCAGTTGACTATAAGTCATCTGAATACAGGATAAATGGCAAAATGATTTATCATTAAAATCCATTGTTAATTTACAGTTGAATTGTAAAATTACCCGATGTAAATTTTGTCAATCAAGCAATGATAATGAAACAAATATCTTGAACAAGAATTGTAAAAATCATATCTGCAAGCAGCATGTGTCATATTTTTGTCTAAATTGTAAGCAAAAAGGAAGTAAGATTTTAAAAAATATTCTAATTAATCTTTTTATTTTAGATACACATGCTTATATTTAAATGTTCATTGAATTATTTTTCAAATATATCAAGTTTATTCTATTAAAACATATCT
>BGPR01000001.1:2464899-2506179 GCA_013235015.1 Araneus ventricosus
TAGATAAAAGTAGAACTCGCAACCGTTTCCTTAGAAAAAATTGGTATTTACCTTGCTATACTTTAACCCTTTAAAAGGCCATGGTAAGTATGTTTACCACCAACTTCATCAATTTTCAAATGCAGTTTTTTAAGGTTGGCATAAGTTCTCTAAATTTTTCAAGGAAACAAAAACCTAGATGTTCCAATTTCTTTTCTCAAACCATCACAAAGTGTCTAGATTTGATAATTAATCATTAATTACCAAAATTAGTTAACAAAAAATTAATGTCATTGAATACAGTAAATGACGTTCTTTTCTTAAATGAATCTCAATACCAAAGTCATTTGACTATAAGACTACTAGAAAAAATTGCCCTTTAAAGGGTCGATTTATGATTAATAATTGATGACTCATTTTTTTAAATCTCTCAGAAGAAACGAATCCAAGTTCATCATAGGATGAAACTAAGGAAAGGAAGAATGAAACAAAAATTGACACAATATACTTTTTCAATGACTCACGATTTAATGAGTACTAGAGGTAGCCCAGCGGTCGAAATTCGACAGTAATTCACTAAATTTTTAAGTTTGAACGTTATTGAGGTTATTTTTTATTGAAACAAAAAAAAGTTCGGTTAAAAAAAATAAATGTTGTCCGACTGTTGACCACAGACTTTTATGTGTTTGACATTCAGTATGAACGTAAACAATGAATGTTTTATTTTATTTAATTTAATTCATTAGTAATATATACTATATATAAATTCCTTAGAGACAATCTCTGCTCTGTGCGACTGTTTGATCACACACTAATATATGTTTGACATTGACAGATTTAAATCATCTGCATTTTGTATTTCACTACGAAGAGTTTTTTTATAAATAATCTAAATAAACTCCCGCTTGGAATGGTTTTCACTGCAGGAGGATTAAATCAATTACAACTCATCCACTCCGCATAAGCTCCTCAAGGGAGGCCAGACCCAGGAACAATCAGGAACCAGCGAGTGCAGCCTGCGACAACATCGACGTTGTGCAATACGATAGCCATCCGTGTCCAACGATCAGAAAACTCCGAAAAACCGGCACACAGACACAAAATGGTGAAAATTACCTATAAGTTCTATCAGCATTACATAAATTTTATCTTTCTGCACTCCTTCTCCATATGAGCTTTAACTACGCCAAATCTCACACTCCTCCGTGAGAGCAATTTTCTTAAAAAGGGGTACAGAGTTTTCTCTTCACGTATTAATCTAAAAATTTTGATTCAAAACAGAAGAGTAAGTTTCCCGTCTATTTCAAAGACCAATTTATTTATTCATTTTAAGTGTGACTTTGTTGAAAACCATTAATGAGCGTGGATAGTTTTAACATTTAAATATTAAGAATTCTAGTCCTCGATATTCTAACAATAATTTTTGAAGATTTGAGGGATACAATTTAACTTATATCTAGGAAAGAAGAGAAATAGGAAACAGTTAAAACAAATCTAAACTTAAGATGTTTCATTGATAAATAGCTCCTGAATTAACATTGAATTTAAGGTTTCATTCGTACCACTGTAATAATTCTAAAATTTATTCATGCATGAAATTAAGTGATTCCTCTCAGTTTCAAGATGAATAGAAAGAGATGCTACCATTATGACATGAGTTGCCATTACGTGCTATAACCATTAGGTGTTTCCATACATTGTGCATATACAATGTAATAATACTTGAGAAAATTATATATTCATACTCCAATGTGTTAAAATAGATTAACTAATTCGTCAATTTTAATCGCTCGTAGTTTGAGTAAGAATGGAGTTTCACAATGAAATTTAAATTTGCATCCTTTAACAAGCAGAATAATTAATAATCCTTCAAATAGTGCTTCAAAGTCAAAGAAATATATACATATTCTTTCTTGTACTTCGTGTTCACTGAGGCGTGTTCTACCAAATGGTCATTCCATGCATTTTTATAAACATTTTTATTTCTGTGTTCTAATGAAAGAACTAAGATTGATTAGGCGATGATGAAAAAGGTATGTAATTTTCTTTTCAAATAATGTTTTATGAAATAGTTTTTCCTTTTGGATATATAATAATAATTCTGAAGGTACACGTCTAAAATGATGGATGAAGTTTAACTAGCTCCAAGTCTTTCACAAGCTCTAAGAGGGCCATCTAACATTACGCAGTTTTCTGAAATCAATATCGAAAGCTATGCGTAAGGATCCAAGCTAGAGAAGGATGTGAATTTTAATTCAGAAAATAGCTAATAAAATAATAAGAAATAACAAAGTCCATTCAGTTAGGAAAATCTCGTATCTACAAAGTTGAATATTCGTTTAACATATCTTCTAACCTCAATAAATCTGTCACATAATGTACTTAATTCAATATCGAAAGCTATGCGTAAGGATCCAAGCTAGAGAAGGATGTGAATTTTAATTCAGAAAATAGCTAATAAAATAATAAGAAATAACAAAGTTCATACAGTTAGGAAGATCTCGTATCTACAAAGTCGAATATTCGTTTAACATATCTTCTAACCTCAATAAATCTATCACATAATGTACTTAATTAAATATCGAAAGCTATGCGAAAGGACCCAAGCTAGATCAGTTTGTGAATTTTAATTCAGAAAATGGCCAATAAAATAATAAGAAATAACAAGATTCATACAGTTAGGAAGATTTCGTTTCTACAAAGTTGAATATTCGTTTAACATATCTTCTAACCTCAATAAATCTATGACGTAATCTACTTAATGGGTATTGCTCACTTTCTCCAACTTTTTAAAGGTCGTCTCTTTGTTCCGAAATAAATTTCAAAAATACCAGAATAAAGCTGTTAAAATGCATGCTGTGATTCCATGAATTCGTCTTCAAAGAACTCTAGCTCAGATTTATTCTTGAACAAACTCTGTTTGAAAATGCCTTCGTTACGAGAGAATCTGGTGAAATATGTATGATAGGGTTTATTTTTCGTGGGACTTACGGTAATAGAGTTTCAGACAATAAAGCAAACAATGGTTTGTTTCTAGTTTCTATTTTCCTTGTAAAACAAGAGATCATTTAGAAGATACTTGCTCAAAAATGTAACGCTACATAAGTTTGGAACTTAGATAAATTCACAATCATATTTGTTTTTAAAGAAAGAAGTTTCCAAAACTATTAAATAATATTTTAATGGTCGAAATGAGAAATACTACAAAACCATGCATAGTGTGCACATACTAGGGAGCATAAGTGATAAACTATTCTTAAAAGCAACGTAAAAATTGAATGCTCATTTCTGATTCATTTATATCTGGTGTTTCAAGTTCTCTTTATCAATATTTAAATTCATCCCATATTCCGAACTGGAGATATAAGTTAATAATTGAACTCTTTTTCTTTTCTGAAATTCAAAAGTCTACCACACGCTATCAAATAAGTACTCTTATAAATTTTACTTATTAATTTTTGCTTTTTAAGTTGAAAAGAAGATATAATAGCTGATGGGATGAATGCGATGTTAAACCTTCGTTATAAATTTAAGTTTGAATATTTATAAATAGTATAAAAACACCTTTAAATTTTTTTACAAATTTAAACCATTGTATGCGTATCATACTTACTATAAAATATTAATTGAATTTACGGATTAAGCATTCAATCAAGAACAATGTATAACACTGTGTTGCCATTTTATCAGATTATATGATCATTCAAAAATATGAAATTCTCGGTTACTCTTATTTTAATCCAAAAGTATTTACAATAGTGCAATTTTTATTACCTTCATTCTTACTTTTCAATACTACTAAAAATGAACGCATTGAAAAGAATATATTCATCCGTCTGTCTGGTATTTGTCCAGCTTAATGATGATTGAAAATTTAAAAAAAAATGGTCATCGGAACCATAGAAATGGAAATAGATAAATTATCGGATTTTCCAAAAAAGCAACTATTTACTCTAGGCTGACAATAAAATAAAAGATTACAGAAGTAAATGAGAAAATCAATTAACTATCGCGAACTGCTACAAGATAAATAAAATTAATGAAACTGTAGACAAGTAAATCTGGAATTTAAATCTCTCACCATCATTCAATTTTTTTCCAAAAAATAACTATTGATTCATTACACCGATTAAAAAGAGTGTGACTGGCTTTCAAATAATCTTCGAGAATTATTTTGTCACAGTGATACTGAGCAGTAAATCCACCGATGACACTGTATTTACAGCGGGAAAGAAGTTTCGATGTTACCGAAATTTTGTTTGTGAACCCCTATTAATTTATTTTAGTGAATAATTTTACAGACTTAAAGTTCACTTTTCTTAGGCTTTACAAAAATGAGGATTTTCCTTTTAGTAATATTTCAGAACATAGCTTTGTCATTCTAATCTAAAGACTTCGACCGGACGAAATCACTAAAAACTAATCGGGTATAAAACAAAATATTCTACTGTAAAGTATTCTGCGATAAAGTGTTCTACTTTCGACAAAGAAGCAGAAAGTATACTTTCCCCTTTTTCAAGTCATTGCAGGACAAAACTAATCGTCTCTTTCGACCATCTATAGGGTTATTCGACATCACACATAGGGGGATATGATTGGACGGAGGGAGAAAGACCACTTACAGCCGTTTTGATTAGTTGCATTAAGAGAACTATAACGGTTTTTCTGTACAATATTTGTACCACCCTCTATGCAGAGGAAATAATTTGCTGTTGCATTATCTGTACCAACCTTACAGAAAAAGGTGTTTTAATTGTTAGGAATTCACTTAAAAGTAAATACTTTTATAGGGGAAACTAGAGAAGGGATACTTGACTAGTACACTAGGGAGCTCAATAGGTACCCTTCTACTGTTTTTGAGTCGGATCATTAATGAAGTCTTTTGCCATCACAAATCCCGTGTTCTTAGTATGGATTATTTGAGAAAACCGAGGAACTTTAAACATAGATTCAGAACATCCCTTAGTGTTGCTTTTTCAGCCGTTTCTTTAGAGTTCATTATTTTATAATGTCGGGGTTCATGTAGTCGTTTATGTCGTTAGTTTCAACCATGAATAGGGGAACTGGGGATACTTGACCCTACGTGATTTTCTCAGCTTGTGAGATAATTGGTAATACTTGTGTGCCATTTTTATTTGACCTTTGGTCATATGCTCTATTCGAGGGGGTTTTCATTCCAAGCTGAAGAGTCAGCGTAATGGTGTGTAGGTAACTATATGTTGAGGGTACAAACTTAAATTTTCACTTTTTCATTCCTCAATCGATAGGAAGTATACTATTGAATATATGATGAATTAAAATATTTGAGTTTTAAGCATACTTCTAGCTTTAATTTGATATACTATGTTATGCAGAATCTTAATTCTAAGTGGTGTAATTTTTAGATTAATTAAAAAAAGTCAAGTTAGGGCTACTTGACCCTATCAAAACCTATTACAGCTCCGATGTCGTAGCCGACCGAAGCACATTTTGTGGTTGGGATCAGTTTTCTGGTGCGTAGAGTTTGTTGGCAAAATGGCAACTCAAATATAAAGAATAATGATTTAAAAATTGTTTGTTAGTAATTAATTACTGAATAAAATTTCATTTTTATATGATAATTTCAAATAATGCAAATAATTTTTTAGTAAGAATTTTAAAAAGAATTGAAATTTAATCTACCTATTTTTTCCTTGCCTGAAAGAAAGTTTTGTTTATTTATTATTTGAATAAAAATCTTTTGCTCGAACTATTTGTCATCGTTTGGTTTTATTTAAGGTTTTGCCATTTCTATTGAGTTTGTCTTTCTTTCTTGATTTGAATTTTCTCTTAAAAAATATTTTTATTCTTTTGCTTTTAATTTTCTTTAAATATTATAAGAACCGAGCATGTCTATTAAGCTTCTCTATTTTTGGCTTTGTACAACATTTTTAGATCCCTTTTTTCATTTTGATTCTATTCTCTTTTTTTCTAATTTTCCAAAACCGGCATTAACGAGCTAACGACGTTGCTATGTTCCCAGTTCCATTGCTGTAATTTATATTATTTAATTAAATAAATATTTTAATTCTTTATTAAATTTTGAACTAATTTAATTTAATAATTTGATTTAATTTAATGACTAGACTAATTTAATTTATTAACTAGATTTTATTAATAACAACTGCGTTTTATAGGTTCCATCTTATTTTTTATTAGTTTTAATAATATTTTTCGATAATAAATACCTTTTGGAATTCAGTAATATTAACCTAGTATCTGAATTTTGCATACATACAAATTATCAAAATAATTTAAATACTCTTTGCATGTATAGTCAAGTATCCCTGACCATAGGGTCAAGTATCCCTAAGCTTAGGTTCAAGTGTCCCTAAGGTTAGGGATGCTTGACTCTAGGCGATTTCATGAAATTTATTTATTTTATGATTAAATGGGATATCAGTTTAGCATAAGTACATTTATCCTTCTTAGAAACAAATTTTTTTATGATGATGAAAAATCAAATATATGAGAAATATAAGAAAAATAAAAGTAGGGTCTAGTATTCCTAGTTTCCCCTAAAAGGTATCAGAACTAGATATCCTTTTGCATCAAATATGACGAATGAATTCATTACACGTTTGTTTCTTGAATCTTCCGGGTTTTCTTCTCACAGATATTATTGCAACTTTGCCCTAAAAGTATGAGTAATATTAAAGGTCAAGAATGTAAATGGCGATAGTTATAAACAAGAAACAAATATAATTCAATAACAACTAACGAAACCAAAGTTTTATATAGTAACCGATGGGAATTAACACGCATATTACTATTCTTATATGCAATGCCTTTTTCATGAAATTTGGGATTTAAAATTTGAAACATGAAATTTCGATAATTTGTCATTTTTACTAAACTAGTGAAAAATAAATACGCACACGGAGAGATACACACGAAAAAATGCAACGTAAATGAGTAGTGCAGTTATCTAAGACCATGCAGAGAATAATAGCTCAAAACGCAGGACGAATGAACATTAAAAGTGCGATTGCATTTCACTTAAAAATGAAAAAGAAATTCGGATTAATCAGTATCCTGATAACTCAAACTGTAAAAAAGAAACGAAACATTGAGAACAGACATAACTAAATAAATTTCGATCAATATAATATATGTGGTATTCCGCCAACGCATCGTCAAGAATGCCGTGTAGTTTAGATCCACCGATTGGCAACTCTTTATGAACTGACGTCACGTGACACGACTGATATCTTTGCTTGTCGCCGACAGACATTGTTGTGCGATTTCGAGTGATGGAGCATGCTGCTCAGAACTGCCGCCTTTATTTTAAGTGATGTAAAGAGCAGCATTATTTTACTTTATATCTTTCTTTTTATGTTGTGCCGTCTAATTGTTTGTTTCGTCATAATTAAATGTTTAAAATAGCAAATCTGTTTGTTTTCGTTTGACTTCAACCCACATGGGAGCTAAGCTTCCATCCTACATATGTATGAAAGCTAGCTGGAAATAATCTACGAATAACCAGTGCAAGCGTTCTTCTAACGAACTTATATGAACCCAATATGACGCGGCTAGTGTTGATCTTCATACCACATCGAAGAGAAGCGAGCATGCATTTGAACCTCTTTCATTTGGCCGAATGGCTACAAAATTTGACACAAACTTACCATTGTGATGTCTATACGACATACCAATTTTCATATATCTAATCTGTTGCGTTTCTGTTTTATATCACTCACAGGCCCACGAATAGACATACCGATACACATGCGAAATGCCGATGAAAAAAATATTATCCAAGTTATATCCATCTCTGCGTTTTTAAGTTATCGTGTTGATATCCACGCCGACATAAATACAGACAACCCATTCTGACGGAGTTCGTCTCAAATCCTGAAGAAATCTTTAATTCCAGTGTGAAGATCGCTTACCAAATTTCATAAGTCTGACTTCTTCCGTTTTTGAGTTATCAAAGGTCGAAAGACAGATAGACTTGGTTCTATTTTTTTTTCCGGATTCAGGGAGGTGTAAAAAAGTTTCATCCACATGTCCAAGCCAAAGTTTCTGATGACTACGAAACTTTTTCTTTCTTTATTTCGTATACGAGAAAATAAAAAATTTCGAGTAAAATTGACACCTAATTTTTTTAATGAAATTCTAATGCTATAAATAGTTTAACATTCAATATATGGTAAGAAATTTCAATTTGCGTAATCAGTAATTAATCAAGATTTACGGTTTATAATCAATGAGGAAACCATATGCATTATACTAAGCACATCATATAGTGTTCTGTCAGTCGGTACCAAAATTGTTATATACTATACTTACAACCAATATTTATTGCTTCTAAGACTTTACATAATTTAAAGTTAAAATAAAAATAATTAAATTATCTCAAAATAGAGCAGATATTATCAATCTACTACTATATATAATTCAATCTAAAAGGCCAGTGTGATCACACATGTTTTAAAAATAATGTCAGAAACAAAAGCGAATAATACCATAAAACTAATGTTTTAACTTTTCTCCGGATAATTTTCTTAATTTATTTGTATTATTTAAGATTTAGCTTTAAAATTTGTATTAAGAGCAATATTTTTAAATATTTCACCGTATTTCTTTAGAATAATGGCAAAATTCAGGATGGTTCACAAATGATATTTGCTAAATTGTTGATTTAGGGTGAAAATAAATTTCTTTTCCGGGGTCGTTTGTCGGGGAGAGTTTCTTTTTTCCTTTCGTATCAAAGTACTTTGTAATATATCCTTATTAAGGTGGGTCGAAAAAACATCTTTTTCGAATGTTTCAAAATTTTCTCTCATTTAATGTTTGTTCCATATAAGGTAACTGAGGCTAATACGACTAGGGCTGCTAATACAACTGCTTTGCAGTTTCAACGTTAGTTTAAACGTTCACCAAAAATAAAAGATCTTACTGCCTTGGAAAGGTAGCTAAGAAAATTCTACATCAACGCACCGAGCTGGATTAGTCAATATTTATTTTTATAGAAGGAAAATCTGCTTTTGTTTGCCTTCCAGAAAGGTTGTTGTTATTTTGATTTGTTCACCTTTTTCCATGCAGTTACTAAATTAAATGCATTTAATTCAGCATTGTGTCTGTTAGGCCTTTTAACGATCTTCAATAATATGTCATGAATTTTCTAAGACGTTTACTGTTCTTGCATGAATCGTACACAATTCACAATCCTTGCTGCGGCGAAATAAAGCAATTATAATTAACACTATACCTGCATCCTGGTATTTGACAAATCATAAACTTTTTTTGTTTCGGTCCTTATTCTACCCTGTTTTATTATGTTACTTTAACATTCAGGTCAACTTGTCACCAAAACAGAGACTTTGAGAAGACTTGAGTCAGAAGAATATGAAATTGGCTATATCGACAGCGAGAGGGAATAAGTTTATCCCTTTTACTGCCACCCACAAATATAATGTCCCAACGCGTCCATTAAAAACCTACATGATTAAAACGGCACTGTCGAGTCTAAACTAGGAAGGAAATGTATATAAAACGCACAATAAGAATTTGAATTGATCGAAATATTTTTTTTGAAAGTTAGCGTTTTCAGATTCTATAAAGAGAATTACCTTTTGTTGCAACTTATGAGCAGTGAGCTGATTAAAGAATAGGGTGGGCTGAAAAGTGATTTTTTGACCCTCCCTATTCTTTAATCATGATACATGAGGCTAAAATTGATATGAAAAATAATAACACAATTCTTAAAAAATTGTTTAATGAACAGAAAGGGGAGTTTGTTTGTATCAATTAACTAAAATATTCAATTGGTGTGTTGAATACTTTTGTTGAATGAGTAATCTACTTACAGTTTGGTTTCAAAGAACTAAATCTGCTCTTTACATCTTTAACCCGTGAGGACGCGCGGGGGCTCATTTTATGACCCCAAGCCCTCAGAAAACTCCTCCGGTTAATTCCTTTCTTATCAGTAGCTGAGTTAGTCACAACCCTCTGCCTTTTCTGAGTATTTAGAAAGCATTTCCGGAATTTTTCGTCCCCTAATACACGTTTCGTCAGTTACTGGGGTTATGGAATGACCCCGCGCGTCCTTCCGTTTGTTCCACAGACCAGTTATTTCACGCGGCTGATAACGTCAGTTCGTTGCTGTGCTTTCCGAATCGAAGTATTTACTGTGGTATTTACTTGCTTCTCACAATGCCGACTCCATACGAAGAAATGGAGTGTTTACTCAAACTTCTTGCTGAAGTTGAAACTGATGAAGATTCAGACTTTGACAATGAAGACAATGAGCCTGAGGATGATTTAGAAGAGAATTTTTCAGATCATGAAATTTTCAGCGAACATGATACGGAATCGGAATCGGATGGAGATTCTTTAAATGAAAAAGTGAATAATTCGGAATAATTTTCATCAAAATACAAAATTTAGGCAGAATATTGTGTCTCGCTTACCTGGAACAAAAGGACGAGCGAAAGACGTGGTAAGCCATGTGAAGAGTTGGGAGTAATTCGTCGACGATAACAAGATACATTTAATTGTAGAGTGCACAAAAATATATATATCGGGGAATGCGCACTAAACTTTTCAAATGAAAGAGAAACACGAAAAACGGATCTTCTAGAAATGCGTGCTTTATTAGTGGATAATAATGGAGTAGATATGATTTGTGTTAAGCACTCTATTCTTAATGTCTAAAATTTAAAAGCTTTATTTTTCCATAATAAATAAAATATGTTTTAGCAGCGCAGGGTTGAATTTCAGTTTGGGGTCATTCTATGACCCCCTCGCTTCTTAACGTTCACTATGGAGGCCCGCGTTCTCTCGAGTTAACGTTAATTGTAATGTTGGCTTCTGCGAATAAACCTTTCAAAAACTCAGACAACGTGCGTTTATATAATTTCCATTTGGTCTATGCATTGTATTTCGATTAATCGAACTCTTATTTTCATTCTAAAATTTATACATTATATACATAAAATGTAGCTTAAAAATTTATGATGTGATTTCAATTTTTTTAAACCAAATAACTCGCAAACTTGCAGCTCTTCTTCTCATATTTTGTCAATTAGGATTAAATCGATTAATAGTACTGTAATATCATTTTATATCAATTTTATTTTTATTCCACGTGTCATTCACAACTCAATACGATGCACACTTCTCGGTCGTTTTAATAATATTTTTAAGACAAGCAGTTCAGCTGAACGAACGCTTACTTAGTGTATCAAAAAATAAAAGTACAATCATAAAAATATATCTATAAGTGTAATCTCGACCCTTAGACGCAGAATACTTGTTTGCATGCATCCGGAAAAGCAATATTCATTTAAACATCAAACTCACAAAATATCCAATAAACTTGAAATAATTACGCACCCGATTTGAGAACAACGCTGCAATGTATTCCTCTTTGTTTCAATATAATAATGCTTCTGCCAAATTGGAGATGACACGCTATCACATCGCTTCACAGTTCCTTCGCCAACTATTAGAATTAACAATCTGTATATCAATATATATCAGTTACAAATCCTTAGCCCTGTTTATACATACAATACCCCTCTACGGTCATTGTTCGGGCATTTAACATCAATTCATTTCAGATTACAGATATCTCGCATCATATTAAAGGTCCACCAATGGCCGTGAGCGACGTCACTGGAGGATATAGCTCCAACTTGACTAGTCATTCGGGACCAGGCGTTTGTTAGAGGAATGTCAGAATCCATGGATTCGATGGAGCCCTTGACAACCAGGATCTAAGAATTGCCAATGGGGATGAGTGGTATGTAGTCCATTTTCAGGGGGATATTTCCCCAATACGTGCCGATCGAGACACTGTCACAATGAAGAAGGAAATAATTTCGCCAGAAGCAGTCGAGTTATTAGATATAACACCACTCGTGCGGCTTTCTTAACTACATTGCTTTCGTGATATTTGAGGTCACTAGGCGTTGTGGTTTAGGATTCTTTCACAATTTAAATAATAATGCTTTTCATTTAAATGAAATATATTGTTGGTGTAAATTTTTGTGCATTTTTACTTTTGTTCGCATGTGTTAAGAAACTGACATTTAAGAATACTACCCAATGTACGAAATTTTTAAGAAAAATGGGTGACGATGATTAGGGAGAACTTATGAATATTTCTTTTTGAAGGAAAAATTGAAATTGTTTACGAAATACAGAGGTCAGAATTAAAATAAAAAACAAAATATTAATAGATGGAATAAAAAATTCATTATCTGAATAATTTTCGAAACATCTAAACAAACCACTTTTTCCAGGAATTAGTATTCCCATAATAAAAAAAATAAGTTTGCAGTTTCGAACATGTAATGCAACATGAAGAATCATTGAAAGATATCTAAACAAACCACTCTTTCCAGGTATTAGTATCCCCATAGTAAAAGAATAAGTTTGCAGTTTCGAACATGTAATGCAACATGNNTCGGGACCAGGCGTTTGTTAGAGGAATGTCAGAATCCATGGATTCGATGGAGCCCTTGACAACCAGGATCTAAGAATTGCCAATGGGGATGAGTGGTATGTAGTCCATTTTCAGGGGGATATTTCCCCAATACGTGCCGATCGAGACACTGTCACAATGAAGAAGGAAATAATTTCGCCAGAAGCAGTCGAGTTATTAGATATAACACCACTCGTGCGGCTTTCTTAACTACATTGCTTTCGTGATATTTGAGGTCACTAGGCGTTGTGGTTTAGGATTCTTTCACAATTTAAATAATAATGCTTTTCATTTAAATGAAATATATTGTTGGTGTAAATTTTTGTGCATTTTTACTTTTGTTCGCATGTGTTAAGAAACTGACATTTAAGAATACTACCCAATGTACGAAATTTTTAAGAAAAATGGGTGACGATGATTAGGGAGAACTTATGAATATTTCTTTTTGAAGGAAAAATTGAAATTGTTTACGAAATACAGAGGTCAGAATTAAAATAAAAAACAAAATATTAATAGATGGAATAAAAAATTCATTATCTGAATAATTTTCGAAACATCTAAACAAACCACTTTTTCCAGGAATTAGTATTCCCATAATAAAAAAAATAAGTTTGCAGTTTCGAACATGTAATGCAACATGAAGAATCATTGAAAGATATCTAAACAAACCACTCTTTCCAGGTATTAGTATCCCCATAGTAAAAGAATAAGTTTGCAGTTTCGAACATGTAATGCAACATGAAGAATTATTGAAATCTTTAAAGTCAAAATATTCTCCGATATTTTGTAAGCTTTCTGATAAACAAAAATAAGTTTTATCAGAGAGCTTACTCGTTTAGAAAATTATTTTATTCTACAAATTTGTTCAATTTAAAAGGGTTTTTTTTGTATAAATTCAAAAGGTCTGTCATAGGGCAATTAGAATAATTACCTTGCATTAATAGAACAAGTGTTAGTTTTTTGACCTAAATGCTAAAATTCTCAGTTAATCTCATTCAGCAAGATTAGAATCCCCTTTCATTTTTTATTCATGCATGTGGTAAACAGCTACCAAAGCTTTTATATATTTCCTAAATAATATTTCATTAAATAAAGGTTTAAAAAAATTAAATTGCATAGGGATTTCATTTTTACAATATGAAATAAATATGGTGATCATAGAAATGTTTCTTCAAAGAAAATCATAATTTATTTTAAAGCAACAAAAAAGAAATACATCCCTGAAATATAAACTATTATTAACGTGCATTTTTGTGCAAAAAGTTGAAATTTCAGTAAATGTAACTTTCTCGGATGTATATCAAGCTCTGTATATAGAACCTAAAACAATGAAAAATAAATAAGATATGATAAGAAGAAAGGAACACAGTAAGCGTAAAGATATGCGGAATTTTTCGTTCGCTCGCAGAATTTGATTTGTTTACAATTTGAGTAAAGAAAGTTATTCAAAAGAGTGCAAAGAATTTCACTTTTTGATAATGCTTATTATTATTATCAATTACAATCACATACTCGTTCCAGAAAACAGTATTTGATCATTTCTGGCTCATCCTAAATTTTCAAGGAAGAAATGAAGCTTTTTCATCTTCAGCAACATACATATAATATGTACAGCTAGCTATAACTAAAGTGATACTACTCAGACATATGTAGATCCGTTCTTTTGGACGTATTTAATTATGACTTATAAAATAATAGTTCAAATTTCGACTAACACACAGTGAATTTCATGCAAATTAGAAAATAAATTATGCAAATTAGGGAACTTTAAAATGCTGCTATTGAACGCTAGAAAATCTTTTTAAAGAAGAAAGATTGAGCTTATTGATTAATTTATTTTATCAGAAATGCAGCAATAATTAATTTGCTCTGCGAGTATAACGACGATTGAAAAGTTTGTGAAAAGATCCTATGTCGAAGATTGGTTTGAAGAAGATATTTAACGAAATTGATGATATTGGAGAATTGGGCATGTTGCCAGGAAAGGAAGGAAAAGGACTTCAAACGGAACTGAAGGAAGTCACTGCGACAATATTTACAGAGCTTCCTGTTCTCGATATTTTTCAACAAGTGCTCAAGCGATATCAAGTGAATTGTCTGTCCTTTGATCTTTGGAAGGAAAGGTTTTGCTGTCCCTTTTAAAGAGGAAGCCTCACAAGAACCAGATGTAGCAAAAGTTGTAATCTCCAGATCCACAACAACGCACTTATTTTATTCTTTTGACAAGATTGGTAATTAACAATGCGTGATCAAGGAATCTTTTGTGGTCAGATTTCACTTCTGATTTACTTTAGAAAGATCAGTGAAGACTCGGAACTGTTATATTAAGGGTACTGCAAATTTCAGTGTTATACATGGACAAACATATGCTTTCTGATTAAAAGACCATGCGATCTGAATTCATTGCTGATTTCTTTCTGGGCCCTTTTCCGATGAAGGCATCACTTCTCACTGTCCTAAAAAGTTTTCCGTCACGACTGAACTTCTGCAGCAGCTAGTCATTCCTGGCTTATAAAAACTACACTGTTTAGATCAAGATAGCTTCATGCAAGATAGTGCAACACTCCATAATGGCCGATAAATGAAGGAACTGTTTACTGTGGAGACATTATAGCAATCTTGCTTTGCAAATTTGCAAGCTTGCAACAAATTTGACACGGCAAAAATGCAAGCTTGAAACAAGTTACCGCAAGCGAGTTAGTCACCACGCGGCAAACTTGTCATAGGCTTGTCGCGTCAAACTCATTGCAAACTGTAGCAAAAACATAGTACGAAGACAACCTCGGATTCGAACCCCCGACATCTCGCTTCCTAAACCTGTCGTCCTAACCATTCAGCCAGCTAGACTATGAGAGGAGACGATAGATTGCACTAATAGATGCTGCATACGATTTATTTTAAAATGTTTTCTTGATTTCATTAATTTTTTTAAATTTTGAGTTCAGAATATGATTTGAAGTCAAAGAGAGAGCGAATTTCACTAATAACTGCGTTTTGATAGTAGAATAGATTATGAAATTAGGGTTCAAAAGTAAATACTTTTAAAATGGGACAAAATGTAAGTTATTTTTTCAATATACATTGACTGTTTTTTAGGTTTTGTTTTGTTTATGAATGTTAAAATTTCAACATTAAGAAAAAGGCGATATAGTTTTCTTTAAAGTGCGAGTTCTATATTTTGTAAAAAAGATGGAGAATTTTTCAAATTTTTTTTATAAAAAAGTTAGTTTTTTTAAAAAATTATCATTGATTTATTGAATTAAAGAAGAAAGGCGGTCTAGGAAATGCTATTAAAAATCAGATGTTTTTTAAAACAGAGGCAAAGATTATCTGTAAGTGTTCTGTACCGTCTTTGCAGCAAACTTGTTTTGCAATCGTGCTGTGAAGCTTGCCATAACAACTTCTCAGCAAACTTGTTTTGGAAGTGGGTTGGTCGATTATGCTTTTGTTACTTTGCAGGAAGTTTGCTTCAAAGTTACCACATCAAGTTTGTCATGACAAGCTAATATCAAGAAAAATCGAACTTGCTGCAAGTGTACATGCTATCTGGGTGGCCTCCTCTTTCCCCGGAGTTGAATACTTGCGACTTCTATTGGTAGGGATTTCTGAAAGATCGTCTCTTTGGAGGAAACATATGGACTTTTCCGGAATTAAAAGGCAAGTATGAATCTTCATGATCCTCCAAATCCTCAAGAATCTCTTTTCGCTATCGTTAACCTTCTGATTCCTAAGACCATTGGAATAGAGGGACCTCAAAATACGATAACGCCCGAGTTCCTCTTTCAAAGAAAAGGGATTCACTTGCCCTCTCAAAAACCTCAATGATAGATGGCACTCTCCGAATTCTAAGAACCCCCTCCCCTGTTCCCCAAACCCTTCTGGGCGACCCCCTCTAACAAAGAAAGCGCGCACTGCGGATGTGAAATCAATCACACTTAATTAAAGGGGGTGGAAACTTCACGGTAATATTCGGACATTTCGTACTTCCACCGTCTTTTGCTTGGAAGGACGGTTGGGACGATCCCGTATCGATAGAATTAAACATGCTGTAACTGACTTCGAACATATCATTAATTCAAATAGAGTGCACATAAAATAAATGCTGTGGTGAAACAAAATTTTATGCTTCCTGTTTCTTTTTCCATTCTCCAAATTTCCTTCTGTGATTGAAATTCGAACTGTTATATTGTCATTAAAGAATTATTTACGCCGTGATCTTCATAACGTGTATAACAAGCTTCAACGAAATCAAACAACCAGAACGGGCTCTACAAAGGTGTAAGTAGTGTCACTTTAATTATAACCACCCTGTATGTGAGTTCAAAGAATATCTAACCTTTAAAGGCATTTAACTTAAGAGAAACATAGTAAATTTCTATTTCATTTGAGTAAAATTATCATTCTTAAAATGAACTGAGAGTTTTTAAAGTGGAAATAAAAAACGCAGAAATAAATGAATCTTTTTTGCAGAAAAACTTATGAAACAAGTTTCTTTAACTACATATCATAAAATTTTAGAGGAATTTAGAGTGGTTTGGGTGCTTTAAATTTTCCGTATTTAATTAGTTTTAATTTGAAATAGTTTCGAACGAAGTCTTTTTAACGAATATCAATTTTACCGCATTTCTCATTCCGGATATTAATGTAAAATTTTATTTAATTGCATAAACATTCCCATTTTAACGATAATATAACCATTAAATTTCACCATTTGTGTTTAGACATACTACTTTCGTTCGGAGACATGGAAAAAGAAACATGTCTAAGTAAATTAAGGTGTCATCATAAAATTTACCTAAAACATTAATTAAACTGAACGACCGTTTTAAAACTTAATTAAATTGCCTTGAAAAAACAAAGTCGCTATGTGCGGGAAAGCAATAAAAGATTATTCTCAGTCAAATGTCGAATACTAGAATAAGTATTCAAGTAGTAGAAATCTAAGAAAAATATGTGACCAAATTTAATGAAATAAATAGATGTGGCACTCATATAGTTACAGCATTCTAATGATAAATACAGCAGAGGATACGATTAAAGTAACAGGACAACGGAAAAATAGAACAGTGGCATGTAACTTTGCAACCCAAAACCAGAAAATAACAAAGAAACCGAGGCGGAAAACTCTTCCAGTTAGCAAGACAGATCCTTTTTGCTTCCAGCTATAAGATTTAAAGTGGCACAGATCCGCAATGTTACTACAACATGCTCTACAAGAACGCAAGTTCCGATTACACTTACACTCCGATTTATAACATATTTATTCCTTTCCTTTTCCTCATCTACAAAAATCTGTACATATCTTAGCTTTCTTAGCTATATATTTCTATGCTTGTATTAACTTTAACTCTCTCACACAGAGCGAGACGGTCTAAAAATTTCCCCTTAACATCGACAAAGGCCGGTCTGAGGCGGTTGGCTTCTTTTAAGGGAAGGTGAGGTACTGAGATCGCTTTGAAGATAAGCGCGGTAGGGGGTCCAAATATCATTGTCAATCACAGCCCATTTCCGTGCGTCTTAAGGGAAGGTTATAACAGGGGTTGGGGTGGTAGGGTAAAGCACCACTTATGTTGGGAGAATCCAATTCATGCCGTGTCAACCCCAAAAGGCCCGGTGTTAAAGGGGATGGAAGGAAAAAGTCGCGTCGGGATTAAAGAGTTAAAACGGAGCTTCAAACCATATATGGCCTATGAAAGCAACTCATATCGATAATTGTTTTTGAATCATTTGACTATATAAAGTTCGGAAGGGCAGATCTAAAACAGCGGAAGTATTCTTCCTTCCGCTCTTCCCTTGTATACTAACACAATATATCGCACTCTGTTCATTTCTACTTATAAGAGTCTATCGCAAAGGAAACTCCAAAGCTAACAAGTGAATTACGTGCCGTCATAACCCAATTGGCACATGGTGCATAGTGATAGAGTGTGAAGCGTTTTGAGGCTTTGTAGTGTAATGCAGAAAATCCATTATGCATTTGGGACGTCTTCTTTTCAACTGATTGCGTCCATATTTTGCTACATGTTACACCTTTAGTTACAAGACCACATACATATTTCATTTATCTAAGTCTTTGGGTTTTTGAGTTATAGTATTCAACCTGCGCATGCTGGGAAAGGGGAGACACTCTCCACTACGCAACTTCTTGTCACATTACGTTATCTTATCATTTTACAAAACCTAGTGCAGAAAATACTCAACTTTGGTGGAAACTCTTACTATTAAATAAACTATCAAGAATAAAAATAGCTAAACTGATATCTTTCCTCAATGAAAATGAGAACCTTATAAAACAGCCACCGGACGCAACCAGTTCATCCGACTCCGACCCAGATTTCTCCTTCACCAAGACATCAGACTTATGGACTCCGACCCTCTAGAGGTTCAGTAACTAGGACTCTAATCAGTCCTCCTACAAGTTTATAGACGCAGCGAACTTTTGAGGCATATATTTAAAACTGTTTTTGCTTCGCGAGTTTTTCTTTTCATATATAAATACTCATTTTTCATTGTTTTTATAATTTTCACATGTATTTCGTCGATGTTTAAACACTGAATGAAAACCTTTTTTTGTTCAATAAAATTTCTATGCACACTCATCCAAACTGCAAATCGGAGATTTATATCTGGAGTTAGGGGTGTGTCGGAGTGCAAAGTTATAGCATTCACGTACACGCGAATATAGAGTGTATGAGTGTAGCATCGACACAAAATAAATCGAGTCAATTGAGCTCACGCGATACACGGAATAGCGCAAAACCAATTTAATTTTGGAATCCATTCTGCATCATTAAGAAAGAAAAATAAAGACTCGGCATCAAAACACAGAGTAAGACAACATGCACTTCAAAATAAGATGATAAGGTCAGTCACGTTTGTCATGTGTCTGTGACGACACTTGAATTAATTTAATTGAAAAATACCTGTAAATGATAAAGAAATAACACATAATTTATATTGTTTTTATATGATAAATAATTCCATTGCATGGCATGTGAGCACTTTCTGTTTCTTCTATTTTAAAGACTATTCATGGAACCTATTAGCTTCGGAAAGGAACTTCAAATATGGCTGACTTCTATTCCTCATATTACGTAAAAGCAATAACCATTCATTATACATATATATTAAGGTGAAAATAATAACATTAAAAGACGAAAGTTTTGGAAAGAAAGAAGTTTAAGTTTTATCGTTATTTACTACTTTCAAGAGGGAATGGAAACGTTAAAGAGGAGTAATTTTCTTAAAATTCCGCTATCTAACGACCTCCACAGCAGATGTTCGCAGAGAATCACTTGGAATTTGTAAACAGAATACTTAATGCCTTTCGAAGAAGAAATTCTGAATTAATGTAAATAGTTCCCTCATTGTCTGATACGGAAGAGACGATGAGATAGATGCAATTCTCAGCTAGAATTTCAAACCATAAGAAGACTCGATGTTATTCCTTTATATGGTGATATCAAAGAGATGTTCGGTCTAATTTTAAAATAAATTAATATTGTTAAAAATTTATTAATTTTAATAATGGACTGACTTTGAAAATGGAATTATTTATTCCAGTTACGACTTCATGTTAAAAAATAAAAAAAATACAATTGAAGTGATAGGTTTCCGCGATGCAAACTAATAATTTGAGTTCTTTATGTTATGTAAATGAAGTTTCGGCATATTTTAGTAACATACAGGGTTAGCTTAAATGCTTCATTGGATTTCAAAACACTGTGCGGTATACGACGTACAAAGACGGGTGATGCATGACAAGATACATACACTCCCCAAATTTAAAAGCCCGTCTCGTGGCTCGCGTGCTCGCTAGATGGCATGCCTGCAGCGGCACTGTACAAGATGGTGGCAATGCAGAAGAAGAGTTTTTGTGTGTAGGAATATGCGAAGTGTTCTTCGGTTACGAGCGTTCAGCGTGCATTTTTACGCAAATACGGAAAAGCTGCACCTGGTCATTTGTAGAACGTACCAGAAACTTGGTGAGTGTATGTATCTTTTCATGTATCACCAGTCTTTGTACATCGTATACTTGTATAAATAAACAGTCCTTTGAAACCCGATAAATCATTTAGGCTAACCCTGTATATTGTAATAAATATAGTAATAAAATTCTGCTGATGTAGGTTTGAATAAACTTTGGTTTTGTTAGGTGTTTCTATATCAATGAAGAAATTACTGAATAAATCACCTCTTAGTTAAAAATTAAAAGTTCAAAAGTTCATCTACTTAAAATGCAACAAAATCATGTTTGCTAGTGAATTCTCTATCTTGGCTTCATAAAAATCATTTCATGGCACGATCGATACCTATTTCCCATACGCATACAATTTAGTTTGCATAAACACACTTGACATTGCTATTTTGAATTACCAGAAACATCTATTGGGCCTTTTTTTATTTGAACAATCAAAAAATAAAAAAGAACGTAGACTCTTGCATTTGTTGACGTTTTATATGACAGCCACTCTCAGCTTGTTATCTCCCGAGAGCACACACGAGAATTTTGGAGCGTACTTCTAACGAATTTAGTCATACAATGAAAAATATTTATCACATTTTATCGTTTCATAAAAAAAGTGCAACAGACGGAAAGAAAGTCTAAAATATAATAAGAAGAAAAACTTTCCTTCGGAATACTTTCTTTGAAGTACTATATTAATAAAACTAATTATGATAATATTTTAAGCAGTTTTCTTCCTACCTTTTTCGCACAAGATATTTTACGATATCTGGACGATGTTGCCACGATATCTGCACGATGTTGCCACGATATCTGCACATGTTGCCACGATATCTGCACGATATTGCCACGATATTCTGAATGCCGCACAACATCGTAAAGACTCCGTATGAATGTTGTAGAGCATTTTGTGCTAATAAGGTAGAAATGTATTTTTCAAATGAGTGTAACATTTTTTGTTTGCATAGGTACCGCCACGAGAAAAACCCCAGACACCAGAAACGCCAGTGGCGGTTGTTATGGAAACGGGATATCGCACTGCATTTTGGGGGTGAAGGAAAGGGCTTTATTTAATTTGGAGCATATAGAACCGGCCAAAGGCTCATTTCGCTTTGTACTTCGGTGGAAAACGAGTTCCTCGCCAAACGAAGTGCGGTTAGTTTTCCAAATGTTGCGGTTGATTTTATACACGTTTCCCTCCTTTCTTCGACTAGTCTACTTGAGGCAACCCAGTTGAGAGTGTTTCTCGTGGCGGTAGGACAGTAGAGTGTTCACATCTATGCTCAGTAGGGTATGTTTTGTAAGGTCAATAATAAAAACACATAAAGTGTAAAGCAGTATTCTGAAACAATTTATGAAAGCAATCTATAGATTTTATTCATTAAACCTATTTGAAGCGAAATAATTTAAAATCTTTTGTATTCTGCTAGAATTTAAATGCAACCTTATGCAGTTGGTAGAATAAATAAAATTCAAATTATCTCAAAAATCAAAATTTCAGTTATTGCATAGAAAAAAATATATAAGATGCATTAGAAAACTTTTACTTCTAGATGCTATTACAACGTTTGTCGAGCAGTAAGATTTTTTCTCAGGCTGAAACCTCCCGGAATAAATCATGGTCACAGAAAGAATAATTTTTTGAAATGCACCAAAGACTAGTACTTTTATAAGTGTTTTATCAATTTTATTTTGAACAAAAGGTTCAAAATAAAAAACTCAAAGAATTTGATAGACATAAAATATGTGATTAATCATCCTGTTTTGGAAACTACTACAGTAATCAAATAATAAATTAAATGACTCTTCAAAAACTCATCGTAATCTGCGCAAAGCAATTGATGCAATATTATGTTTCGCTAGAGTATGAAGATTATTCCATTTGATATTACTTTTAATGTACTGGCACATTTGAAATACTACTTTCCTAAAGTGAATGGAATAAGGAATTCGTATATACATGCGAAGAAACCGATGTGACAGCTCTTAACTCAGTATGATTTATGCAGGCATTCTAAATAAGTTTGCTTAATGTGGCAGATTCATAACTTGACTAATAAATTTACTTCAGAAGTAAAAATGCTTTGAAAGTAAAAATATTCCAAGAAATTTTAAAGAAGCTGTGTTTATTTACGAGAATAAATACGAAGCAGCTTTCAGAAAAGGAATGACAATAAAATAAGTATGTAAATAAATATAGTATTGCACAAAAATTTACATGTCTCAATATAAACGTGCTTCTTTTAAGACCATTTTATTTGCATTAAATTTTCATGTAAGCTTTATATCTCAACTGAAATAATAATCTCAAATTATCGATCGAGCAAAATTTGCGTCCATATATCCCTGTCTATGACTATAATCTATAATAAATGTTTAATGGTATATAAATTAAACTAGTGTTTAATTAAAATAATAATAAAGGATTAATAAACTAGTGTTAAAATTAAAATAGTGTTTTTTTCATAAATTAATGAGATCTTAATTCCATTTTTTGGAAGATTGCTATTACTGCTTCATTCATATATCAACAGAGAACAAAGCTTCGTCAACTTCAATCTAGCCTAAAAGTAATAGCTTACCTGTATTTGTTTCGATTCCCAGCATGTCTTTGGGGAAAGGTTTCAAATACAGGTATTACATTTTCTTGCAGAGGTGTCTTTGGAATTAATTGTCTTGTGGTATTTGGACATTTTTGATATGTGAATTGATAAAAAGAAATGTGCTCTCAATTCTTGCATTGCAAGCTTAGAATATTTTAGTTGAAGTCGGTATCTTTATCACAGAGGATAATTCATTGCACATGGTCGTTAAATCGCTTTATTCTGCAATAGTGTCCACAACAAACAGCATTATTTGTTTCCTTGCTTCCTCGCATCGTATTCTGCGAAACCCTTGTAGCTTCTGTGTTTCGTATCAGAAATAACTTTTTTAAAAAGTCAAAAGAATTCTTAAAAGGACGTAAACATGTTAACTAAATAACAGAGATTATGTGGCTTAAATTTGTTTTGCAAATATAAAATATATGTAAATACGTAATTTGCAAGTAAAGAGGAATAAATTTGTAGAAGTGCATTTTTAATTATCCGCCTCATATAAATCAAAGGTTTGTTAACATCATTGCTTATAATTGCATAACGTAAGTAATTCAAAACAGCTTTCACCACTTCGCTAACAACCCTATTAGCACAAGATATTGCACGATATCTGTACAACGTTGCCCGGTATTCTGAATGCCGTACAATATTGTGAAGATATTGTAACAATATTGTACAGCGTCTTGTGTTATTAGAGAAGTGACAGTTTCAAAATGGATCAAATTATTTTAAACCATGGTATTATGATCGAAAAAATATTGTAGCATTTTCTGGTATTTCCTGTACGATCCATAAAAATTCCTAATGGATCGTGATAACGCTCTGATATTGGAATATTTAGAGAAATAAAGAAGAAATATTGAAATTTGATCTGGCTATTTGCTAAATGTACGTCAGTTTTAAAAGATCTGGGAATTAATAACCCTGCCATGATTATTTAAATGCGTTTGATCAACGGTTGTAGAAATTTAAAAAATATAGTTAATGAAATTTCAATGTATCGATATGCTCTTCATTTCTAACGTCAGCCTCATTAGAGTTGCAAACATTTAGGTTTCTGTCTCATTGTATACGGCTCTTATACTTTGTACAAGGTGGTTTAATATTGTATTTAAAAAGATTACGTGTTTAGCTCTTAATTTTGAAGTCACTATTTGGTTTTGCATCTTTTGGCGATATCGCTCGTTTTAAGAATTTAATACCAAACCTTCAGCAAATTTTGAATAGGAGATAAATTTTCCAAGCGTAGTAGACAAAATGTTAAATTTATCGCCTATTTAGATTCAAATATTGAAATTCGTAACCGTTAATCAAAATTAAATATTTGAGTTTTTTCGTGCAAATCACCGAGAATTGTCTTTGAAATTTAAAATACAACCTATAAACAACGACATCTTTAGAAAAGTGTATAATTTTGAAATTTGAGTAACTTCATTTAAGGAAAGACTGCCGGGCTGTCCCCCAAATTTTAATTTAAAACACATAATGTTTTAACGGAAAAAGTGAAAAGAATGTATTTAAAATTAAGCGCTATTTGGAATGACATTTTAACTTTTCGGTTAGGTTAGGTTATATTAATGCCCTGTTTTGAAGCAACACGAGGGCTATTTAGGGACGGACCTCGTAAATTTGAACCGCGGTCAGATGGCGAGGAAGACGCCTGAGCTAGCGCCCCTCTCCAGGCTTCCGCACCGCACCAACGGGAGGGCGTTTGGACACTGCGTATGATGGCGTTTGGCCACTACGTATGATTTAGCTTGCAACAGGCCCCATACAAGGCGGATCAAGGGAATCGAGTTTCGAACATGCGACGCTCCGGTCACAGGGTGGGACCTTGCCTCTAGGCCACCGCGGCCTCTAACTTTTCGGTTAATTTTCAGTTTTGAATCCATTAGTGTATCTAAAATCATTTTTAATCAATTAATTTCGTTTTCACCCATGATTATCATCTATTTTCATGAGTATTTTAAAAGATATATTAAAAATGAAGTTTTTCCTTGGGAAACGTTTTGCTATTTTAATAATCTAAAAGGAATTTCTAAATTTCATTTATTTCTTTCACTTCCTTCTTCCTTTAAAAGAATTTACCTTCTTCACTACTTTCAATTTGAAAAAACAGAAATACGCTTCAACGTAAATACTATCCATTTACTTATCGTTATTTGGCAAAGAAATTAAGCTGAAGGTCTCGAATATTAACTCAATTGAAGAGGAAATGTCCTCCCATAAAGCTTGATATAAACTAGGTAAAAAAATGCATATTCTTTCGTAACGAAAATCACTGCTTTCATGAAAGGTGCTGAGTATGTCGTTGGCCGTGGAACCAATAGTGACTTGTCAATGATTAATGGGAGATCAATAAAACGCAACTACGGCAGTTGCCGCTCATAAAAATATAAAGTGTTCTCTGAGGAGGAGGATATAGATTGTTTCCTTCCCCTTTCTTGGTGAAAAGGCAACAATTAAACTCCTTTAAAAAACTAAAAAAGGAGAGATTCTTAGGTACTCAATACTTTTGATTGACAAGTTTAGACTTTTTTTTATCATTGTGACATTGACAACTCAATACTTACTTGGAACTTCGTAAATCAGTTGAGCCATATGGCTCTGAAAATATGGAAAAGATTTTTTTTTATCTTTTTCTTCATCGATATATATATATATATATATATATATATATATATATATATATATATACCACTTTCTATTAAAGTCAAAAGTGCTGTAGGTGATCATTTTTTCTTGCGGCACTGATCAAAGTTCCGGTCATAATTGAAATATTATTACATTTTTTGATAAAATTTCTACAAATAAATTTGAACTTAGAGTTCATTCCTTCGTCTCTGTTTTAGTAATCGGACGCTTTTCGCGGTAATTTAAATCAACAAAAAAGTCAGTGCTTCACGCAAGAAAAGATATTAGGAAAGCTCAATTTTAAGATAGAGAATTTCATTATTGTTAGAATTAAAAGGAAACTCAAAATATTTCTCTCAAGGATAAATATGTATCTTTAAATGGTTCTTAATTAAATAAAACTAACTTAAAATTAATTATTTCCGTCTATGTTGCTGATTTACTATCATATATTCAATAAAATATGATGAAACAATTCATCTAGTTCATTAAAGATAATTAATTAAAATATTTTATATTCTTTCGTCGCACAATTGCACTGCTAGTGAAAACTATACATTTTATAAATTCCATGAAACCGTCAAACCTTTCCTCACTCTCACCATACGTTTGACGCAGCATAGCCAGAAGGCCCTTGCGCCCTAAAACTCCTTGGTCCCTAAAACTCCAACCAATTAGTTCTAAAATTGTAAGTAGCAAACAGGAAGGTGCATTTAATTTTTTATATGTGGTAATTTTAATTTCAGTTTTTGGTTATTTCTTGTTGTTTTCAAATGAGAATATATCTATAAAAATATTTTGTATACATATATATAAATTTATAATACCCAGATGCACTAAGTTAATGGAAAACAATCTAGTATGTTAGCTCAGAGCTTTTAATTAATGCTAAAAGAGAAAACAATGGTGTCTTGACACAAATGTTTTGTTCTTATTCCAAAATTTAAAAAGATTACTTGGCAAATGCCTTAATATTTTTGATTAGTATGATTTGATTTGAATTTTAGACATTTCGGATTAAAATAGTTATATAATTTTAGTCGTAACATCCTCTTACAGTCTGATATATGCAGGGTGATTCAAAATTGGAGGAACAAACTTCTAGGAGGGGTGGGGTACACCTAGAGGATTCGGAATCACTTAGCAATGCAGGGTCGGAAATGCAATCCTAACGATATAGGGGGTTGCCTGGGGCTGACGCAGAAAAACTGTCGACAGCCACCCGCAGAGATGTTAGGACGGAAAATAGGAATTCAGCGTGATCGCAAATTGATATTTCAAGACCATAAGCGTAAAATAAGTCATGACTTTCCTGATAATGAAGTTGCCCGAAGTTTTCTGGCGACGTGTCTGGTTCTTACCATCTTCGGTTTTGCACGTTTGAGGGCTTGTCATTCATGCATCAATGTTTATTCTCCAGCTTATCAGAGGTAGTAGGGGCGTTTGGAAAAGGCGCATCTCCGTGGCTACCGCGAACGTCCGACGGATACCGGCGCATGTCAAAACATCGGAGATTCCATGCGGTGCCCACGTTACGAAACTTCAGACAACTTCATTATCAGGAAAGTCATGACCAATTTTACGCTTATGGTCTTTAAATGTCAATTTGAGATCACGAATTCCTATTTTCCATTTTAACACCTCTTCTCATGGCTGTCGACCGCTTTCCTGCTACAGCCTTTAACAACCCCCTATCTCGTTAGGGTTGCATTTCCGACCCTGCATTGCTAAGTGATTCCGAGTCCTGTAAGTGTACCTCACCCCTTCTAGACCTTTAATCCTCCAGTTTTGAATCACCCTGTATTTTGATGGAAAGACGATTGTGCGGTAAAATGCATGCATTATATTTAATAAATCCATTCACTTATGCATGTAACCTGTAGTTATTTTTCTAATGTTTTTCATTCAGTTCTTTGTTTTTTTGCCATTCTGCAATATATTTCTTTATTTCCTCCAACATTTAAGAAATGTTAGGTAGGCATCATCTTTCATCTGAAAATTTCAAAAATAAAATACGAGAATAAATGTGCATCAGCTCTAAATAATTTGGTGAAACAAACATTTTCAAATCATACTAAAATAAATGAACAAGAAAGATTCAAAAATCATTTATTTTTTCTTAGCAATTCTTTCACTTTGGAATCCAAATACGATACCCTTACAAAGCAACCTACATATAACCATTTGTTAGTTTTAGTTGAATTGGCGCTTGCATTCTGAAGAGTATGCATTCATATCAGCTGAAATTGGGGAAAGAGTTAATAAGCAACATATAAAGGAACCATTTTAATCGATGCAATTACATCCCTAAAACCCTTTGGACCAGCGTGGGTTAGATATAATTTTTTTTAAATCCAGGCCTTTATTAGAAAATTTTCCAATTTGTGGGTAACAAACCAAGTAAAATCACTCAGAGCATCAAAGCTTATCTTTCAAATACGTACGGTAAAATTATTTGCAATATTATTTACCATTTCCTTACTTCAGTATAGACAACTTCTGAAATGTTCTAAATGGTATCACCGACATATCTCTGAAATAAAGAAGAACGTCACCTGTGAATTGAGAGTGTCAATTCTTTCTTAAAACTTTCATAAAAAGTGCTTAAAAAGCGAAGGAAGTAAAATCAGTCATCACAGCCTATCCTTCAAATGCGTTTGGTGCAATTTAATTGTAATGTTATTTAACCTTTCCTTATTCCAGCACGGACAAATTCTGAAATTTCTATAGTCTTACCGCCGACACCTCTCTGAAATAAAGAATAAAGCCACCTGTGAATTGAGAGTGTTCAAACACAAAACTGTCATAAAAAGTTGAAGTGCCTAAAAAGCGAATGAAGTAAATCTTATTTATTTGAAAATTTAAGGAAAAGAAATTTCACATTCAAAAGGAACGAATTCAAATTGATATCACATTTGGATCGATTTTTTAAAAGGGAAGTTCTGACTTTTTATTGATCTAAGCTTTTCTATTTCTTATAAAAGTAAAAGAAGAAAGGCGTAAGATTATTCTTTCTAGCTTAAATGGATCTTTCAAGATTTGTCGCTGAATTACAATGTGCTGCAGTTTTATAGAAAACTCTAAACTTTTAGGAGTTCCTCTAGTTTCTGCTTTCTTTCATAAAATTTGTATTTCATTACTAGCTGATAATTAAACACGTTTTCCATCCTTATATAAAAATTAAGATGCTGGCTTGGAGTTTCCTCGCAGAACTTCAAATTTGAATTTCGGGTTCCACACAAATTGAAAACATTGTTAATTATTAATTAAAATTATCATTAATTTTTACTAATCAAGGAAATGATGCTGTAATCCATTTCATCTAATAAAGAAGTCATTTATCTGCTTTTCATTTTATGGCATCATCTTTATCTCATGTGGGGACGGGTAGCTAAAGTTCAAAGCCTGTTGGAGCTCAAATATTCGACATGCTTTTCAAATTTGAGCTTTTCAAATTTTATTAAAATATTCATTGTTTATTGGAGTATAATATATCCTTCCAGAAAAGTCACAGTTTCATTACTTTTTTATCGATAATTTTTTTTATGAAAAAAAGTCAAACTACCCGGTAGTTTGACTTTTGACAAACACATTTTAACGTTTTGGGAAATTAGAAAAACTCGATTTTCAGTGGAAAAGTTGAAATAATTTTTATTTTATATGACAATTAAAGAATATTAGTTACAAAATTCGAATGTAAAGCAGTTGTCTTCTTCCTTCGCGCCACTGCAGCTTTCGTGGGCAGTTTTTACATTGGATTAACCCTTCTCTTTTATTTAAATTAGAAAATACATCATTAAAATGTAAACAATCAACGTCTGATATGCTTTTATCGTCTTCATCGGAGGAATTATTATTACTCACTCTCCCGGTCTTACGCCACTTGGAGTACCCGGTTTTACCCCGAGTGCAGAGGTTATAAGAAACGAAATAAAATCTCGCAACTATTGGAGTAAATCCTTTTAATTGAAAGGGTATAAATCCTTAGTAAACGTATATAAATTTTTAGTAAACCTGACTCAATACAGTTTTTATAACAGTGATAATTTTTAAGTAAGGATAGTTTAAAATAAAACGAACATTAGAGAGTTGAAGTCTTGAAATAAATAAACCTTCAAAAATGCAGTGAATTCAATAACTACAACACGCCACTATGACTATTCCATTTTCTTGACTAGTTGAGTGTAATTCAGTATCTGTCTGCTAGACAGAAAAAATAATAGCGCCACTATCAAGGGTACCCGGTTTTACCCCACTCTACCCTAATTTCATTCAAGATCTTAAGTATTTTTCAGCTTTTGATTTTAGGAAGACTATTTTGTATAGACAGTGGAAAATTTGATATGATTTAATATTTCATGCATTCATACAGTTGATCAGTTCAGACAGCCAGAAATGAGTTTTCTGTATTGCTTATACATGAATGAAAATTTGTGCCGACACTCTTTTAGAGAAAAAAATAATGATAAGCATTGCATTTATTTGTCGAACAAAAATTGTGCTAAGTGTTCCTTCCGTAAATATTTCACATCTATGTAGACAAAAAAATATTGGCCATGTACTCCACTTCTAAAAGACTTAAATAAGTCTTTGTCTCATACAAATCTGAATTTAAAAATTCTTAAATTCTTGCATTAAAATTTCAACTTTGACTTTTAAAATTGATGTAAATTGCAGTGACTTTATTTTTTAAGAGGGAGGGGTAGCAATATTTATGATATTTCCTTCCTTTCAAAAGCCATTTTTGGAATTATTGATAGAAAATAGCTATCTCCTAAGTATGAAAATTGACTTTACTTTTCATAGTTTACTGGCATTTTAATAACATTAACCATATCTCCATATCAGACAAATTTATTTTGTACTTGAATTAAAATATATTTATTATCCATTTGTAAATTTTTAAGTCGCATATTTTAAGTATTTTATTCAAATACTATTAAAATACGCAGCATTTAATACCATACTATGTATATAATTTCTTTCTGAATAGAAAGAAATAATGCAATAAGGTGTAACTACTAAATATTTTTGAAAATACTAGACAACAATCTGTGAGATTTACGTAAACAGCATTACCAAAAATCTGAATTTCAGCTTGAAACCATTAATAGACCTCGATGAAAAACAGGAAATGAAAGAATTGTGGATATGCAGTAAACTCTCGCTACAATGATATCCAATGCAACGATAAATCCCTCTACAACAATAAAATTTTGCGGTTGCATAGAACATAATGTTAATCTCCCCTCAATATAACGATATTCTTACAGAAATAAACCCCTGTACAACTTTGTTTTTTAAAAATTCTTAGCACAATTTTCTTCATATGTAACAATATTTCTGTTTCCAAATACCTGGAAGTGAAAGATCATACCACCCAGAGAGTTTCAATTCACGGAAATGGATACAATAATTTAGTCTACTTAAAGGTAACAGGTGTTACTCTAGTAATGACTCATGACTACCGCAGAAAACTTTAACAAATCAAATGCTTTACTGCTTTTGGCGTGGTGATTCGAAGATTTCATGGAAGCTCTGTTCAATTTCTAAATTTCTAACGATTCTTAGTTTCAATCGAAAAATTTAATATTCTTTCATTCACGTCTGAATTTTCAACTAAGATGGCAACTTAGAAGGCAACTATCCTTTCCGGATAAACTGAACATAATTAAAGAAATTGATGATGGAATGAAGCAGGTTGATTTTGCCAAGAAATATGGATTGTCACAATCTACGATTACAACTTTCCTGAAGAAGAAGAAACAAATTGAAGAGGCTTGACTGTTTTAAAAATGTATATTGTTGTACTGCGTCCACATTAAAAAAACCAAAATTGAAGCTTTTTTATATCCTAATATCTCCCCTCGATATAGCAATACATCCCTCTATAACAATATCTCGATTTGGTCCCCAAAGTATTGTTGTAACGAGGTATTACTGAATTGCTCAATAGCTATGAAGTGTAGAGTACAAGCATCTTTGAAGTGTCTTTCTTTCTGCCTCAACTTATTACAGAATCACGCTTATTAGATCTCTCGTTGTTACAGCTATCGTTAGATAAATATCAAACACACTTTTACCAGAAACAATTTTTATCTGTTCCCAAGACAGTTGAACAAAACAAGCTAGTGTTTGTCTTTCCTGTCCTCGAAGTTGGAGAAACCCGTTCTCATATTCCATATGACACCTTGGCTAGAACTTAACATCAACCGTAAATGTGCAATTCCAGGCCGTCTGTAGTATCGCCCTTAACAAGCCGATGTCCTAAGTCTCTAGACAAACTGAAACAGTTCTCATCTGAGAACATTAGCACAGACTAGCTCTAACTGCCCCTATGTCTATGTACTTAACAGCATCTTATGCAGGCATAACGATAATGGCATGTCGGCTTGACACATTTCACAGGCTTTCGGGATGCAGTCTTACTCTATTCAATCACTCTGATTGTTCGACTTGAAACTGGAAATTGAACTGTACCGTAGAGGCCAAGTAGCTAATCAGAATACATTTAATAGCATTACGAGAAATTTTGATTATTCCTTGTAATTTTTTATCATTTTTTTCGTTATCATATGTTTGTGTAATTTTAACAATCACAAAACTGTAGTTTGAGACTTCGTTATTCCTTTGTTTTCCGGAATAGCTAATTGCAGTTTGATTAATTCATTATCTATTGCCAGTCTAATTGTCTTTGCCGTAAATCCAGCATGCAAGGGTTTTAGTGTCTACTCGATTTGTTCCCTGATTGAAGTAGCTTAGGAATATTAAAGGGGTATTTTTAATTTGTATCTTCACAAAGACATCTTAATCTTAAAATTTTCAAAATAACAGAAAGTTCGCCCACCAATGCAACATAAATTTACATTAATAGCAATGCCAGTAGTTTAAACTTAAAATATATAAACTATCTTTTTTAATATACCTTCTGTAACGCTCCACTTTTATCTAATTTGGATTAATTCATTTATAGTACTTTTTATTGAATCTACTTAGAAAACGTAATTATTGTCATATATTTGTAATGCGAAGTACATGATAAAATGTATCTCAGTTCATCCTGTATAAAAAATTTTAACACTTTCTAGAAAGTTTAGAAACAGTTCAGTGTTCAAATCGGAATTGATAAATCTTTTTACTTCTGTTTTGTCAAAATAAAATGACCAGTCAAGCAATGAAATCCACTCAAAATTTATCCCAGAAATTTCTGTCGCCATTTTCTTTTGCACTTTGATACTGAAATAATTATCCTCTCAGTTTATTTTACGTCTGAAATAAACCATTTCTTTCTGCAATGCTTTTTATTATTTATTCAAAATAATTTGCGTTTTCTTTAATTAATTAATCCTTTTTTCGTATAAAATATGTAACACATGAATTAAATTTTTTTTGATTAACTATCTAAACCATCCACGTTTAGCTCATATATAGTTAACAAGGGACACATTAAACAGTTTCCTCACTTTTTGGGGAAACTTTTTTAGGAGTAAAAAGTTCGATTTGAGAAAGGTGTACTATTATTAAATATATTTAGTACTTAGTTTGCAATAATGTAAATATTTTTGGGGTAATTATACTGAAAATATCTTAGGCTTAGCTATTTTTCAACCAACGAAATTGATTCATAACAGAAAACTTCAGTTAAATGCATAATTTATTTCTCAAATATTCGCTGGAAATATTTCTTCTGTAAGGGAGTATAATCCTTATTTGAAAATATAAGTACATAATTCAATCTTCTGATTCGATTTCTAGGAATTATCCAGAAGCAATCAATTCGATAAAATAAATAATGTAATTCTTTATTAGAGCATGTTAAAAGGTACTCCAAAGATAAAGAATGATACTGAATGAACTCTTATAAGTGGAATACTTTTGAATAAATGTAGCACATCTTTTCTTGTTTCTTTTTGAAATAACATTACTTATAATAAATTAATTTATATGCAATGGCTCTCAAGGAGCAGGATAAATTACAGCTATTGCGAAATTTGAATACTCATTTTAAAAGCTTGTTATTTTTGTTCAAAAATGATTGTAAAATATTGCTCCACTTATATAAATCGCTTTTCTCCTTACAAAATCACGTAGAAATGGATTGAAGAATTAATTTCCTGAAATCTAAAATTCAAATAATTTTAAACTCAGTCACAAAGAAATGCTCTTTTTTCGTTCGTATCCAGTAGCAGAGTTTTTTAGACAATAAAATTGTAATTCTGCCGAAATTTTGCTATATTCTTTTAACATTATCGATGCCGAGGAAGAAAAAATGTTTAAGTAATTTATTTTGTTTAAATATATATAATTTATTAAAACTCTTTATTTTTCTGAAACATTTCTTTTAAGTATAAATCATTTCATTGAAGTAATTAATATTTTGGTCGTTCCATTTTAATTTTAAACGTGATTAATTTTTTATATCCAGTGTTCCGTGCAGACATTCTGTTTAAAAAAAATTCATTTTATATATTGAATTGTAAATAGAATTCCGATGCTCTTTTATTTCTCGGAACATTTCTTACAAAAACTGCTTCAAACTGTTTCGGGGAGGCCATGACTTAACTTTTATGGGTACTCTTTCAAGACCTGCATTCTTCTTGCCATAGTGAAGTAGAAACCTTACAGTTTCAATTCAGCCTTACGTATTTCAACATCTCAATTGATTCTGAATAGGGTCATATTTCTTGTTCGTATTGTTATTTTCTTGAATTCACTCTCGCAGATTTTATATTTTATACAGATCTTGCCGCCTCATTTTCAGATTGCCACACTGAATTAAAGTATCGATTTTGAGCGTGGGATGCAGAAATCCTTTTCGACTAAAAAGAAGTTCTTTCCTTCTAAATTTCTTTTCTTCGACTGATATTGTTGTTCAGCTGGGGACTAGGCGAGGTTGGCGTCGTTATTTAAAATAAAAACGGGCTGCTGGAAACTAGAACGCCAGACACCGGGTCTTAAATTAAATAATATCCATATATTTCCGGTTTATGGTAAATGATATACACACACATTTAAAATTTTATTATTATTATATATTATTTATCTATATTAAAAACGCAACTAAGAAATAGTTAAGACTTGCTTGAAATATATATTCTTGCGCGATTTGGAAAAAGAAAATTAGTATTTCAGTTCCTCATTTTTTTCAAATTTCTTTTAAAGAAGCGGACATCTTTGACGAACTTTCTAAACATACCTCGACACTATATAGTGCAAATTATTCTAGAGCTAAAAATGTTGTATGTTTTATGTGATAGAAACTAAGAAGCAGCACAATTTGGCCACAATTTTAAAAGGTTGTTGAAGGCAGAAGTTGAACAAAATTTCAACGTATTTATTCTCTTTATTATTAGTAAAGCAATATTGCGACTAAACTTTTCTAAATTCTTACTAAACGCTTTCAAATGTTTCAAAAACAATCAGTCGCTACGAATGTAATATTATGATGCTTTGCTGTAGCAGTAATTCTATAAAATGTGTTGAATTTTAAAACATTATTTCAATAAATTTTCAATTTATAATCTTTTTCCAAAAATGTTAAGTGCACTTAAATAAAGATGCAATTCTAATATGAATTTATAAAGTTACACCATGCTAGAAAAGAACTTTCACCAATTAGTGTTATTTTGGTCTTACTAAATTTATAATTGATCACAATTTTGGTGAAACAATTCCTATGTCTAAATTAGTTATTTTACTCAAATGTAAGAAATCATTTGGGAAAATTGTGCATTTAAATATCATTACCCATAGAACTTCACTCCGTAAAAAAATAAGTGTACTTTGGCAAAAACCTGAAGCTGTGTTCTGTCCTTCATTTTATTAAAATGAAACATAAAGAACTTAAAACAGCATTGCAATTTTATATTTAGAGAACATTGAAAGTTTATTGAAATCAAACATAACTTTATAAACTGAAAAATGCATTGACGGAATTATTTATAATTTCATCGAAATATGATAGCATTGTAATAAAATATCCCCTGTTGAAAATGATAAGAAATAAAATATAAAAGTAACTTCAAAATTTTAAAGTTTTCATACATCATAGAACAGAATAATTCTAGTTTACTAAATATAGTCAGCAGCACATGCCGAATATTGATTTCTTCTGTAATATGAATCCCATTTTACCCATTTTATTCTGTAATAAGGACATATTTTGCTAGATAACTTATTATGTAGCCGACTATTAGAATAGACGTTATTGAATGAAATATGGTAAATGGCTGTGGGTAACAAAAGTCAGTTTTATCCATTTCGATAGAACTATTCATTCTGAATCACATCATGATGGACTCCTTGGAGGCAGTTAAAATCTTTCTTCCCTGAAGTAAGTAATCATAATCAGTGGCTGAGGAAGAGGATTTAGCTTCCTCAGGCATTCAGGGGGAAGACATTTGTCAGACATCTGGTAATATTCTCTTATTCATCTCATAAGTATTATAGGATTTGGCTAAAAGTGCTTCACAATTGGCATCTAAAAATTATTTCGACAAGAAAAAGGCCAATTTTCACACGAAATAACTGTTTCCCATTTTATCCATTGCTTATGATTTAATGGTTCAATTAGAAGAAAGTTCATTTTTTATCAATTCATTTTTGTTTTAAGTGCTTATTAAATATCTGACATTAAACCGCTACCACTGAGAAATAGAGACTTCGGTAAAGCAGAGGGGACAGTAAATTTACAAAAAAATTAATTTCGACTATGGCTGATAGGGTCATTGTCTTCCCTTGACCATTGAATATTCCTGAGTATTTTTTCAGCCGGAATTTTCATTTTGAATAAAAGCAAGAAATTTTATTAATTATATTACATGAAATATAGATAAGCCTATACCTATTTTATAGCGAGGATATTTTTTATTTCATTTATTTTCCATAAAAATAAACATATAAAAAATATTTGCTACTTTTTTGTTTCTCCAGATAACATACCATTGATATTTCTCAATATATTTTATTAATTTCATTAAGCGTAGAAAATATAATGGCTGATTCAGTATCTTTTCATTTTAACCATTGAATAAATGCCCATATGGTTTGCAAAAATAACAAAATTAAAAAAATTTTTACAAAAAAATTGTAATTTTTTTAAACAATCAAAGAATCCTCAAGAAGAAACGCTTTATCACAACGGTTGTCATATATTTATTTTCGTAATATATATTTAATGAAACCTATTTATGATACAGAAAACTATTTTTTCAGATGGGGAGACCGGGTATATTGATTATGTTAAAAGCTAAAAATTTTAATTAAATTCAGTTTTTGAGGTAATGTTTTTTCTTTGTATTTATTATTAGATTGACCTTTTGTTGTGTTGTACCTAAATGGGTAAATTTTTATTTAAGTATAAGCAAAATTATTTCAAAGAAAGCAAAAGTGTCAACTTGCCCCTTTCGCCACGAGGCAAGATGACAGTTCTGATAAAAGTTGAATACATTTTTATTTTTAGAATAAAATAAGACAGAACACTAATTATTTGAAAATTGTTAAGTATTTTGTTTTCTTGATTAGCATGTGATGAGAAGGTTCTTTTGTTTAACATTTCAGCTCCTAGTAAATTAAAATAACTCAATATCAGTGATTTTCATTTATGTTAATTCGACACAAATTTCCCTCCTTCAGTGTTTGAGCAGCCTTCGAGCCACCATATGTGGCATTTGCAATAATCTATCCAATCTTCTGACGGAGGGTCAATATAGATTTCACCACAAGCATTATATTTTCTTTGGAAGTTGAACTGACGTCATGAAGGTCAGAAAACGCTGAAGATCATGCAATTATAATGCGTGAGAAAAAATACACTAAAACCATACAGCCAACACCAAGATGGCGGCAGTTGCTTTGCTGTGCGAAGTTTTAGCGTCTAGCTGCGTGGAGCGCTAGTAATATCCGTATGGTGGGGAAGTATAAGAAGTCTAAACTTAAAACAATTCATTCTTCGTCTGGCCTCTCTCGTCAACATGGCCCGGTCTGCCCTACATGATATTAGCTTGAGAATATTCTTCAATAACTTCCGGATTGTCTGTGTTACTTGATATTATCTTTATTCATATTGGTATCTTAAGAATACCCAAATAAAATTGTCCGATTTGCAACTTAACCCTTCGCAGACAGGTAACATTTTAGAGTACTCGGGTCAGGTTGTCGCACTTTATGTGCCATCTCCTGTTTTACAACTCTATGCTTATTTAATTATATTTTATGGTATAATAAGCTTAGAGGTTGAATGGATTGATGATTCAAATATTTGTGTTAGACTTTGAGTTTCTATATTCTTCGTGAACTGGATTGTCCTCCACGTCAGTCTCAGAATCAGTCTCTTCATCCCTCAGTCACTTCTCCATCGAGATATAACGCATTATATCCGTCCGCAGCTGATATTTTCTTGCTTATTTCTTCCAAAACAACCGAATATTGCTTAGTAGGGATAATTTCCCGCTGTTTCGTGATAGCAAGGTTGGGTTATGGAGGGCTTTTCATGCACTTTCAAGGGCGATCAGACCAAACTGACCGATTCATTGTCAGTGGAAACTATTGGAGAAAGTAGGAGAAATGTTAATACGAGGTTAGACGGGTGGCGAGCTTTCCACCTTCGATAACATTCATTCAGCTTCTGGTAAATACCTACTGGCGCACTCCATACGCCGTACCTTTCCGAAAAGGGTTAACCCTCTCATACCGAGCGAGGCGGTCCCGGGCGGTCTAAAAATTTCCCCCTAACAGCGGCGAAGGCCGGTCTGAGGCGGTTGACTTCATTTGAGGGGAGGTGAGGTTCTGAGATCACTTAGTAGATAAGCGGGGTAGAGGGTCCAATCCTTGCCAACCACAGCCCATTTCCGTGCGCCTAAAGGGAAGTTTATAGCAGGGGTCGAGTGGTAGGGAAAATGACCACCCAGGTTGGGAGGCTCCAATTCATGTCTCTTCCTTCCAAAAAGTGCCGGTTTTAAAGGAGCTAGAAGAAAAAAGTCGCATCGGGATTAAAGAGTTAAACTTTCCTCAAACTGAAACTGTGAAGATATCGTAACTTCTGGCAAACCCTCATCTTTTTGGATGATCCTAAGTTCGATTCCCGCTTCTACTCTGAAAGCTGCCCTGCTTGCGATTCTGGTACCCCAGTAATCTGTGAAAGCTCAGACATCCGTAAATGAATGTGAAGTATAAAACCTAATATCAAATCACCTACAGTATTTTTTTCAGTTGACGCCTTTTGGTTACTGTCCACTAGGTGAAATAAATAGGAGAAGTAGTAAACTATTAAAATTCTAATAAGAGAAGTAGTAGCTAGTAGAAGAATGAAGTACTGCAAAATAATTTGGGTGAGTTTTTATTTCTTTATACTTTCGTCACATGAGATTGATGTCTGTAAATAGCATATCTTAATGTGATTTTTTTCAATATATTTTAAATATAGTTTCAAACCATGATTGGCTTACTGGATGATGGAATTTATATTATTCTGAAAGTATTTTATAAAAGACTGAGGTTTCAATGCTTATGCTTCCACCATATTTATTGTAAGAGCTTAATAAAAAGAAACAACAGTTTGAAGCTAGATTTTTAGAAACGAACAAAAAAGTACTTGGAAGATATGATATATTCACTCTATTTGCCTAGACGGCTTAAGTCTTTTTTCTTTATCAGTCTTTGACGATGATTTTTTTTATCTTAACAACTTTTTATAACACTTCTTTTCGTTGTATAAAATTTCAATATACTTTTCTGAGACAACTATATAGTGCTTTTATCGATATTTTTTAACATTCACCAAAAGTCTCATGCTTATCTAAAGTGTTAAAAAAGCTAAACTAGGACTTCAACAGTCTCTTCCATACCTTCAAGCACTTTTATCACTCAGGAAACTTTGGCAAGTTTCCCACCTAATCAATTCATCTGCTTCTTATTTTCAAACCCGAAACAGAAAGCGCCAGGGAAAATACAGAATAATATTTGTTACGACAAATGTTTTCCTCGTAATTGATGCAGCGGTTTGAGGCTTTTGTAAACAGTTTCTTTTATTTTCCTCCCTGAATTGCGATCTGTCTAGTCCAAAAGAAACTATTCCATTGGAAGAGTGTAATTTCGGCAGAAAAATGGTCTTACTTTGATGTGGAAGCATTATTGTGGGAATAATGTTACATTTCAAACTATATTTGTTCAGAAACTTTCTAATCGTCGCTCTTTTCATAGCTTTCACAGGAAAGCTATATGTTTACAAGCAATAGTGAAGGTCATTTGTTTGCAGCTTTGAACAATTCCGGCATCATGCAATACTTTATTTTACAACAATAATATATTTTTTTACGCAGTGAAAAAGATTTGGCAAGCATAATATAAAACCTTTACACGATGTATTAAGGAACATATTAAAATGGAACAAGCGAAGCAGGCTGAAATTTCAATTTAATTAACATTTTGGAAAATAGCTACTTTTAATAATTATTTATTAGCTGTTGGTACTGTATGAAAAGTGATAACTGCTTTTTACCTTTTATTACGTGGTAAGAACAAGCATGATTACTCCCACTAATTTTGACAAACAGTTAAAAAGGACAATAAAAATAAATTTGTATATAAGAAACAAAGACTTAAATGCTGACTTCCACAAAATATGCCTTCATGCACAGGTTTAGCAGAACAAATATTACAGTTAGTTTTACGGGTTTAGCTTTTAAAAATAAATCATTCCAAATGTTGTATAATAGCAACTTAATTAGGGATGAATTTAAAATAAGTCATCAACAATAACGTTCTTCGTTTAATTTCGGAGCAGCATATATACCAATTCTGATTCTTCTTAAATAAAAGCATCAGATAACTAAGGTCACTTTAATTTTAAAAATTTCCTCATTCTTGCTGTTATATTGAAGAACTAACAGATCATTTATTAATTTTCATTATAGACATTATAATTTTCAGCCATTATGAAAATCTTTTCATTTAAGTTTCTATAATTTTTTGGAACAAATTTGCGCTTGCTCCTAGTACAGTACAGTTCCTGATCATTTTACTCTCAGCTGTAGCACGTGAAATAGAAACGAACCACAAAAGAAATATTTTTTCTGCATGCCATAAAAATTTTACCAGTGAAACAAAAGACAGACATTTGGGCATAACGCACGAAGACCTCCAATGTTCTGCTTAATAAACAACTTTCTGGATGACCAGAAGAGCCAAAGATAAATTATTAAAAATCTCTTGCATATGGTATACATTGGAGCTTTCGATCTGCATGATGTGACTATTGCATGTCAGAAAATTTACGGAGCAACTTTTTATTTACATGTTGGTTTAAAATGTGTTATCATGTGTCTACTTATCTTCAAAAATATTAAATTTCTATTGAACGTTACTTGTACGCAAAACAACACAATGTGCACCAAAATTAGCAACAACAGGGGATAATATTTATTTCTCTAGAAAATGATAAATGAATTTTTTCCAGCTTTATTTCGTTATATATATATGTAACTTCAGTTCAGCCAATGGATGAAGTTTCGGTATCTATACCGTCGATATAAATACAAACTATCGAAAGTGGAATAGTTAGAAATTGAATATTCGACAGTTTGCATTTGTCTCGACGATCAAATCACCACATTTTGAAATAGTTCCGAATTTTCATTCAATTCTATAAATACACC
>BGPR01000001.1:2506189-2547665 GCA_013235015.1 Araneus ventricosus
TTGCATTTGTCTCGACGATCAAATCACCACATTTTGAAATAGTTCCGAATTTTCATTCAATTCTATAAATACACCCGATTCTTTAAGAATTTAGAACATTTAGGTAATGTATTAATGGGTTCCGCAAAATTTATCTCAATATTCACCAAAGCTGTTCTCTAGAACAGTCATTCTACATGTTCATAAAACACGAGACTATCCAACCTCTCTCTACCTCATAAATCTTAAGATTAAGAGATTCATCTTCAGATTTTACTCTTTTTGGTGATAGATTATTAAGAAACATTATCAAGCAGATCAATGAATAATCACTTTCATCGTCTAATTTAAACTAGTATCTTATCCTAAAATGATACTCAAACGACATGTTCCTTTTAAGTTTAATTTGAAAACAGTTTATGCGAACGAGCGAGAGACAACCAGCATGAATGATCAAAAAATAAATCTTATCATATATAAATCACTGGTTCCAAGTTACCTATCTCTTTCGATATTTTATTAACCTTATCTCAGACATCGTCATTGATTTTTCCCCGCTGCAATCATTCATAGTTACATTATTTCGTTAATCGTTGAACGATCTAAAGAGTCATCATATATATTTCTTTAAAATTCTTAGTGTGCCTCTTTTTGATTAATCTTTCTGAGAGCGATTTTATAAAGAGCCTCTTCCCATCAATTATGTTCAAAACAAGACCAACTCCAAAGTAATCGTAATTAAATTTAATCCGTAGTTCTTCTTCATGTAGAATTAAAAGCTTGGTATATAAAGAAAACGATTTTTTTCGAGAAATAAAATGTGATGTCTACAAATCTATCTACATAAGTTTAATTTCGAAATTTGATAGCGAAATGCAAATTGTAATCCCTGAAAATTAATGCCTCAGAAAACAATGAGTCATGGATTAATTTTTTACGTCTCTGATTCCTTTTCTATACAATTCTGAAATGCTTTCTCTCTGAGAACTAAGTCTTTGCTTAAAGCAAATTAAAATGTACATCCAACCTTAACGTTCAGGCTAGATTCTACCAAACGTTCTGTCAAGAATTATTCTGTTTATAATGCTTCGTTTAATCTGAATTCTTGCTAGGATCTTTTTTTTATCGTAATAATTACATTTTTAAGTTTCGATAAAATATACCTGTTAAATAAATTCTTAAATTTAATTTGTAACGCTGAAACGATTGTTAATAAGTAGGTTCAGTTTGAGATTTACAGTGCTAACAAGAGTGGAGGGTTTAATTAAAAACGAAAAAAGTTAATAGATTATTTTCAAAATTCTTAGGCTTTTGTGACTATCTATTTGAAAAAAATCAAAAATTTTAACTTATAAATATATGAAATAAATTTGAATAACGTATTTTAAATTAACTCAGAGCAATTAAATTATTTTTAAATATCAAAAGATTTTGAAGGAATTTGTTGATACATAATTTTATTGTGAGGATAGATAAATCAAAAGCAAGTCTAATCTAATAAGTGCCTACATTTTTAAGAAACTATTTTAACTTATTTTTAACTACACTATTTAAATTAAGTTTAAAATAAGCGTTTTTAAGAAACTATAAAATTCATGAATTCTTCATTTCTGTAATATTTGTTAGATATCTGCTATTATTATAGAAAGACTTTGCGAGCAGACATTTTCATGTTATTTTAAAACAGTAAATAAACTTTCAATACACGAAAATTTTAATAAATAAAACAAATGTGTCTGGAGAAATGTCAAATTCGTGTTTGGAGAATAGCTTGTTTATATTTGTGGAAAGAATTTAAAATATCAGACAATGTCACAGGTACAGTATTACACATATTACTTCTATTGCAAAAATCACTTTTGTTACACTAATTGATATTATTTTTAAAAAATCAAGGATTTTGGCCCATGAGAATAATCGCTCATTTGCGCAGATAATTCCATAATTTGAGCAGATTTATTAGCTTATAAAAATTCAATCAATTATAAAAAATGTGTTATTAAGTCGTATTTATATTGTAACATATTTCACATTCTTCAAGGGTGAAACAATATGTTTTTACGAGACGGAATATAAAATAAACACTGACATCAATTTTATTCGGATGAACTATTTATTGTGTTTGTAAACAAATAAAGTTAGCCTTTCTCATACAGATATATTCTTTTATATTATAACCTGTACGAGAGATTTTTGGTTAAAATGGTCTTTTTGAAATTTAATAATGTTATTTTCAATAAAAATAGATGCGAAGATTAAAGTCATGCGCGAATTAAATGATATATCTTCAATAAAACACTGTTTCTGTCGATTCCGTGCAAGATAAAGATTGAAAATCCAGAGATCAGAATAATTCATGGTAAAATAAGGACTTGTTGGTCATATCAGTCAATTCATCAGAATCCAAATGAAACTTGAACAGGTACTTTTTAATAATTTGAAGTTAATATAAAAAAATGAAACTTAATTTATAAATTAGTTTAGATATTATATATTTGATAATTTTGTTTTACTTTCTCGCATAGGATGTATACCAAAAATAATGTTCTAATGGTGAAAAAATTTGACCTTCTGATTTTGATGAGTCGCCACGTTTTAAAATACCATTTGTCTGAAAATACTATTTTCGGAATTACATCTATGTGAATGAAAACACGGTAACTTGAAAACGTAACGAGATAGATGGATAAAATTGAAATTAATTTTCCTAGAAAAAGCACTGCCAAAAAAAATTAAATTTTAACAAAACCTTGGCACTTCGCAGTTTAGGGGAAGGTCGGGAAGTATCGGATACCTAAGCTTCTCCTATATTACAAAATATTTTCACAGCTCAGTTGAGTCAGGTTCTATTCCATACAAAAATTTAATGTTCTATTAAAGCACATTTTAACACACGTTTTTCTAAGATAAAAAAATATCGACCACTTTTTCACACTTTTTAAAATCATCACATTTTTATCAATTTTACTTCTGGTGGGTTGTATCGGACATGAAAAATATATGTAAGAAGATAATTACTTTTGGTTTCACATGCAACTTTTTATAATTAGGCACAGTTATTTTTGAGTAATTTATAAAAGTACATATTACATATATTAAATTTAGTTGATATATGATAAGAAAGATGTATAAATCAGAAAAATTAAAAAGTTATCAGTCTTTGAAAACTTAACAATTTGTTTTAAAAACAAATGCATTCTGTGTTCACATTTTTTTGGTAAAATAAGCATCAAATTCATAAAACAGGTTGTTAACTTCATTATCGGCTCAATTCATTATTCGGCAATCAATGAGCCTAGCCTTCACAAATTCGACACTGAATCCAGTCTTCTTCAAAGGTTTCAGCACAGATGATTCAGTGAATCTCTTCGCTTCCTTCTCTCTTTTCTTCTTCAGATTTTACTTCCATTTGTGCTTTCATTTTCAAGTCTTCTTTGAATGATCGAGGTATAATCAGTGTTATCTTTTTACTTGAAATGATTTTTTCCTTTTTCTATATTTATTGAAACTGGTAAGAAATGGTGATATCTCCTCTAAAATATCTTGAGATGCAATTGTTTTGGGAAATTCCTCAATAAGAGAGGTAGTTGTACTGCTATCATTTTCCAAGACTAATCGAACTTCCTCCATCTGCTCATCTACTACTGGTTATGAAAAACCGGGCAAACTTAAAATTGTGGTACATGTGGCATTACCATTGTGTCCGATGCAACCCGAAACATCATGGTACAAAACATCGGTTACAACATACGTATTAGTAAGCCTAAGGGGATTTACGGCCTACAACTTTAAAGACAATAAATGTTGTTTTCAGCAATAAACAAAAAACAACTTATAGTCACTTTCAGACAAGCTATGACAACCTGAAGTTATCTTCGTTCACTTAAAAAACTGTTGAAAAAACTAAATTTTCTGCCACGTTTCAACAACACTACCGGTTGGCTAAACATGACGGCATATGAACTTTCAACCTTCACCTAACACCCTGGTATCTTGACAGGTCCCGCCTCTTACAGCAAATTAAGAAATAACGCATGTCCGATACTACCTGACCTTCCCCTAAGTCATTTGCTAGTGAATAACGTGATTTAAAAATTTACAACTCCTACACGCAGTTTTTTCCAAAGTATTCCACGGTAGTTATTCCTTCATAAATGTATCGAAAGTAAATGCTATTGATATTTGTTTCTGATAGTAACACGTTTTGTTATTCCCTTTCTGCTTCAGTTGTGTTACTAGTAGTAACATAAACGACTCAAGTTGGGAGTATAGCAAGCTGATATGAATCAGAATTTTTTTCTTAGTATAGATATTTTAAGCTCTGTTTGTGCAAACTTAAGAGAGATTAAGTGAAAAAGAAGCAGCATGAGTGGATAAAGGTACAACCAGATATGGGGGGAAGAATAGATATGCGAAACAGGGTTCTTGAAGAAAAATAAACTGAGAGATTTAAGTTTCAGAGAAACATTTCATTTGACAGGAATCTAATCAGTTTCTGTTTATTTTATAAAAAAAACGAATGAAATATTGGGTATGTAGACTTGATCTATTCAGCTATTATAATTCTAAGAGAAAAAACGGTAAGGTCTTCTCTATTACCACTATAAGAATAGTGTTACGGATTAGAGGATTGATACTTTTCTGGAAGAAACAAAGAAAAAAGTGGCCAGCCATTGCTTTACCTTCTTTTCTTTATTTGGACGTTATCACTGTCTGAGCAATTCTCAGTGCCAATTACAGTGTAATAGTATCAGTTAAAGGTATTTTTCCCGTGTGAATGAAGCATCATTTAACAGCGTTTCACATTAATTTTTATCGGGCGGATCTCTCAAAGGTTTTAGCGTTTCAAGATCTCTATTGTTTTGAGCATCATTTAGTCGTCAACCTTCCTTCTGGTTCTGGGATATCAGGCTTATATACTGCGATCGAAAAGTTTTCTTCAACTCCGAATGAGTATCTATTTCTCGAGTCCCGATGGGGCAGGAGATCGGTCACTAAAGCCTAAGCACGTTTTCAGGAGCTGAGAAATGGGAAAAATGGAACAGCCGTAGAGTCGTAAGGAACCTAAACACGTGCACTTGAAGCGATAATCACAATTTTCAGATACTACTTTGGAAGTTATTGGAGCAGTATAGGTTTTTTTATTTGGTGTGGAGAAATTTATTATTTTTTTCTACTTTTCACGATTATATTCCACACGGTATATAATTCAAATTTAATGGCTTCTAGAGGCGGTGTTTTTTTTTAAACTGAAATCCAGAAATAGAATTTCGAAGGACTTTTTCGTAATTTAATAATCTCATTTACTAATACAAAATTAATTTATAATTTCTATGTTACATTAAAATTAAATGTTAAGAAAATGTATTAAAAATGAGTTAAAATTGAACATAATTGTTACATAAGGAATAGTCTTGGAAAGTAAAATATTTCAGTTACTTTAAAATTCTTTTTAAGAAATACGCTGATGTATATTTCCATATAAACGCAAAATACTCTTATTGGAGACCTTAGCATTGCAGGAAAATAAAAATGAGCTTTAAACTTTAGTATGCTGATTTTTTTATATCGTTTAATTATTTTTTTAAATCTAAAATTGCTGAGCGTGGAAATAATCAGTTTGTAACAGATTCTCTATATATACCATTTTTCTCGGAAATTCCTTATTTATACAAAATTGTAAAGCAAAAGAATTTTGACAATTTTTTATCAGAGTTAGGAGCGTAAAAGTAGGACAATGGGAAATGCTTTTCATCCATCATTTAAATGTCATGGTTATGGTTTAAAATATTTTCATTCATTCCTTATTCAAGGATATGGTTGTTATTCAGATTTTTTCAAAGCTCTTGGATCAGATCTGCTACGAAGATGTTTTTGAAAATAAGAAAACGGGAATGGATAACGATCGTAATTTAAGTTAAGGAGGAAAGAAAAGAGAAAACCCTAAACTAGAAAAGATTTGTCAGAGCAACAGGATATTAAAAGAGTACAGAAATATAGTTATTTTAAGGGAGATTTTTTAACACCCATGTTAGTTAACCAAGACATTGAAATATCAAATTGATATCTTTTTTTATTTCACTGCGAAAAAATGCTCGAGCAGTTAGATAATCTTCCCAATTTTTTTAATTGGAGTCATCACATCATAAACTAAAGAAAATAATACTAAACCTCTGAGGTCAGGATAAAATAGTAAACCTTACACACACAAAATCTTAAAGGGAAAGATATCAGTCGGACTACACAGAAGTACGATAATTATTGCATACATGAAAACGTAACATTAATTTTTATTTCATAAGTTAATTTTTATAATTGAAGAAAGTCACGTGACAGTGTGAAGAGAAATTCTTTCTAAATTAAATACATTTTTGTTTTCAACAATTGCTGAGTTAATGAGTACGAGAATGGAAGCACTTTCTCCATAAATCCGCTTCATAATCACGCCAACGATAAAAGATCAATATCGCTTATCAAAAAGTGTCAAATAGTTAGTCAAAATGTCTCATGTGATTGCGATAATCTGTGAACTATGATATATTTTGAAAATTTTGTTCCTAATCACGCAAACAAAAAAAGATCAATAATACTTATCAAAAAAGTTTCAAACAGATGGTGTGATTGCGATGATCTGTGAACTATGATATATTTTGAAACTCTTGTTCCTAATCACGCAAACAAAAAAAGATCAATAATACTTATCAAAAAAGTTTCAAACAGACAGTGTGATTGCGATGATCTGTGAACTGTGATATATTTTGAAACTCTTGTTCCTAATCACGCAAAGAAAAAAAGATCAATGATACTTATCAAAAAAGTTTCAAACAGACAGTGTGATTGCGATGATCTGTGAACTATGATATATTTTGATTTTTCAGTTAAAAATGGTAAACCTTGTTCGAATTGAAATAGTTATTGTCGTCTCTGTGGAAATACAAGAAAAGGACAAATTAATTTGTATTTGACTTTCAAGTTTCTTGTATAGACTATTTTACATCCAAGTGTCTCACGTGCAGCTAATGAATATGTTTCCTAGGAATGGAAATTATAATCGGTGAAGTGAACCGAAAAGATAAAATTAAATTTCTGAAACAAAAAAAAATGTTAAGAATATAAAGCTGCAAAATAACCATAAAAATCAGAAAAATCTAAAAAGAAAGCTTTCATTGTTTTGTTAGATTACGTTTCGCATGTAGTGTAAAGTATAAGTCACCTTCGGTACCACATTTCTGCTGAAAATAGCAAATAGAATCCTGAAGAAGTCTTCATGAAAACATATAAGTGAAGTGAATAGATTTTATACAGAGCGATTCGTTAAATACTAAGAAAAATAAAAAGATATGTTTAGTGAGGCACAATTAACAGATTTTTTAATGAAATTCGTGTCTCGTATAAGTGATAGTACGTAAAGAAGGTTTACTTCCTTTTGATAAGTATGAACGTCAGGTTAAGCATTTTTATGATTCAACAGTTTAGAACAGGTGCTCGAAAAAGTGTTCTCCAAAATACATTAGGCGATGCTTGGGATGCCACACACTAGCAAATAACTCAGGAATTTCAAGCAAATTTCCAGCAGAAATCGACAGGCTAGCAACTAGATTTTTGTCATACTCAATTGTACTTTCTTAGAATATGCTCTTAATGTGGCCTTAAAGAAAGAATCCACGTTTTTCATGTCTGGTGATCCTGGTGGCCAAGAAACAGGTTCAACCAGACCGTTCAATGAACATTATAAGTAGCTACTAGTTAATTTCCGAAGTTACTGATGAAGCAGGTTGGTACTTCATCTTGCTCAAAACAAATTTGTACATAAATTGTTGGAGAAACACGAGGAAGGAGGTCTTGTAGAAAAGATTCGTATGCACAATCATTCAATCTATTATGTAAAATGCACAGTTTTACTAAGCTGTCGTGTATTATGTAAACATAAACACTAATGGAGAATTTACCCTGATAGGTATGTTATCTCCTGCCACTTCAGTTTAATTGGACAAACATTGATAACTGTGGGTGTTAAAAGCATCTGAATGTGTAACCGTTAGTGTACATAATTAGTCACTGGCTAATCATCTCCTCCTACCACCAAAATGCGTCATTTCAACACACTCATGCCATTACAAATTCTGCTTAATTTATCCTAAAACGGACCTCTAGATTTTTTTAAAGAAATTGTCGAATCACCTTGTATATAATAAAACTAACTATATGAGCTACGTGTTTCAGAATCAGAAAAGAAAAATTAGCAACTTCATAAATGAGGATGAAATGACGCAATGATTTCATTAGTTCAATAAATTCTCTAAATTTTTTTTAGGGTTTTTGATATGATTTAGAATCACTACATTCATCATATTAAAAAAATATGTCTTCATATGGTTTGGGATCCTTGTTTCTAAAAAGGGATTGAACTATGTTAACGGAGAATATCATTTAATTCTATGAAAAGTGCCATTGCAGTTTCTTAGACTAAAATCAAAAATAATGATTATGCATTGCAATAAAACGGCAACATAACAAACGGCAGGGAATGAAAGTAAAACTTAGAAATAAGCATCCTTAATTTTCTACTTTTAATTTTTACGAGAAAGTGACATTTATGCATTAAATAAAAACATATTACAATTAAAAACAAGCTCAGGCGAACTCAGTCTTACTTGAAACTAAAATAAACCTTCATGTTAAATTCAACAAAATATATCAACTTAATACTCCTTACGTCTAGTATATGCTCATTTAAGGTTCAAAAAATAAAATGGCAATAAATGCGCACATTACATGTAATGGCGCGGGCATTCTTATGCAAAGCGCATTTAAGTTTCCATTTAACATGGAGCAAAGTTTCCACTAATTTCTTATATCTTCTTACTGCTCACTTCAACCCAAATTGCTGTTTTATTCATTAAATTCTGAATGTTATTGAATGTTTTATTCATTAAATAAGCCAGATAGCCCGCACTCTCTATGAAGAGTATTGCGTGAAGCTATTTAACAAAAGCCAACCGGAACTACCAAAATGACAGCTATGCATGGTATGCCCATTAACAAAGGAAATAACGCACTGTTGTTATTCCCTTCGTTTGGAAGAGGCAGAAGGAAGAGTTATTTATTTGAGATATCTCACGAAAACCTCAATGTTTACACTCTCTTCTTTCAAATGGGATATTTCAAAGGTACTAATTACCTTAGACTCTGCTTTAAACGTAAACGTCTCTCATCTTCGGCTTAATTAAACATGCATTAAGCGCGCCGTTAGTTGAATACTAAATCTTGTCCTTGAGATTAAATTCCTGTTCATTTTTTTCAGCCTCAAGAGCTATTTCCATCTGTTGTTGACTGGGGCTCGTTATATAATAATCATGAAGTAAAAGCATACTTGTTTCGACCGCCATAATTAAATTCCAAGAAAAGAATCCTCCTTTAATCTTTCAGCTGCTTAAAAAAACGTCTGGAGAAATTGGAGTTATTTACAGGAAGTTAGAGTAACGATAGTTTTTACGCATTGTTGATTTTTCAGTCTTTTTTCTAGAAATCTTCCTAAAAAACCTTCTCCATAAGGTAATGATGATTTGAGGCTACTTACGATATGACGCATCTACGAGTATGGAAGGAGATATGTTGAGACAATTGTTTGCTAAAAATAATAAAACCTTAATATTGTGGCTTAACCCCCACTTCTCTTACGAATTGCTGAAGAGGATTTTTTTCTTGAAATGTGCAGTCGACAATATGTAACAGTAATTAAGTTGCTTTCAGCCTAGCATTCATGCATTCGACGGAAAAAATGATTTAAAAACAGGTAAACTTGAAACATTTTTTTATTAACCATTTCTTGTTAATGAAATGATTTTATACAGATTTATTAAATTAATTTTACTACATTCATAAAATATAATTTAATTAATTTTTTTTTACAAAAGGAGCGTTTAATTTACATTTTAGATGAATTTATTAGCTTCAATATCTCAATAATGTGAAAATTTCTTATGTCACGATCTAAAGATGTAAAAAATGAATAAGTACTAAAACCATTTATTGATGATATGTTATATGTATGATAAATATTTATTTATGATAAAAATCGTAAATTTAACTTCCAGGATAAACTCCACGATTAGCAATATTTTCTGTTTAATGAGATACGGCCCTTATATCATTTTTTGAATCTGTATAATAACTCTTTTACCAAAATGAATGAAAGGAAACGAGAATATTTTTACTAACAAGAAATTATGAATAAATCCTAATTCTAATGAAATAGAATCATATGAGGATTTGCTAACTGAAAATTTTAAAAAAATGCATTGTTCCTTCAAGTTTTCAAATTCTTTTACCATAGAAGAATTTTGTTTTTCATCAAACTTTCATGTACTTTGTTACAAAACAGCCATACTGTAACCTATTATTCACATTTAAAGTGAAAATCCATTTACAAAATTAGGTGTAACTCAGGTTTAGAAAAGAAGTGCAACTGAAATTAAAATAATATATGATTACATTTGTTATTGGTATGAATTAGACAAAAGCACACTTTAAAGTTAACCAGACGACATATAAATATCGCGCTTTGAAAACAGAGAGATTTTAATAAACTCTTAATATATCTTATCACTTCCAAATTCTAGGACTTCAAGTTGAAAAGGCAGAAATAAGTAATAATTTCTTAAATAACATTATTTGTCTTTCTTTTCACATTCTTCAAATAGTTGACTTATCAAAAAATAAAATTAGTACTCACAGCTGAAATAAGGATAAATTAAGTGTCTTATATTTTATACGAACTTTAAAATGCCTTAAAAAAGCGTAAGGTTTTTAGGGGTGATTTTAGAGTACCTTAGTGCGGAAAATACTACAAATAGTTTCAACAAATGCAAGATAAACAATGAATTTTTAAATTTCCTGTACCAAAATACAAATCCAACTGTCGTTCACACAGTTTGAAAAGATATGTGAACAAGTAAAACATTTCTTTGCTGAAACTACACGCGCACAATAAATATCACTTCAAACCAAATTAATGGTATATAATTTACAAAAGTTACAAATGCTTTTGCCCACTTTTTTAAATATATGCGAGGGATAGGAACATACACAAGAGCTTATTTCTGAATTCAATTTTTGCAACCACGGCATCAGATGACGAATATAAAATCTTCCATCTAAAGATTTCCTACAACATCGTACAACTTCCCTATCTTCGGGCATTTATCTAGGAACCGTCTTCATGTATCAATAGGTAGCAAAACTACGACCTTCTAGTAGAGAGCAAATAGTACTTCCCATTGCTCTGTGAGGGAACTGTCCCAGAAGAGTTTGCCGCAATACCTGGATAATAAAGTTTCCGTCGCTCTCTTTCTCACTCGTAAATGCTTTGGATTGCACCACATTTAAGTCAGATCAGGTATAAATGACTCGGAGTAATTTCTATCTGAATATTTCAGTTGCATTTGACAGATACGTACTTGGTGTCGACGGAGGATTTATTTATATTTTTAAACGAAAATTGGAAGACAATTTTTTCCCTCAATTAATTTTATTTTCGTTCATACCAGATGTTCTTCTTCATAACGCTGTTTTAGATTTTCTGCGACCGTGTATAGAAATAATAATACCTTAACGATATTTTTAATACTAAATAGAACATTTTTGAGAAAATATCGTGCCAGTTGTAGCATCGATTGCATTAACACTTCAATCTGGATAATAAAGTTTCCTTCGCTCTCTTTCTCACTCGTAAATGCTTTGGATTGCACCACATTTAAGTCAGATCAGGTATAAATGACTCGGAGTAATTTTTATCTGAATATTTCAGTTGCATTTGACAGATACATACTTGGTGTCGACAAAGGGTTTATTTTTATTTTTAAACGAAAATTGGAAGACAATTTTTTCCCTCAATTATTTTTATTTTCGTTCATACCAGGTGTTCTTCTTCATAGCGCTGTTTTAGATTTTCTGCGACCGTGTATAGAAATAATAATACCTTAACGATATTTTTAATACTAAATAGAACATTTCTAAGAAACTATCATGCCATTTGTAGCATTGATTGCATTAATTCTCAATTTCGGTGACAGTTATAAATTGACTAAATTTTAGTGAAAATATTATTTAAAAATTGATTAAATTAATTAATCAAACATTAATAAAAATTCTTAGTATTATATATAAAGGCGCGTATGCAGCTATGTATAATATTATACAGATACAAATAATAGATACACTAAACAAAAATTAAAATTAAAAAGGAAAGAAAAGTATAGATAAGAAACAGCAGATTTAAACAAAAACGATGACAATACATCTTTAAACTAACGCAACTTCGATACGTAACGTACTAACGCAACTTCGATAAAGTTCGCCATTCGATTCCTCATTCATTTTTTCCGTTTTGAACATTTTTTACTTTCTAAATTAATTTTTATGTGTTTTAAATATTATCTTTTTAAACTTCAGTTGATGCAATCACTTGAGGCTGTTGCGTTAGTACGCTTAAAGATGTATTGTCATCGTTTTTGTTTAACTCTGCTGTTTCTTATCTATACTTTTCTTTCTTTTTTAATTTTAATTTTTGTTTAGTATATCTATTATTTATTCAATTTCGGTGGAGTTTTTAGTTTTTTCTATTCAAAATAGTGGGCTATTTTTTATCCCGAATTATATGCAATGTTTACACATAATTACAAATGCTTCTGCAACGAAGAAACTTTATATAAAACCCGCTTTATACATATTCACCCGCTGTCGCTGTGCTACATGGAGTGATTAAAACGTGATTTCTGCGTTATAGAAGGCGGAAGGTCTTAGAATGTAAGACATGTTCATAAGTTAATTCCTATGTTTATTATTCATTTGATGTCTAATAATAACAACATAATTGAACCTAGTTTCTGTACAACATTCCAGAATGAAAGATCCAGCTCATGTAAGGCCACAGTCGAATGACATATTTTCACTTTGACATTTACATATTGACTTATGCGGGTTTTTTCCCCAGCAAGATTCGCATTGGATTCAAAAATTAAAATGGTATTGCATGCATTCGATGTGTCGTTTGACTTTATGAGACGTATCTTTATGTCTACTAAAGATTGATTTTTCTAGAGAGCTAAATTTATTTGAAAATCATTAGGATTAATATTGCATGCCTTTGAATAGAAGAAAACTAAAAAAAATTAATTTAAGACAAAGTGATTAAAAAGGTATTATTTCAAGAATTGTGAAATTACGAATAAATGAAGGATGACAAATATTTTTATTGACGAAAACACTGTGCAGTTAAATAATTCTGACGTTGGAATCCGATATAAATTAATGCAGTAGACGTGATCAATAGTTGTCACATTCCTGCCTACCAGTTTTTTTTAAGTACATCTATTTAAATGTATAAGAAGGTCGTATTCGAAAACTGGAAAAGTTTTCATTTTTATTCCTTTTTCATTTGCTAAGAATTATTTCTATGCGAATATCGAAGTTTTGTAAAAGTGAATTTGGTTTGTCAGAAAACATTTTTTATAGATTTAATAGCACTCAATATTATAAAAATATTTTGTCAGCTTTTACTTTTACGTATAAGAATCCAATTTTTTAAAGTTGTAATTTTTTTGCTGCGTAGAGAGAATGTAGATTTGTGATATTTTGCACATAAAAGTGCAAGTTAATAAGCTGAATGAAAACGTTTTTAGAAAATGCACTTTTATCAATGTACTAAAAAGTAGCCCTTTATTATTTAAAATATTTTCCGCTTTTTAGACTTTTATTTATGATTAATTATTGTAAGTAATATGGAATCCTGAAATTAATTTTTTCTAAAATTTACTATCAGGTGACGTCACATTTATGGAATCAAAATATAAGAGGATTAGTCGTTTACTAATAATTATGCTTTAAAAATACTAAAATGTTATATTTTCATCAAGGATACAAAAGTGTACAAATGTTTCAATTTCTAGTACATCAGGAAGGAAATGAAAAATCAATTATAAGATTCCCTCTTTTCAAACATCTCAAGTTAAATTAAAATCTATAAAAATAGATGAAAATTAAATAAAAACGTACATTCTTTTCTAAAACAATTATCGATAGGAATTTGTTCATGCAGACAACACCATCAAATCACTCCTGGCTTTTAATAAAATTTTATTCATAGATTAATTGAAAAAAGCTGATTTTTCCGTTAATTTTTAAAATAAATAACTTATGTTACTCATTATGCCAGATATTCACATTTTCCCATCAGATTCTAATTATGTTTTTCTATTTTCCACTTTATGCAACTAATTAATTAATTTAGAGATAGTAAAAATAGGAAGATGTGTTTGCAAGTAAAATTAACGTGTGAAATAAAATTGTTTTAGAGAAAAAAAAACGTATTATTCTGAAAATAAAACGCATTCAAAATCGATTCGATCGAAAACTTTGGTGTTTCCTAGTAAACAGCCGAACGGTTAAAAATTTGCCACACAAGCACGTTAAAAAATAAAAGGAATAGCATATGATCGATACTCTCTACTCTCTGTCGTCATAATATTATATCTGAACTTAAACACAATAAAAAATTACAAATACTTTTTTCTTCTTTTAGCTCTTTTTGTTTGATTGTTTTTTTTTCAAATTTATTATTTCTTACCACAATGCAGGTGACTGAGAATAATTAAAAACATTTTAACTGCTATTTTTGTGAATTATTAAGTATTAATTATCATTTGGATCTTTTAAATAATAAATAACTTGAACATGATGGTGTTTTTATTAGTCACGCATAAAATGAACTAAATATTATATCTGAGAAGAATCGAACTACGTTCTGTTGCACTTCAATAGCAACGATTATTTTTGAGTTTAAGACGTATAACACAAAATTATGAAAGAAGGTTTTTTTCAGGTTTTAATCTGAAGATCTTCAATCATTTGATTATCATAAAATTGGCAGCTATTCCAAGTTACTATGGAAGTTAATCTTTTGCATTTTCGTGTAACTCAGTGGACGATTTTTCTTTCCAATTTCATATTATTTGAACCACACTAAATTTTCCTCTGGTTTTACAAGAGGGTATACTTCCTTTTCAACAAACGTTGGTATCGTCATTTCAACACTAATAGATATTGAAATATCAGTTATACCTCTGATACGATAAATACAGAGTGTACACAAATGAAGCGACACATTTAAAAAATTAAAAGAAAAACCTAAAACTGTTGGGACTACGGTTCTTTTTTAAATAAGAGCGCATCTCAAAAGGTTTTTTTTGCAGATAGGTAACGCGGCGTTACGCCGCTCTAAATTTGTTACAGCGAGAAAATTCCGTTAGCAATGGCTACCGATCAGCAGAAGCCGATGCGTGTTTTCTGATTTCTTTTTTTAGTTTTTCATGAATATCACGAAAACTCCTCAGTTTTCACACTACATGCGAATTAACAAATTAAAGAGCGTAAAACTCCTTACAAATACATGCTTAATTTTTCTTCCAGTTTTAATATTTTCCCAGAAAATGGCTCTAAACTAATTTTTGATTTCCAGTAATTTACGACCCCCTAGACCACCGAAATGGCATGCAACCTACTGAAAAACTTTTTGAGATGCGTTCTTATTTTTAAAAATATTGGTAGTTCCAGCATTTTTAATTTTTTAAAATTAATTTTAGAAATGTGTCGGTTCATTTGACACCTTGTATTATTGAAAACTATGAATACTAAGTTGACATTTCATGACAACGACATAACATATTGCGCAAATTTTGACTCGCTTTCAATGTCAGTTGAAAACTCTTTTTCATTGAAAAATGACTACATTACGTGTATATCTTTTTTCTCCTTCCAAAAATATGTTACAGTATAATCTTCAAAAATCCTCTTACTAATTATTTATTTGATAATGAATTTTTATAATTTGCCTGCTTTTTTAAAAATTATTAACGATACATTAATTGAAGTCATTTCTAATTTATGTGTTGATACTATCTTTGGTTTCTATCTTCTTCCTGAGCGGCTCATTTGACTTAACCATATATTTAACAGCACTTTTATAATTAAAGAATTAGAAGGAAATTAAAACTATTTAAGATATTCCCTCAGCAAGGTGCCTTCATTTTTTTAAAACTTGTGCATATATGTTTTGGCTACGAATGCTAAATGTAACACAAAAACTGTCGATTTAGAATTCTAAATTGATTAACATCTTTGAAACTGCATCATTTTGATAGTTTCAAATCCTTGTTAAAGGTGTAGTGATAATGAAGTTAGAGTTCTCAAGACATTGGTTAATCAACAATGGATTGAGTTAATGCCACCTAAATGTTTAACAATTCGAGAGATTCTCTACTCAAGGTATAACACGATAAAATGGCCTCACTAAGTTCCGGATAATTTACCGTAACATCTCAACGTTACCTCAATCCAATTGTAAGACATGTAATATGTTTGCAAGCAGAATCCCGATTGCTGCCTAGGAATAATTTACCCTTTACAGTTAGCATTCTACCCTAATAACATCTGGGAATATTCAGCCATGATAGGTTTTGAAAATGGCCCTGAATACTCATAATTATGTGAATGTTAACTCTTACGCTACCGTTAATAGCCCACCTAAGCTCATGCAGGTCTAACGACTATTGGGAAACATTCAAATTCTCTCTTGTTACAGTTATAGCTATTGAGGAAGCACTGATATTTCAAACTGTTGGAAATTTGCATTCAAAAGCAAGAGATTTCTAATGGAACTCACTTAGTTCAATCAATTTACAAACCAACATATATTTAAACAGAAGATTTACAGTTACAAATAAAGTAAATGGAATGTTGTTGAATTAAAAGAACATTTATATACTAAATACAATTTAATGATCAGCTTTCCTGATTACATATGTGTTAAATAAGCTATTTTGCTGATGGAAACTTCAGAATAAATCTCTTGCTATTATTGCAGAGATATAAATACAAATTAAAGGATGTTCTGACTGTGATAGAGGTAAAAATACAAGAATATTAACAAAAAACGAATGGAAAGGAACGATAAGCAAGAAGAATGATGGATGACGTCGTCTCCATCCATGCTATTATTGCGATGAATTGCATGAAGTTGATTCGATGCAGAAACAAATTATTTTTCTATTAATTGCATTATGATACATTTTTTCTATTAATTGCATTATAGTACAATTTTATTTTATTAATTGCATTATGATACTTTTTTTCTATTAATTGCATTATAATACAATTTTTTCTATTAATTGCATTATGATACAATTTTTTCTATTAATTGCATTATGATACAGTTTTTTCTATTAATTGCATTATGATACAATTTTTTTCTATTAATTACATTATGATACAGTGTTTTTCTATTAATTACATTGATACAATTTTTTTCTGTAAATTCCATTATGATTACTTACATATTAAGTTATATATTATTATTACTTCATGATTTAAGCATGCATTTGAACAGTTGATTGAAAACAGAGTTTTCCCTTTCACCTTTAAATACAGACATCAGTTTTTAAGCCAGAACCAACATGCAATTGACTTTTATAATAGATTACTTTAGGAGTTCAAATCAAAGATGTGTTTGAATCATCCCTCATAAAAGCCGAAATAAGCTCAATTATTAGTTACAAATGTTCTCTTCTTTGTCGTTCTTCTCAAAATTCTCCGCAGAAATAAAATAACATTCTAAACTGTTTAAAATTATAATTTTCTCCAATTAATAACTAGGAAATGTTAGAAAATTTCAAAGAGTATTCAACTTTTTACTATTCCACAGAAATAAATGCTTTAAAAAAAAATTAAAATTTACGAATTTATTACTGCGGATTTTTAAAAATAGACCCTCTTTCACTTCCTGTCCAAAATGTTTAACTGAACAGAGCATGACAGATAGTAAATCTTCCTCATTTTTCTTTTCAAACGTGGCAATTAAACTACATAATAATATTGAAGCTTCTCATTTCGCTAGATATAGATTGTTCTTCTGGAACAAATCTTTTTATTTGGACAATTTAAACAGCAAACGTATTCTTGCCAGCACACCGAAATATGTACTGATTAACGAAATACTTTAAATAAGCATGGCTATTGAATGGATAGAGGAAGGTTGTTGAATTTGGACCACCTGGATATTTTTTACTGTACAGCGGAAGAGAAACTATTTTAATAATACACAAGTATTAGAAATTTTGTAGTTTATTTCTTTTCAAAGCAATATAATTAACTTTTTCTATGAAACAAACTTTAAAGTAGGAAAACAAACAGCTCGAAAAAAATTAAGTCATCGTCCTAATAAGGAAACTAGTTTCCTATGTTGGATCAATGGTTTCCCAAATTTGAACTACATTAAGATAATTGTTCCATTGATTTAGTCAATCTAATTTATGCTATTGTTTGTGGCCCAATCTAAGCAATATTTAGACAGAAACAAAAAAAATCCCTTAACCTTACCTTTAAGCTATTGTGATATAATTACTAGTGTAAATTGTAGCCAAACAAATCTCCTACCTGATGATATACGAGGGTAGGTCATTAAATAAGTCACAAAAGATAAGAAAAAATAATTTACCATGATAATCACTTGGAAACAATTTTATTTTTCAATATAATCTCCATTAATGTTGATGCACTTATCCCATCGTTTTATCAGCTCCCCAATTACAGCTGCATAAACTTCTTTGGGTTGCTGTCTCATCCACAGTAGGACTTCGTATTGAACGTCGTCATCATCTGCAAAGTATTTACAGCCAAAATGTTGTTTTAGTGGACCAAACAGATGAAAATCGCTTGGGGCTAAGTCTGGTTGGTCAGTGCTACAACATCCACCTTACAGCTCACACTTAGCCTCAAGCGATTTTCATCTGACGACGACGATGACGTGGTGCAATACAAAGTCCTACTGTGGATGAAACAGCAACCCAAATGATTTTATGCAGCTGGAATTGGGGCGCTGATAAAACGATGGATAAGTGCATCAACATTGGTGGAGATTATAGTCCAGGCAACGAAGGAAAAATAGAAAAAAAATGGTGTAGTTTTGAAATTTGGCACAGTTGTAGGGATTAGTGCCCTAAACAACATACTAAAAGTCCTCGACGTAGGGGTTACGCGGGGGGGGGGGGCAGAGGGGTTTAACGGGGGCTTTTTCAGTTTTTCTTAAATATCTCGAAAACTATGGGTTCTAGAGAAAAGTACTCAATTACAAAATTAAACTACGTTAAATTTACTACAAAAATACTCCTTCATTGTTTTCGTAGGATGAATGGCTTAGAATATAGATAGAGAATTACAATAAGTGGTTGAAAAAGCTAGCTTCATTTTTAAGAAAGAAAGTTTTTATTTCAAATTGTCGGCTATCTATTATAACATTATGTCTATAACATAATATTATATATATATATATATATATATATATATATATATAATTATGCATACCTACATAAAACAATGCATAAACACTTTTGACACTTGTTCGTAATTAAATTTCATTCGATTCTTCTACTTCTCGATCAAGTTCGAACTCCTCTTCTTTTAGAGGTGCACCATTAGTATAGATACCATGACAGGTGCCACAAACAGAAGAACATTGTATGCCAGCTTTCCGGCATCCACATCTTCCACAACACCCAGTTGTACAGCGACAAAATATGGAGTTAAGAATTATAAATTCTCCTGCATTTTATACTAATGACTTTTCCGACAGAAATAGCATGTGTGTACCGGGCCTTAGTGTTCGTGTTTATATGTTGACTAGGTGTTGAAAAACAGATGTGAATGTGGAATGTTCCGAGATTTTATGTTAAACTTATCATATTTATGTATATTTAGATTATACTGTCTTAATATGCTCATTGGAGCGTTTACAGAACCAAACGACTGAGTAGAAATGATCTTGTGGAGGAGAACGGATGTGAGGGGAGGAAGTGATGACGACTGTTCATCAAATGTATTTGTCTCTCCCCCTCACCGATACCACCACTACTCTCAACACATATAATACTACCCTTTATAAAATTATTATATAGGCATGAGGTGCTTCTGAAGGTTGTTACTTCGGCATTTTTTATTGATTTTACCATTACAATGAGGAATTTCAGAAATACTAACTTTTTCAAAACTCCCCATATCTTCTAAACTATTGATGCTAAAATAAATACGTAGGACTTTTTTTGTAGGGAATTTAATGTAGTTTATTTTTGTAACTGAGAAATTTTCTGTAGAACCCATAGTTTTCGAGATATTTAAGAAAAACTGAAAAAGCCCCCTTTAAACCCCCCTGTACCCCCCGCGCAACCCCCACGGGCGGGGACTTTTAGTATGTTGTTTAGGACACTATCCCCAACAACTGTGCCAAATTTCAAAACTACACCATTTTTTTTTTTCTATTCGTCGATTTTTATCCTTCGTTGACTGGACTATTATGTTGAAAAATAAAAGTGTTTCCAAGTGATTATCATGGTAAATTATTTTTTTCTTATCTTTTGTGAATTACTTAATGACTTACCTTCGTAATAACATATTTATTACTTATTTTAAAACAGTGTAAAGACTATTAGTCTTTTATTAAAATATTTAATTGATGATATATAAATTTAAACACTTTTTTCTTTAAATGTAACCACATAGCTCTTTCTCTTATAAATGATTTCACATACCACTTTTATATCGTTATAACATAATTTGCCTATTCTAAGGCTGAAATACTTAATAGAATTGAAGTTGTGATACTTTTCTAAATTCGGCAACTCTCTCCTATATAATCTAATAGAACTGAAGTTGTGATACCTTCCTGAATTCGGCAACTCTCCCCTATATAATCAAGGCAAAAGAAAATAAAAGTAATCTGCACTAGACTCAAGTTGTGTTCTGCTAATGAAGGCAGTTAGCAACTTAATATTTGAAAATGCAATCAACGTTTTCCTCCGGTTATTGATTTTTCAAGTGTTATTCGAAATAGCTGGAAAATAACAATTTCAGATCATACTTAATAATCCATCGAAGTTTTATATTTGACGAAGCAGATCTCAAGGCTTTTATTCTTCCATGTTCTCAGGGAAAGAAATCAAAAGAATTTCTGTAAAAGTCACAGCTGAAAAACAGTTTCAATTTAATTTACATGATTGGATGGACAAATATTTGAGTGATTTGCTAGTTTTTCTGTACTAAAGTAATACCTAACAATATGCCTGCAAAAAAAATAAAATATATAGTTCAGAAACGGATTACGAGACTAGCACTTTTGGACGATTTTACACCGGGAAGGGGTGTCGGGCAATGAGTCATATGAGCGCAATTCCGGAGAACTTTTTTAGATCGCGCTCAATAAAATGTAAACATCACCCTTCCATTCTTCACTTTCCCCCTATTTTGATGAAAATAACTCCGCCCGGCGCATGCGCAAAAGCGCGGAGGGTTTCCGAATCCGTTGCTAAACAATAACTGAAACTTCAAATGTGATTTTTTAAAATTTGTTTCCGGCGGAAAGTTTAAAAAAAGAAAAAATGAAAGCAATGAAAAAGATCAAAATTTAAAATTAAATTGATTTCATTATATTTAAAATATATATATGGAACAGCCTTGCAATACAAAAGTAATTATTATTTTTCCGATTAATGTTTTTTAAAAATTTTAAAGAATATTAGTAACTAAACTAGTCCAAGACACTCTTAACATAGAAAGTCTTAAATAAGATCAATAATTCAATACTTGTTAGTGGAATTTATAAGAGCACCATTTTTTTCTAAGCGATTTATGATATCAGTTTTTGCATCGGAGATTTTAAAGTGCAGCTTAAACATTAATGAATAAATACAAATAAATTGCAGTTCTTAAATATATATAAATTATTACTGCTCGATAAGAAAAAGTAGTTAAAGTGAATTAAAATTAAATATTTTAAAGTTATTGTTTGAATGAGTTTATGATAGTTCCCTGTTGATAACCATTTATTTAAAAACTGTTTACCTTAGATGGGGAGATACTGATTTACTAAAACAAAAAACAGATTATCTTAATATTTTATTATTATATACAATTAATGGCATGTTCCTTCATTCAGTAATAGGTAAAAATCGAGGAGGTATCTAGACTTTCGATTAAAGCTAAATTACTCTTCTGCTTCTGATCTAAATTTATCCAGAATACCCAAAGCTATTTTGTTTCATATCAAACAAAATAGTTTCCATTATTTATGTTAAAGAAGATAAATATCTTTATATTTTCTTTATATATCCTTATATTTGATTTAAGAAAGTTGCATATCTTTAGGAAATCTAACTTATACTGATTTAAATCTCGAATGAATAAAGCAATAACGTTCATAGAGACCATATATTATCTCAATAGATTTTATGGTTTTCTACAAAAGTTTAATCATGAATTCATTTAGTCCTTTTTATCTCACCATAAGATTTTAAGTACCTAAAAGTTTAACCCTCTGATTCCTAAGGCCATTGAATTAAAGGGACCTCAAAATTCGGGAACGTCCGAGCTTCTCTATCAAAGATAAGGGAAATTCACTTTCCCCCTCAAAAACCACAATGACAGCTGGCATTGTGAGAATTGTAAGAAAACTCCCCTCTTCCCCAAACACATCTGAGCGAGCCACTCTAACGAAGAAAGCACTCGCCGCGGGTGTGAAATCAATCACACTTAACGAAAGGGGTTGGAAATTTTAGAGTGACATTCGGACGTTTCGGACGGCTATCGTCTTTTGCTTGAAAGGACTTATGGGGCGGTTCCAAAGCGATAGAGTTAAATAGTGTCATTGAACCGCATTCAACTTTAATATATTTCTGCTTAATTTCTTATAATAATACAATTCTGTATATGGATTTCACAGTGTTTTAAAAATTTGCTTAAGTTTGCTCTTGCTTATAGCACAATTCATGAATTTCAGTGCATCTTTTACATTGAAATTCGTGACCTGCGCTGGAAATTATGAGTAGTTAAACATTATTGCTCTTCTTCTTTTTTTCAATTTGATGTATTTGTATTTATCAATCAAACTGCCTATTCAGTTCTGCATTACAAAATATTTCACTTTTGGAATTTAAATAGAATAAGTGATACTCCTGGGAATTTAGGTAGAATAGGAACGCTCGGCATTGCTGCTTTAACTTTATAATTGTGAAGCACTACAGTCAGAAATAAATATGAATAAAATATGTGACAAAAATCGAATTGGTCTCCGACTAAATTTATTACATCAAGTAGAAACTGTGCAGTAACTCAAATTTTCCTTAATGGAACACTAACTGTTTCAAAATCACTTTTCCTTCAAATAAAAACTTTTCAGATGAAGATATTTTTAAAAATATCACCAGTTCTATAAGTTATATAAAAAATAGGGTATTATTCTGTTTGAAAGTTATTCATCTGTTCAAAGGTCAGAATGTTTTTTTAGAAATTTTATCACAAAATTGAAAGTAATGCGCAGAATGAGGCATCATCAAGTCGTGTCACTGATCGTTTTAGATATAATTAAGAAATGAATCATGCGTATATATTTCAGTAACTTACCTTATATAGGAAACAATTTGTTTTATGAATGATTTCACTTGAAAGTACAAGGTGCGTTCGAAAAGTTCGGTGAATGGTCCTATAGTAGAATAACCGCGTAGGTTAAGATGCTGCCCTCACGTAGACGCATTGAGAGAGATGGCAACTAGTGCTCCCTAGCGTCCAAATCACGATAGTTAAGCGGAAGTGCGCGCTACGACCAATTTAACGAGTCATTGTGAGAAGGCGCGTCACTGCGAAATGGAGCAACGCGTGAACATCAAGTTTTGCTTCAAATTAGGCAGAACGGCGACGGAGACACATGAAATGTTAGTGAAAGTCGACGCAGTGAGTAAAAAGTGTGTTTTTGAGGGGTTTAAAGGCTTTAGAGACGGAAAGGAAGATGTCAAAGATGAGCCGCGTTCCGGTCGACCACCAACAAGCACAACTCCAGACAACATCGAACGAGTGCGACGGATGCTTGCGGATGATCGACGGCTGTCTTTGAGAATGATAGCAGGAGAATTGAAGATAAGCCTAGACAGTGTGAGCAACATTATTCACGAACATTTGCAAAAGCGTAAGAAAAAGGTCTACGCTTTTCCGACATTACTCAGATCCAGCAACGTGTGACAACGGTGCTTCGAGCGATACCGAAAGAAGAGTTTGCTGACGGTTTCCAGCAGCAACCGATGTCAAAAGTGTATTGTAACTCTAATGGTGATAACTTTGAATGCTAGTAAATATATTTTGTTTGTATACATTGTTTCCTTTATTTTATGAGACCATTCACCGAACTTTTCGAACGCACCTTGTATATTTCAACAACTTTTTATATTCGTCAGACAAGAAAATCAAATGAAAGACGCACCGCCTCTATAATATGATTTTCAATGTTCAAAAGAAGATTTGTTTTGTGACATTTTATGTATTCTTACGGTAACTGAGCATTTAGTATCGCATGCGTAATGAAATGGTAATTCACGTATGGTTATTTTAACATCCAATCGAGTATTTTACAGTTGAGACAAATTCATGAAAGCAAGTATGGACGAATTTACCGAGTAGAAAAGAAATTTTGAATGAGTACGCATTTTTCTGGAAAAAAATAAATTCCTAGTGCAGTAGGAGATTTAGCGTTAAAATTAAAAATAGACGAGAAAAGGCAGTAAATTATATTTGTTATATTCATATAATTAAGTTATGGTTGGAATGTGCAAAAATTAGTTCATGCAGCTAAGCAATGTTCATAACTTTTGTTTGCGGAACAATTTCACTATTGTTGCCATTACCCATTAAAATTAAATTTAAATGGGTAATGGCAACAATAAAAGGTAAAAATAATTTTATAAACTACCTAAAAGGGTTGGGTACAATAGCTCCTGTGTCATTAAATATAACAAATTGGAAAAATGTTTCGTATTGTCTCGTAGATAATCGATTGGATGCATTTACTAAAGTCGAATGAAGACAAAGCTCGCTAATCTCAACTCGAGACTATTCAGAGAACTAAATATTACATCTGCTTTTATACAGTTGGCGAAACAGTTAATTATACAGTTACAGTTAATAAGAATAATTTACATATACGAAATTTACATAAACGCTATTTTGCATATAAATGAAATAATCGAAATAATAATTGTAGACATAAAAGTGCAAGGGCTCGAACAGCACAGCAGAGCAGCGCCCTAACCATTCGGCTATCGAGTATTCAATTAGAGCGTGACAATATTATTATCTGTCGTTGTTTATTACGTATATTTTAATGTTCGTTCCCCCAAAAGTTACACACTTTATATATAAATACAGTAGAACCCCGGGATTCGAACTAATTGGGGTTGATCTTTGTTCGCATTCCGGGGAATTCGGATTATCCGGGAAATTCGGTAAAATACTCTTGATATACCAAATGCAGTAGAGTATTGATTTTTGGTGCTCTGCCAAGTTGCAAACAAGTTGAGGTTAAAAAGAAGGTATTTGAGTTTGTTTCTGCTAATTAAGGTGTTGTATTCATCCCTAAAAACCAATTCGAATACTACTTTTAAGTTAAGAATAAACATTATCTCTGTTTCTGATTCGTAATTGATATTTTTCCATCATTTTTCAGTAAACACTTTTCAGAAAATTTTAAAAAGTTGTTCGGATTATCCGAAATTTCGTATTTCCGGGTTCTACTGCATTTCTTTAAAGTTGCGTTTATAATTGGTAAGAAAGAAGAAAAAATTGTTTCCGACAAAAGTAGAATGCTTTGGCTTTAAACATATTGTTACAAAAGTCTATCTGTGGGTGTATGGTGTAACCAGTCCAATACGCAGGGTAATGAAGAATGAAGGTTTATTTACAAATATGCAGGAAAACACGTGGCGCAGGTACAGGAAACAATAGTTCTTGCACATATTATCAATGTAAACAGACAATAATTCACAGGTAATAACAGTTCAGCACTTTGATATTTAGCAACACAAACAGTCAGCAAATAATTAATAACGACAATAACAGCACTTTCAATAGAGCTCAGCTCACCAGCTTTCTAGCTCGCACTGCCGCAAAACTCCAAAGTCGCTCCAGTCGATCAACACACTACTCTCTCATCCAAGCGCCACCCTTAAATACTCTCTCCGACAGGTCGTGACGTCACAAGGAGTTTTCTCGTATATTCAAGCGTATTCCCTTTCCTAATAGAAATATCGAGAAAAGGGTTGCATTTTCTGGAATCATCTATTTGTCGCCAAGGTCGCCAAATATGTCGCCAAGTTGCCAAAATGGTCGCCAAGGTCAGGGATCCCGGAATAGCCGCTGCCGTCACTCCATGCTTAACCTTGTAAAACTCTCTTCCCAACTCTAAGACTGACATTGCTGGGAAGCGACTTTCCATGATCGTAACAATATGGAATGATCAGATACTAATATGAAACTAAATAATTTAAAATGAAGATTCTCATATAAATTAAAAAGAATTTTTAATTTTCCTTAAACCGAAGCAGATTTATGGAATTTGCTTCTCTTGGGAAAGGCATGGATATAGGATTTTGAATTTATCTATAATTCTGCCTCCAAAATAATTTTCATAAATATTCGCACCAACTCGCTCATTATTGCTCAAAAATAATCATTTTGCTGGCGAAAGGACTTGTTTTCTTACTTTCATTTTCTATTAATGCATAATTCATGACATTTTTATTCTATCTGGAACACAAATTTAATAATCCGCAGGTCAAGGTGTGAAGGTCGGAATGCGAGTTAAAAGAGCTCAGATAATCGAGTTACTCGAAGATCTTAGTTCAATTATGATAGTAATTGGATTATGATACCGAAGGAAATTTTTTTGGTATTAAAATAAGAAGCATTCATTGCTGAAACATGCTGTAGAAGATGTAACATTCTGTGGATGAAGCCCTGAAAATTTGGGCATGTTTTCAATTATTAATCAATTGCCTGCTCACTAGAATGTGGAATTCATATATAGTTGGTTCTGCCTCATGCGGTTATTAAGACGCTAGGTAAAATGGGACATTTAAAAATTTCATTAACATCCTTTTACCTCTGAAAATTCTTTCTAAGAATAGAATAGACTTTTATGAATTGAAACATGTTTGCATCACAATATCTCGTAAATGCAAAATCGTCTAAACTTATTCGCGTTTAACAACTTAAAACAGTTAAATATCAATGAATTTTTTTACCAAGTACAAGGAAACCAAAATATGAATAACATTATATCCATAAAGGATGTTTTACATTTTAGGCAAGAGTATCAATATCAATACGTCTGCCTTTGAATAATTTTCATTTATAAACATTTCTAAAATTGCATTATACAGAAAATTGGAATCTACGGCAGTCCATCACTCTGTAAAACCAGCGGGAGTGGCCTCCCCTAAACTATCTCGTATACTTCTCAAAAGTTTGTCATTTCCACTCCCCCTGCGTGGATAAAAAATTCGAACCTACTGCAACCCAGAATTCAATGAGTATCAGAAGGGTTTTCATTGTAGATTAAAGTGATTGTAAAATATTTAGATGAAGAATCATATTCAAAGAGATGCGTATGTATTAAAACTTAGCAATATTTATTTTCTGTCACACTCTAGCAAACTCCGCTAATACGAGGACATGCGCGAGCGAAAAGAGACAGGAGAAAATGACCTCTTTCGCTATCGCTGAATAGCTTGCGCATGCGCAGAGGTTGCTTCAACGCAAGTAAAGATATTGAATATGCAATTTGAACGCCTTTTTTAACCGATTGAAACGAAATTTGGGCACAGATCTATAATTAATGTTAGCAACCGTCATACCATTTTGTATTTATCTAAGCCAAAGGGTTTAGGAGATATATACAAGTATGCGGTTATACAGTCCGTCAGACCATCAAGCCTTCGACGTATTTGGTCCAAAATTTGATACAGACCTACATTCATCATGATAAAACTGTGTACCAAATTTTATCCATCTAGCTATTCAAATTTTTGAGTTATAGTGTTCACATGACAGACAGACTTCCCGTTGACCTGATTTTGTCCAAAATGTGATAGAAACCTAAATATTATGTGTCAATATCACATACAAAATTTAATTGCTGTAGCTCTAATAGTTTTCGAGTTATCGTGTTCACAGACAGACAGACACACAGGCAGACATAATTCCAAAATTGTGTTTTTCGGACTCAGGGAGGTCTAAAACTTAGAGATTCGACAAAATCTCGAGTTCGAATTTTTTGACAATTGCAATACTTTCTCTTCGTATACGAGAAGGTAAAAATGAAGTAAACATGATGCGGTTCATACTGTTTAACACTTCAGTTACTAACATCAGATTTTTGAGTCGCTTAATTTCCCTACTTAACTTCTATTGAATAAATGTATGCTCTCTATCAGTTTATGATTAGCTAGTTGTACCAAATTATGCCGCAACTCAATGGGAAATGAACTGAATTAAAAAATCATCTTTAATCACAATAAAGTAATAAAATATGCATAGAATGAAAAAACATCTGCTTTTTTTTAGATTTCATGTAACAGTAGTTCGGTAATGCAAGATTTATGCAAAAAGCAATTTACTTTGTGAAGACAAGTATAAAAATCTTTGTTTTCGTAAGTTAAGTTCAGATGTATGTGATTTCAATCTAATTTATTTTCTTTGATTTAATTGTATCACGTCTGTTGCACAGATACTAGAAAAGAAAATTTTCATGGATAGTTACTTCTTTTCGTAGGCGTGATGATTTGTGAAATTGCTTATTTAACTCATTTAAAACATTTTCTTCAAAATAAAACGAGTTATTCTAGAGTAGAGTTAAAATAATAAGATTCCTGAGCATTTCAATGCGGGGTAAATGTTATCGAAGTTGGACATATATTCGGAGGCAATCTTAAATGAATTTTATGTTTTCATATAAAAGATATATAAAGGTATATATTTATGTTTTCATATAAAACATATATAAAGGTATATATTTATGTTTTCATATAAAAGATATATAAAGGTATATATTTATGTTTTCATATAAAAGATATATAAAGGTATATATTTATGTTTTCATATAAAAGATATATTAAGGTATATATTTATGTTTTATGCTCACGTAGAAGAACAAGGCTGACAGTTAGTTTTTAGTTTATGAAAATTAAGAAAAATATTCTAAATTATATGAAAAGGTGGGTGTTTGTTGCAATAAAGTTCTTCATTAAGACACATTAGAAATTTAACTTCAAATAAATTCGAGATTTTCGAAATGAATTTCCATAATTAGTAAGTGGACTTGAAATCATGATTCCAGTGAATGGAAGAGATATCAGAATAAATACATTAATTTAATTTCTAATTGCAAAAAATATTGCTAATAATCGATTGCTGACAGAAGTATATTTTAGGTTTTCTTGTATTATTATTGGTATCAACTGTTGAATCTCATACTGTTTCACTAAATTCTTCGATTAGTTACGAAACTTTGACGAATGACGCAGCGGAATATAATATGAAAGTCAAATTTTCAGGAAATAATAATTCATATTTAACTTTGAAATTCGCACAGAGGTGAAATTTCATTTTCATAAATTCGTCAAAACTGGGGAGATTCATAAAATATTTATATTAAACCATGTCTGTCATAAATAAACACAATGAACTGAATTTCGAATATACCACTGAGTAGACTTCATAATTCTTTCATAATATGGATATATTTGCTTCGAAGACAAAATATTTGATTCAGAACAACACGTCTATTCTATAAAATGGTTTCATAGAATAATAGATATTTTCACAATGAGTTAGAGTTCATTTTGTTGCTGTAGGTGTCTTAAAATGCAATTTAGGAATAGGCTATTCCTAGAAATGTTTCCAATTTCCATTATAAATATATTTTAATGAAAACAAGTCGCTGCTTTCTGTAATCATCGAGCTGAAATGAAAAGCGACAAGCGCATATTTGTATCAGATATCAAGACTTCTAAAACAGTTTTCAAGACAGGAGGATTTTTGAAATTCAATTCTTATGGATAAGACCTTAACATTTTTCTCATATATGATCTCACATAAATAAAAAAAATGTAACCAGTACGATTTCTTTTCTTTTCCTAGAATAAATGTCAAGATCATGCAATAAAAATAAAATCAAATTTTCTATCACGTTATCAAATATACAGGGTGTCCATAAAAAATGGAACAAGAATTTATTTCCTTAAATATTGCACCTAGACATGTACTGCCAATTTCAAAGTTTCATCAACAACTTGAGATCGGCTTTTTATTGCCTTGCATATCGCCTATTTATTCTTTAACAAGAAAAATCTTAAACATTTTGTTTGAAAATATGAAATGAGCCTTATGATAGTGTTCCTTCCATCATTTAGTCATCGAATGTAAGTGATTTTAAGTGCTTTAAAAATTTCATAAAAGGTGAAATATATTTATTGCGTGTAACCAAAGACATTTATCAAAAATTACAGGTAAATGATTATATTACTGGTTAATTTTAAGTTTCTACAAAAATAAATAAATGGCTTGTATGATATTTTACCCCCTAGCCTTCAACTTTCCAGAGAGCTGAACCAAAAAGCTCCAATTTACCGGACATCACCCCCTCCAAAAAAGAAAAGTAAAACAACATCTAAAGAAAAGAAGACTATTACGAACTAATAGTGTAAAAGGGATAATGCCTGTACTGTAAAAAGTGTAAATATTTCATTCTTTTTGTTTGTTTTCTTTTCCTCTTTTTCTTAAATAAAATTCCCGTGTCTTGCCCATAAAACCGTTCAGTGACCGGTCTGGTCATGGGTACGGATGTAAGAGACGACTTTCTGTTCTGTATGAATACAATTTAAAATGAATATGATTTCGATAAATGGAAAATAGAATTATGTATGCATCATTTCCGTATCTTGGGTGAATGCTGTATTGTATAAGCGAAATATTAATTATTTAATCAAAAAATCCACATAATGAGATGAGCTTAAACAAAATACTTTGGAACAAAGTTATAATCTAAGTGTTATCAGAAATGTAAATGAATCCCATTTTAGGGTTCCATTCAGTATCTAGCTATTGGACAAGCGATATTTAGCTTGCAGGAGGTAGAGACCGCAAAATGGGAGTGATAGCAAGATCTGCCAGAGTATAGGTTATTTTTTTCGATAAACGTTGAAAACCAGAAACTTTCATTACTAAAACGACCTATTTGGAGTCGTATACATTGCTTCCGTCCATTTGTAAAGAAAAGATTTATTCGTGTTTCATTTCGGAACGATACGGAAGAGGTTCTCTTCTTCATTACTTTCATCAAAGGAAAGAGCTTTGTTGGCCTTCATTAGTTATTTTCTCCCTTATCACAAGATGTTTCGTTCTTTCCCCAAGATTTGTTAAGCGCTCCCAGCTAATAGGAAAGAGACCGAAACCATTTGATTTCTTAAGATGCATTGATTTCGTTTAGAATTGCCCAGTACTATAATATGACATTTCTCTTAAGCATTCTAGGGATTAAAACGTTTCAATATTCAAAAATGAACTAGAAGAATATTTATGAAGATAAGTGATTAAGAAAAGGGAAAGAAATATTAAAGATTAAATGTCAACGAAGAAGTATTTTGAGAAAACTATTTCAAGCACTTTAAACATATATGAAAAATAATAAGTGCTCACAAATATATAAATGAGCAGAGAGTTTCTTAGATATATTAATTCAAAAATAATATTAAAATTCTATTAAAAGTATGTAAATATATTTATGTTACTTAAATAACTATTTTTTTCTATCGACCACTGCTTTCTAAAACAGCGGCAAGTAAATGTTTGCATTTTTAGAAAATTGGGGAAAATAAACCGTAATAAAACAGATTATTTACATACATACAATTTATGGAAAGAATAGGTAGTAAGAAAGTTAATAATATTTTGATATTCTTTTCAATTCACTCTGAAATACATTATAAAATTGATGCTTAAGTTCTTCAAAATGTTGCTATAGATTTTGGTAATGTATTTTCTTATCTGCATCTTAATTGACATATAAAATTTAAAAAACTATGAAGTTAATGATAAATTAACAAAACATATCAAGGCAAAGAGCAGTGAGAAAATTATATCTATTGTCAATTGTTACAAACTTGCGACTTGGAGACAAATTTGGCGATATATTTGGAGACTGGCAACAAAATTTGGAGGCATATTTGGCGATTTGGCGTCAGGAAATTTCTACACTTTTCTAGAAAATTCGGCAGTCTCCCGAGAGTATATAAAGCCTTGTGTTTTTGCTTTGATCGAGACACTTCTGAAGATCCTTATTGCATCCTGTTCAAAGTTTTTGTCGACTGGAGGTCTCCGCTGTTCTGCAGCGAGCTGCACTTCTTATCTCTCGTCTCGGCTCCTTGATCGAGTGAGCGTAACTTGCGATCGTCGGTGACAAGGCTGCTGAATTTAGCCGAGTGATTAAGCCATTTTGCGGCGTATTGTTTTCAGTTTTTCCCGTTCTCAGTGTGTGAGCTACTTTGAACTGTAGTAGTCTTTTGAAGATTGAATTCCTTTTGTTTATGAACTGTAAATATTTGTAAACACAGTTTTAAATACATTTCTATTTGTGCCGTCTTTATTAAATACCATTCAATCCATGAAACCTTCCGAATAGTAACAATTTTTTAATTTGAATATTTTTTGAAAGAATGGTAAAAAGTGGGCTGCAAGACATGGGATAAGTATGTATCAAAAATGTTAAAGTCTCCTTTAAATGTATTTAATAAAGTGTTAAAGGAAAATAATGTGTTTAATAAAGTGTTAAAGTCTCCTTTAAATGTGTTTAATAAAGTGTTAAAGGAAAATTCGGCATAACGCAAATTTTAATTAGACTTATTATGTGTCAACAGTGTCTTAAATCGATATGATAATTTTTTTATCCCATTAAAAGACTGAAATCACTAAAGATTAAGTATTGTTTTCATTCTCAACGTATACTGCAATGAAATAACTGTATTAGCTTAGTAATTCCTAAAAGTAAAAAATTGATTTGATTATTTTAAATAGAAGCAGGATAGTCAATAACAAATATCTTTATTGAAGTATAAATGATACTCTGTTTCCTGTTTTAAGTTTTGAGTGAATTAATTACGGTTATTTATAGTTTGACTTATTAAAATGTATGACTCTAAAACCTTGTGAATGAAATAGATAAAAGCTTTTTGCTTTGAAGTTAGATTTTGTATTTTTTTTCTTTAATTTCTTGCATTGTATGTGCATGGTTTGGGAGTTTTTCATGAAACAACGAAAGGCATCAGATATTAATTCCTTTCAGCTGAAGAGTAAATTTTACCTTTCTTATTTTGGTTCAATATATTCATGCAATGACTTATCATTATAAATAGTTTCATCTTATTTGAGCTATTTAAGAAGGATTTACGATAAGTTGCATGAAAGTTTTGAACCATTTGCTCTTTAATGAATTGAACCGGAATCTGAATCGTAGACGTTTTACTGTTGATAGAAAAGGAATTGATATTGCTTTCGAATTCCAAGGAACATTTCTACGAACATTGTTAATCGTGCAATACAATTTATAATGACCCTAACACCAGTAATGAATTTAATTTGGTACGAAACTCAAAGCCATTTAAAGACTTAAAATACCGAATTATTAAATGAAACTGATATTTTAAACGAAAGCAGAAATCTTGAATGAATAGCAGAATATCTTAATGAATGCGGATGCAGATACAATGACCATTACTTATTAAAATAAACTCACCTTTCAATTTCATGTAAAGATTCGCCTGAAAACATGGTATTCCTGTTGTCTTCATCAATAGTCGTACAAGTTTAAATATAAAAATTGGCAAACTGTTTTAAGATGAACTTCTACATCTAAATCATTAAGAATTGTATCATTAAAATTATGTAAAAATCAAATAAATTGTAAACTCTCTGAACCATTCACAATTATATTCTATGAATAGAAATTCATCATTTCTTCTAAATTACATTATCTTGAAAATTTGGAAATCATTTTTAACTTCAGAAATTAGTGAAGTTTCCTTAATGGATTATGCGTGCTCTAGGCACAGACACACTTATTGTAGAAATTTCGTTTGATGAACAATAATTAATTTAGAATTCGAAGCATTAATTGCTTACGTGACTTTACACACCACACGTGTAAAAACTATGAGCCTTAATTTGAACATCACTTTAGTTTTTGTGATTAAAAATAGAAAAAATTCCCCAAAAAGCAATTGGACTAATGAAGTATTTTTTAGATCATATAAAAAATAAAGAAAGCAGCTTATAACACAGCAGCTTACTGATAGTAAAAATAATTTAAATCTCCTAACGAGGAGACTAATTACCAACAGATTTCATTAAAAATGACGAGCTTTGTATCGGTTAGCTATTTTTTCCCTTCTTTTGTACTTTTTGGATACTCAGTTAACGATCTGAAATCTACTGTGGCTTCCAACAGATTTTCAATGGAGTTTAATTTTTTACAGCCTTCAGTTTGTTTTTTAGATAAGAAAAATACTTCAATTTTCTTAATTTGGTTTGAATTTTATTTAATTTACAATCTTGACAAAAGGGTTCATTCTTTGAATGAAAGCAGAAGGCTCTCAACTAAACTGCCCGTTTGAATTTAATTTTTCTATCTTTTAATCTTTCTTTTTGTTGCTAAAACTGTTGACAAAATGCATCGCGCCCATAGAAATTCAGTTGCAATCCAAATGTATTTTTTATCTCCCATTTGAGAAAAAAGGTGCTACGGTGAAGGGAGTAAAACAGCGATTATGGGCAGATTTATTCCTGAGATAATCAGGAACATACATTTAGTTTTGCAATCATTTTAAGAAAGAAATGCAGCATCTAATGCCAGGATTTGACATTTGTCTCTTTAGTTTTACAATTGACGGCCCTTTAGCAACTGGAAAAGGACTGTATGCTTCATTAGATAGGAATATACAATTTAAAATTATGGATATTTTCTGGACTCATTGATTACGGAATGAAATTTAGATTGCACACAGTTTCTTATAGATAATAAGAAGATTTAAGTATTTAAGTGATTCGAATTTAACTTCTTTCTAATTTAATAGCAGTTACTAAGATAGATTTAAACTATATCATAAATAATACCTACTAAATTTCAAGCAAATTTCTTTTCATATATTTATTCGAAATTGTGTAAATGTCAATACATTTTTTACCTGACTAATACCTTATCTCCCGATAAGGGACTTTGAAAGAAAATTATGAAAAAGAAAGCATTTTTCAATTGTTTTCCCAAGATTCATAAATTTTATAAGGTTACCTACTAAAACATTCCATTTAACTCATGTAGCTAAAAAATTATCAATGCCTCTGCTGATTAAACAGTGAAAAATTGGGAAATTGAAAAAATTTACTCTTTTATTGAACTAAAAAGTGTTACGCTAACAAAAAGATACACCTCGATTTCAATAAGGTTTCAGGGTCTTTTCAGTTTTTAGTTATATCAACGTCCAATTTTTGAAGCAACACGTAATTTCAATAAACAAAGACTGATGAGCTGGGGAATCGAACCCATAATACAGACCGAAGACTCCCGGCGTTGTTTCATAAAAACGAAAGAAAGGAAATGAGCATTTGGGAAAACAACTGAACCGAATAGTCTTCTGAGTAGGCGTGAAGATCTATTCATATTATAAATATTTCTATTTTATATGATATAATATCTGATTCGAAAAATCACATATTCATTGACTTGAATGAAGAATAATAGATAATTTCTCAATGGATTTAAATTTCATATAAGGGAAACTAGGATACTTGATCCTTGTTTTAATTTTTCTTATATTTCTCAAATATTTTGATTGTTAGAATCACAAAAGGATTTGTTTTTAGGAATAATATATGCACTTATGCTAAACTTATATCTCATTTCATCATGAAATAAATATATTTCATTAAATCACCTTAGGTCAAGTATCCCTAACCTTAGGGATACTTGATTCTAGGGGTAGAGTTACTTGACCCTACATGCAATGAATTTTTAAATTCTTTCGATAATTTACATGCTCGCGATATTCAAATATTAGGTTAAAACTACTGAAATAAAATCGTCTTAGTTATTAAAAATATTAATGAAACTAATATTAAAAATTAAATAATACTGCCACTTCAAAACGCAATTGCTATTAATAAAAATTTAGTTATTAAATTAACTTGGCCTAGTTATTAAATTAAATTAAATTAAAAAACTGAATTATTTATATAAAAATTGTATCAATGGAACTGAGAACCTATTAACGGCAGTAACGCATTGGAGATTTCCTGGCTTGGTAAAATTACAATAGAACTGAATAGCCCCAAAACAATGAAGGTATCGAAAAATGTACAAAGCAAAAAAAGTGGAAAAGCTTAATAGGCTTACTCGGTTCTCCTAATATTTTAATGAAAAACAGAAAAAGAAGAGAAATATATACTTCTCGAAAATTCAAACAAACAAAATGAAGGACTAAATCGAAATGGCAAAACGGTAAATAAACCCAAACTTTTACAAACAGTTTGAGGAAAAGATTTCTATTAAATTAATAAATGAAAACAAAAATTATTTGCAAGCCAGGAAAAAGGAAATATATAAATTTCAGTTCTTTTAAAAATTCTTGCTAAAATAATTCTTTGTATTATTGGAAATTATCACATTAAAAAGATCTTAAAGTCTTAATAATATAATCCCAAATAAATCTTCATAGGAAACTAATTTTCAATTTCCAAGCATGTCTATTGTTTGATTCGATAATGGGAGCTCAGAGAGATTGTCTGCTAACTGGACTTTGTAAGTTGGTGGACAACATAATTAATTTTATGCAGTACGCTGTTACATAAAACAGAAACAATTTTCTTTATACAAATATTTACCATAACTTTTCTTTTGAAACACCCTGTAGATATTTCATTGCGCGAGTATGGGCTACAGGCTGTCTTTAAAACAGAGCTGTAGCCATAAAGGCTGCCTAAAGAAATCGAATCAATTAGCTTCCTGGCATGTGAGCCAGCTTCTAAAACGCAGGTTTAATGAGATGCTTGTAAAAGGGCTATTAAGAGTTTTAGATTTCGACGTAATTAAAAGTATTATTAAAGACTTTCCCCCTCTTCGGCACTGAAAAATAACATTTAAGAAACCTTGAAGCGTCTTCTGTAAATATTTTCACACAATTTGAAGAGCATCAAAATATATTACATCAGTGTCTCCTCTAAACATACTCTAAATAGATTATCATCGATATAATTTGAACTAGAAGAACTAATTGGATAGGGTGATGAAAAGATAGATAATATTTGCGTCGTTCAAGAAAAATAAATTTTTCATTAAACGCAGTGTTTCCGAAAATAATGTAGTTCATTAATAATGAGTTGTTGTAAGGGAGTAAATGTGTGATAAATAAACATCGCTTAAAAATGAATTATAAATTGGAAATATCTCTTATTTTCACACGCACAGACTAAATTAGGTAGTGCAAGCTGGATTCTAATGGGTTGAACTGATGTTTCCTTGAAATTGTCTGACTGTCACAGATAAAAATCAGTTTACTTTGAAAGAAAAAATGACTAAACATTGAGAATTAAGTCAACATTCCTCCCTTATTAGATCAAGTTATATTTTAAATTATAATTTCTTAAATGTTATTAAACATTGAGGATATTTACATCTTTGTCTAAAATTAGATTCAACGGAATTTTGAATTCAAATCTTCTAATGTGTTTACTTATATAACTTGAAAACTTATTAAATCTTCAATGGATTAATATGTTGGTATGAGCAAATACTGACACTTATTTGTAAAGATTCTATTTTCTGAAGTGATAATAATTAGTTAAAGAATTCATTTTTCTTTGTCGTCAACAACACTGTCAACATCGCATGTTTACATTCAAAACGAATATCTTAATTCCGAAATCCTGGGTGTAGTACCAAAGGTGGATAGAAATTGCCGAAATTTATCCCGATAAAGTAATTTCTATTAACAAATACTATTCCGTCTATCAGAATTGAGTATAGGAAACATTTGATTTAAATTTTGAATAACTCTTTAAAATTTCACTATTCTACTACTTTTGCAGAAATATAGGGTATCACTCAAAAAATGACATAAAAAATGAAGCAAAAAACACAATAATTTCTTTTGGTAAATTCTATTCTTCTTCTCAGAATCAAGTATAAAAACATTTGAATTAAGTTTTGAATGGCTCTATAAAATTCAATATTCTACTAATTTTATAGAAAAATAGAATATTACTCCAAAATGATATTATGAAAGCAATAGACGTTTAATTTATGTGTAAACTGGTAAACTAAACTATAAATATCACTGCTTAGATCTGTTTTTCTGATTTTAAGAAGTGGATTTGTAATTCCAACATAAACAAAACTGTCATCATTAAATGATAGTTTTAGCATTCGCGTTATGGATTTTTTCCCAACGTAGCCTGAACGACCATATTTGATTCTTTTATTCTTATAGTTTAAACATTTTCGATAAGCTCTGTTAAATTTCAAATAAAAGTTTTTAAAAGAATTTAGTACACGTCTTGTACAATATTTAACTTAAATAAAGTTCACTATAGAATAAAAAAAATATTCAATAATTTGAAAGAAGAGAGAAGTTTAAAACCATCATAATTTAATATTGAATTTGTATTATTTTAAATTTCTAAGGTGTTTAATTTGTATTTTTTTTCAAAATAATTCAATAATTTTCTCTTCATTCATAAAAGTCAAAAGTTTTAAGTACTTAAGTAGTTATGAGTTTTTTTAAAAAAATTCCTTTGAAATCATTTAAAAAAATTATACGACATATACATCCCCATAATATTAAAAAAAATAGTAAATGCAAAGTATATTAGTGCATTGAGAAGAAAAACTAATTTTTAAACATAAATCTGAAGGTCAAAACTAAAATCGTAAAAGCGTGGGGTGCAACTTGAAATGCTGTAACATTGCTGTAATGCGTGGTATATTAATAGTATACATTTAGAGTGTTCACTCATTAATATATGAAAGTGCAATAGCTGGTGAATTCCCAGAAAGAAGGCTTTCAAACTCTTGGCACTGCTTATATACTAATAACTTATGACACTATTTCAGCGGTTATGCAATAGGGGTAGTAGCGTGCACACCTGCCATTCGAGACGTCAGGGTTCGATCCCTCAAGAGAGAATTTTTTTATTTTTCATTTTAAACTAAAGATAAATAATAATAAATTGCGTAATTACATGATAATAATAATTTACAAGTATTTTTAATTAAAATATTAACCATTTTTGTGCATAAAATAACCGTTCATGCGTATGAATTATAAGTAAAGTTTAATTTTGAAACATTTAAGTAATTATAAAAATTATTATAACTAATCTGATCTTGAAAGAGTTTCGTATAGGTTTCCTTTGTTCACAAGTTTTAGAATTTTTAAAAATTTAAATTGCATACAGTATCCGGAATGATAATTAACATGAAAACATTGTAAACAGAAAAGATTTTGACATACATATTGAGATTTCAAATGAAAATATTTGAGATATCTTGTATAATTATTAAACGAAAATTGTTCATAAGAGCAACTTTCTTTTAGATCTGTTGAGAAACAGACTTCAAATTTTCAACCATTTGCCTATGCATTCAATAGATTAACAGCTAATCTCTATTATTTCTAGGTCAAAACCTGTACACCAAAAAAGTAAGAAAGAAGAACATAGAAGAATTTTTAACTATTTCAATCCATCAATTTTGAAAAATTGTTGACTTTCAAACGATAAAAGTAATTACAATTTTTATTTATGGCCATTGAAGTTTTTCTATAATTATTCAATTGTTTAAAAATTGAATTTTAGCAATATCTCAAGTATCATATGAATGAACTGTTATTTTATGAATAAAATGATGACATTTTAAAATTGTTAATGTAATTTGATATAATTTATCTCAAAAGTTATTTTTAAGAATAAATAAAAAAGATGGATACTAGATGGCGCCACCTTTATCAAGTAAATGTATGGTTAAATTATTATATCAATTGATAGTTAAGAGTTCTAAAATTATTAAAATGCATTGTCGCCGGGAACAAATAACTACACAAAATTTCAGAATTCTGGTACATCAGGAAATCAATGAAGAATCGAAAAAATATTCCATCCTTGATAATATGAAATAAGTCAAGTTAAGTAAAAAGCGTTTAAAAATGAGCTATCATTATAACTGTAAAACTGCTTCACATGGAATATTCAACGTGCTGTCATGCAGCTAAGCATGAAGAATAATCTTGGATAATTTAAAATTGCAACTATAAATATTAATCGTGACTGAGACAGAACGCTTTGATGGAGTTAACTTCTGACTCTGTTTTTTCTGAATTTTCTGTAAATCAAGCCGACATTCATATCAATGTAATGTTTAGAAAGTTGAAGTCTACTTGAACTTTTCAAACATTTCAAGGTGTTTATTTGTATTACAAAAGTTCAGCACATTTAACCCAGTTTATCCAAACTATAAAATAAAAATGACTGGAATATTGGTCATATGTTCAATTAATTAAAAAAAGACATCAACTTCATTTAAAAGTAATAGTAATATTAAGAAGCGTAAATAGATAAATTTTTTCACAAGCACAATTGTTATTCAATCGTATATATTTTCTTTTCTATATTTTTTTAAATTTCACATACATAGAACTTTATTTATTCTAGATGTTTTATGTTTCTTATCTTTATTCCAGAAGAGCAATGCGGTAGATGCGGTTTACTAATTTTTACTCTGTACATATTTTCATCCAAAACAAATGGTGATGAAATTTCTTAGTAAAAATAGTACATAATTTAAAACCTCAGTTAGCATCAACTTTCAACTAAAGAAAGTTATTGAAAGTTCGTTCTGAAAAAACGAACAAACAGAATTCCCTACCGCATTATAAAGAGCAAATCCTCTTTACATTATGCGATTGTCGAAGCTTGAATGCAAATAAAATTTTCCTCTCAGGTGACCGAACCCATAGGGCTATATTTTCACACTTTCGTCATAAATCTCTTTGAGACACCTTTCAAGATAAGGACAAAGGAAATATTTAATTTTGGTATTTTCCATTTCAACAAAGAAATGCGCAGAAATATTCACGGAATCTCCTCAAATCCCTTTGTACATTTACTTATTTACATATGGACTTTATCCGAGAAAGGCCACGAGCTCCAGATAATCAAATACATGAATGTTGTTTGAAATATATGCATACCATTTCTTTTTAAATAGATACAAGTGCTGTGGTACTAGGTATTTCTGCGTTGCTTTTGTTTCTATATTCAGGATCACGTATTGGGATAAACAAAAAGAAGATGATAATGTGAAAAGATAAGGAGATAACGTTTTGTATGCTGATCCAGTGCGTTTGGAATCTTCTATCCAAGCAGAAAATTCTTTTATATGAGCGTGGTTTTGGCGTTTACAGACTATGCCGTACCATCCTCTTCATCTGACAGCTGCTAAAAATTTTGAAGCTTGACACCATTCTCTTTAGTG